>JAKEYF010000113.1:0-193316 GCA_021527775.1 Lactarius sanguifluus | reverse complement strand
CCCTGCCCCCACGCGCTTCATGAGCGCGTCGCATAGAAGGAGTGTTCTGCGCTCATTTAGTGCGGTGCCAACCAAGGCGAGTGTTGTCAACAACAGAAGTAGTGGGTTCTCGCGTCCCCTATCGTCTTCCAGCAACATCTCCCTGAATCCACGCACTGTAGACTGCGTCAGACGCACGCGCTGGAGCAGGGGCCATTTTGGTGCGTGGCGGAGCCAGAACCGCTTGGTGAGGGGCCTCATGCTGGTTTGTGCAGTGAGCGTCACGAGGCCGTCTAGAGGGAGGGCATCCATAACGGCGTTGAATGTCCCAATATCGATCCCGGTAGACCAGGCTTCGTCATTCGTGATCGAGAGAGCCACGCGTGCAGAGTGCATGGAGTCGAGAAAGGCTGTCTGGTTGGGCAACTCGACGTCGATATCGGCTAAGGTCCAAGCAAGGATATCGGCGCACGTTATGTTGTTGTAGATTAGCATGCTTTGTAGCGGTTGGGTGTCCTGGGGTCCATGGGCGTGTCGAGCAACATACGGGAGGATTCTTTGGACAGTCGCTACGGTCCCTGCGACGAGAATCCACGACGAGGCATAGCGAGGTGAGAGCCGGCAAGACGAGATGAGCGAGTGCCAGCCCACAATCTCTCGCAGCGGACGACATCTCGAAGAGCGTGAGTGAGGGGAGTGTGACGTTGCGCTTAACTTTAGACAGGAGTGGGGCTCCAGGAGGTGCAATCGGGGAAGCTCCATGAAGGGTAAGCGTCTTGAGTTGTGACATTTCGTCTAGAGCATCCAACCAAACTGATGAGGCTCGGCCTTTCGAATGGCGCGCGTATCTCGAGGTGTTTGAGGTCTCGTAAGAGCGGGGACTTCCAACTGATGTTGCAGTGCCAGAGCTCGAGGGAAGCGAGCCTAGGGGTGGAGCCATCGAAAAGAGTGTCAGGGAACGAATGCTGGCTCTCTCGTTCTTCTGCTACGGTATTCCTCGCCAGACAGCGAAAGGACTTCGAGGGCGGGAGCAGGGGATACAAGTCCTCCAAGTATCCTGCGAAGGTCGGAACGTGCTGCGATAATGCTAAGGTGGGAGATGTGGGAGATGTGGTTCTGGAGTTCTTTTTGAAATGCGCTAAACCGAGGCTCGTACCAGTGGCCGGCAAGAATCCTTGCCTCCAATTGTAAGGGCACCGTCCCCCCCCGAGCGAGTATCTCAGCTGCGCCAGCTGAGCTGACGGTGGTGAAATCGACGTGACTCCAGAAGAGCGGTTGATTGAGAGCAATCTCGCGCCATTGGTGACAGACGTGGGCTACACGTAGCCATGCTAGGCCGTCTGAATTTGCGCCTCGCTTGAAGGCCAACAATGTGACACGTACACGCAAAAATGAGAACACGGTGACGATGACCTCGGCGGGTAGAGACGAAATAGGTGCAAGTGTGTTACGGCGACGCCTCAATGCTCGGATGGATTCTTCCAATGACTTGATTTCGGCATCGATGGATTGGCGTTGGTATTCCCGAGAAGTTGCTTGGCTTGGGCCCATCAAAAGACGAAATGGTGTGATGGCTAGTATCTTAGTTCAACCGCAGATGTCGCCTGCCCTCATATTAAGTGTAACTAACCAATTTCAGTTTTCGCACGTAGATCACATTATTGTTCCCGGCGCGCCCAAGACCCCCGCAGGGTCTCCGGCACTTGCCTTTTGCCTTGCCTTGTTCGCCTTCTACGCAAAATATGGTCCTCCGGTCCATGCGCGAGAAAATCAATCGGTAACACCTAGGCTATCATAGCCAGGCTCCGTGAACGACAACCGACCACAGGAAGGGAGGGAGAATCCCGCTGAGCGACGCAGCGGCCAAAGAGGGCGTGGGGCTATCACGACGAGCCGTACTGCAGCTCGACAATAGAAGCAAAGCCAAACTTGTCTCTAAATTCCCACACGGTATAATGTCAGATCGATCTTTCCAATCGTCGAACGTTTGAAAGCGCGTTTAAAACGAGAGTAGAGAAGTGGGGTATGTGCGAAAATTGTATAACATGCACATTATAACAATATTACATCGCGAATCAGAGAAAAAACTCACTAGGTGGCACTGGCAGGGCAGAGTCTTTCGGGGACAAGTTGAACGAGTAATGTATGCATGGTTGCGTAAAATGAAAAACGAAAACGTGTTTGATGGAGGGGGGTGTAGGGGAAGGGAGTCTGATGCAAGAAAGATTAAGGAAAAGTGCGAATGAAAAACTTGGCGTGTGGTAGGATAAAAAGGAAAAGGTCTGATCGGAATGGTGCATTGCGTTTATAGAGAATGAGAGGGAGGGCTGGAAAATGGAGATTGCCAAAGGAAGGAAGGTAATAAAACAACGATGGACTGACGACTGGTGAATCAAAAGATGAGAAACGGGTGGTAACTGAAGAGAACGTCGCGATCTGTCCGGAAAAGAACTGGTGCGCCAAGCGTCAGCGAGTTGCACACCGTGAACAAAACAAACGTACACACCGTCATGAAGCACCCTTCCAGCTCGAAGGCGGCGACACGGCCCCAATGAGCCCCGGCGCCTCTCCCCGCCTCTTCACGCCAGCCCCTCCTCTCGCGCCAGCGCTCGCGCGCAGCTGCTGCCCGCCTCCGCTCGACGGCGCCGTCCTCGTCCGCTGCCTCGCGCCCTCCCGCTTCGCCGCCCCAGACGTACCACCACCCGACTCGCGCACCTGGGCGTTGCCAGGACCATGCTGCTGCTGTCCTGGTCCCTGCCGGAAAGGACGCGACGAGCGGTCGCGCGGCGCACCGAACGACTCACCATATACGCTGTTCGTCGTCGACCACCCCATCGCGCCACCTCCGCTTGGCACGCCGATCTCGCTCGCGGCGTATACGCTCCCCGCGTACATCGACCGCGCTGCAGAGCCGCCACCTCCCGCGGGCCAGGCACCGGGAGGCATGCCGAATGGGCCCACGCCGAGGTTCCCGTTCATGTTCATTCCCATGTTCATGCCCATGCCGAGCACGCTCGGCGCGGCGATACTTGAGCGTCCGCTGCCGCCGCCCCACCCGCTGACCGCACTTCCGCGCTCCCACTCGTCCGCCGCATCGCGCATCGCCTGTTGTGCGACAGCGAGTTGATACGTCTGCTTCGCGATCATCATTGCCTGTTGGTGCGCCATGAGCATGCGCGGGTCGACCATCCCCATGCCGCCGCCCATATTCATGTTTGGGTTCATGTTCATCCCAGGCAGCCATGTTCATCCCGGCACCCGCGCTGGCACCGAGCAGATTCTGCATCGATTGATTGCTGAACTGGTTCGCGAAGGGTTGTGGGGCGCTAGCAGATGCGGGCCATTGGCCCTGGAAGCCCATCGGGGCGGATGGGAAGGGTACGTTGCGGTTCATGCCCATGCCCATCGCCATGCTCATCCGTGGGGGCACGTTCATTGGCCGGTCGTCGTCTTCAGTCGTCCTCGCCATTGTCGTCGTCGTCGTCATCGTCAATGGGACCGGTTCCGTTGATGACTTTGCCAAGCTGTGAGGAAGACGACATCCGTTAGCTATGAATAGCGCAACACTAGGAAAGCGTACCTCAATAGCAGCCTTCGCTTCGCCTCGTCGTCGTTCCTTGCGCTTCTCCTCAGCTCGACGTTCACGATCGCGGAGGGAAGCCTCATCGTCACTCGAATCTGCATGCGACAACAGGACCGTGACTCTGCCGAGGGGCGATGTTGCTCCTCCTTGCATCCCTCTCGTTCTCTTCCACCTGATCTACAAACGTGACGCTCGCGCGTTTCCGATTATCCGGCCCGGGTCTCCCGGATCTCCCAACACCAAGATCGCTCCCATCGCGCGGTGTCGCAGGCATGCGACTACTGCTCGATTCACCCGCTGAGCTCGCTGGACTGCTGTCGCGTAGGGCGAACGGTTTCGGAAGCGGCATCATTGAGCCGCCGCTCGCGCCATAACGCGGCACGGACGGAGTGGACGACGCAGAAGAGGGTGGCGGGGTCACGCGAATGTTGGAGACGGTGACACTAGCAGATGCTACGCGCGGGCGGTGCTGGGGACGAGGCACCGGGAGTGACTCTTCTCTTGAAGGCTTTGGAGGTACGGTGCGGACGACGCGCACCGTCGTCTGGGGATCTTGCTGCTGCTGGGACTGTCGTTGCTGATTTCTCCTCGCTTGGTCTGCCGTAGCCGATGCAGCCGCACGCGGTCCTTGCTTGTTGTTCGTTTCCGCAATAGCATTGTCGAGCGCAGCGAGGGTTCCCACTGACAGATTGGTCGCATGCGAAGTCGGGCGCGATGTCACCGTGAACGCGGGGGGTTCTTGACGCTCGCGAATCGGCGTTGGTGTGATGTGAGGAATCGGCGCGTCGCTCGACGCCGAAGACGACGGGGGAGGTGAATAAGTGGAATCGAGCTTCAACGGGGATGTATCGATCTTGAACCCACCGGAAGACTTGAGACGAATCCCCCCGGCGAAGACTTGGTGCCTTTCGGCATGTGCGCTGGCGACGCAGACTTGGTCTGAGAACGAGGGGGAGGGGACGTTCGAGTGGAAAGAGCAGGAGATTGTGGGCGTGGTTTTTCGGGCACCACGGGAGGCGTAAACGCTTCGTCTTTAGAATCGGACGCAGATTCTGGCGACTTTGGACGCGAGGGCTGGGAGCCACTAATCCCACTGGCTAGTGCGGACAACCTTTCTCCGATTCCGAAAGATGCCTTGCGAGGTCGCAGTAAGGGTGAATCCTCCTTGGAAGCCTGAGACGAGTCCTTCGACTGCTCTGGGGTACGGATAGGTGGGGCTGTATTTCCCCCAACCAACTCTCCAATATCGATGAGTGGCTTTGTTGGGTGACGGCTGGGTGACCCAGAAGCGCGTGACATGGCACTTCCCGGGCGCGGGGGAGGGAGGAGAGAGGCAAGAGGTGCATCTTCAGAAGAAGACTGGGACGACGATGACGACGATGATGACGATTCCTCTTCGGAAGAAGTAGACGCCCGGGATTGCGTCCTGCGTAGGCTGTGTCAGCTTCGAGGCTGGAGAAACAACAAGTCAACAAATACACGTGGACTCGATAAATATGACCGAAAACGGACCGACAGACTGCCCTGGAAATCATCGAAGCACGGTTCACCGCGGCTTCTGGCACAAGCGCCGACGCCGAGATACTAGCGCGCACGGCGTGAGTAGACGCTCGAAGCGCGACTCGACTCGTCTGGAGCATCGAGACTTGGGGAGATGCTGAGAGGATAGGTGCTGCTGGCCGGCTGGGACTTGCCGAATGTAGGCCGTGGACCTACGTCGGACCTCGCGGAACTGATAGCCGCGACAGGGGAAGTGCGGTGTCCAAGCTCAGACCGTGTGCCCCCGGTAGAGCGACTAGTAACCGTGCGTTTGCGGTTGGGCCGCAACGTGGCCTCTTCTTCATCATCACTGTCCGACTCTTCCTCTTCAGAAGACTCGGAGGAGGTCATGCCCGCGGAGAGGAAGAGCGGGGCCGGGGCAGTGGAGCTACGCGTCGGTGGGCTACGAGCCACAGGAAGGCGGGGTTGTGACCCCGTGTTGGGAAGCGGCGGAGGTGTGCCGAGCGTGGATGAGCGTTTGCGGCTCCGAACTTGGCCCGATGCAATGCCGCTGTCACGGTCACCCGGTAATGACGGGACAGGTGAGTTTGTGGCGCTGCGACGTGCCTGGACCTCTCGAAACGCGGCCACAGAGATGCGCTGGGATGAGTCGCTCGCAAAGCTGTCTCCGCGCGGGCGAGGACGAACGGGAGGGTCTAAAGAATCTAGTGGCGGTGAATCTGGATTGGGAGAGGTGGAAAGAGAGGGGGTAACGTGGCGGAAGGATTTCAGATTGAACGAGTCGGCTGGAGGTGGGAGAGTCGAGGAGGACTGGGGCTGGAGAGACGGAGGGGCCGGGGCAGATGGCTTGGATTTGGTGCGACCGCGAGGGCGTGCCCATGCGAATAGTCCGCCCTTGCTGGACGGCTTGGGCGGGTGCAGAGGGGAGTAAGACGGCATATGGGAGTCGGGATTGCTCATCGTCTCATAGTTTCGCGCGGTGTCCGCTGAATCCTGGCGAGAGTGCGTAAATGGCGAATCCTGGGGTAGAGAGCGTGTAGATAAGGTGCTATGTGGGTCTGCATAAGAGCCGAAGATGACAGAGCGCGACGGAGGCGGATGTAGGGAGGGAGAGTCAGATAATGAGGACTCGATAGAGAACTTGTGGAGCTCCTTTGTGGGGGGAACTGGAGGGACGGAGCTTTGGGTGGTGGTGGCAGAGAGTTTGCTGGAAGTGGACTGCTTCCTGCGGAAAGGCATCTTTAATTTCGTGGTCGAGGAACTGGCACCGTTGGCCGAAGAGGACGAAGCTATAGGATAAGCAGCTTTGGCGGGGAGGGGAGGCGAGTCTGCGTCTGCGAGGACGTAATCAGTGTCGAGCGATAACTGTGAACCCTCTAGGGTCTCAGAGTTATCACCGATACTGGGGGATGTGTTGTCTTTCGCAGTCGAGGTAGGACGAATGCCTGCAGGTGACTTTGAACGCGGAAGAGGACTGCCTGGAGTGCTTGCTGTACGAAGCGACTTTGAACTGCCACGCTTTGAGAAAAGCCCGAAAAAACCAGGCGACATGATGAATATTTTTCTGCTTTTTTTTCGAAAAAAAAATAATAAAGGGGGAAGGTGGAAGAGGATGTACAGGGGTGGCCTGAGTGGCAATGGACGAATGGCATGCACTTGCCGCAACCTCAACTCGGCCGAGACACGCTAACGGCTACTCCGGTCCGAGTATACTGCATCAAGTATTCCCCCATTGGTCGAAAACTCCCATACACGTTATACTCGGTGCGAGTGTAATCCCCGTATGTGAGAACAACGCATTGATTATCCTCGAAACCCGTATTGCACGACCGTAACGGCTGCCGTACCATAGCAACTGCCACATCACGCTCCATGCACGTCTCGCACCTCCGGTGAATGCTCACGACTACCGCTATTCACATCTCGCCGGGGCCGCTCGGGAAACAACGACACCGAAGTTGGCACCTCAAATTTCGGATGGGTGGGGTTCGAAAACTGTTTATCATTGCTTCTTTGTACGCGAGACGGCGATGGCCGCACCATGCACGCACCTCTAAAGGTCCCGTCTCGTTCAGAACCGGTCCGGTGTCGTCGCCGTGCAGCGAGATCACTATAGATGACCTATGCCGTGGCAACGTGTGTATTGGGTCATCAAACGTTTGACGAAGTCCCCTACGTCCGTTCAACCTGCCCGAGTGATCAGCTCACTTCATTCATCTGGGGATAGTCATAACTTACATGGCAAGCATCGAACACGTGTACACTGTCACGCAACCCAACTTTGGAATTTAAAAAGAACAACGAAGCAAAGGTGGCACATACGCTTCGCCAGGATGAGGTGAAATGGCAGGAAAATGAGCGTCTTGGTCGCCGAGACCCACTGTGACGACGAAGAAGCATTAGAATATACGTACTGCGCCGCATCGAAGTCGGAGCAGAAGATCCTCACGGAGATCACTTGCGCCGTCTCCACTACCCTGTTACATCACAACACGAAGTTCGAGACAAAATGCACTTCCTAAGAAGTCCTTACCCGGTAAGGAGTGCCGTATTCACCGTCCACACAATCAGCCGGTTGATCAGCGAGTTGGTCCTGCAATGGCGATTAATTATAACGTTCACGGAACCGTAACCAAAGATAATGCAACCTGCGAGTCCCGGCCACCTTGCTCTTTTTTAGATAATACAGCAACGGTCCCGTGATGAGTATGTCCGCAGTCGCTGCAGCCGACATTTGGGTCGTCATGAGACCCTGCCCGGATATTCAATATTACAGCAGGCGGGCCGGGCAAGGACGGACCATGTATTTAGGCAACTCGCTGAACTTTTCTGCTTGGAATCTTGAGGACGGGGGAAAACCATCATTTCATTGGTCGCATAGTAGCACCACCAGTGCCAAGTGGCAGAGAGAAAACGCACGAGGTAACACACATGCCTGAAAGCGCAATCGGGGTCATTCAAGATGGAAAACACGGGGAAGAAAAGGGCTAACCCAGACCAATGCCTGCCATTCAACAATAAGGTTTGGTGAGCTATCACATGGGGCACGGTGCGAACTGGGACCTAGCTGCGGAAGCGCGAACGCCATCTGCGATGCAAATATAAGTGGCTACGTCACACTGAAATGGGGTGCCGTAGCCCCGACTAACAATGGTACAGATGAGGAACCTATTCCCTTGACTGACTGCAACAGGATTGGTAGGTACATAGAGCGCAAAGGCGTGAGAAGGCTTACGATGCCATAGGCGGACCGTGAAGAAACTTCGTAATTGTAGATTAGCCATCGGAGGAAGCATACCGCAACGCATAACGCTCACCAGCGAACCATGAACGTCGCGATAACCTTCGTTTCCGACCGGAATTGGTCCCATGGCAGTCGCTTATATGCGCAAGCGATGACTCACCGACGGTGCAATCTCAAGCTACAGATGATACAAACAACGCGTGGTTTCAGCGATCGGGAACAACATGCCAGGGATCGTCGCCCACATTCAGACTCCTAAATAACCCGGTCACGAGGACACGCATACGGGAATAACGGCTACACTCACCAAACCGATATCGCCAGATCGTCCGGGCGGCCGTTAGATAGAACGAGGAAATGGTA
This sequence comes from Lactarius sanguifluus, assembly GCA_021527775.1. Taxonomy (NCBI): domain Eukaryota; kingdom Fungi; phylum Basidiomycota; class Agaricomycetes; order Russulales; family Russulaceae; genus Lactarius; species Lactarius sanguifluus. Next base: position 184,647 of record JAKEYF010000113.1, on the reverse strand, counting down.
CGCCGCATGACAGAGCAGCGCGAGCTGTAGCGTGTCCAATGTCCTGGCCATAGAGCAACCTCGCTCAGCTACGGGAACGAGATGGCCACCAGGTCATACATACCACAACACCACGATCTGCATCACGTAAAGCAGTAATTGAAACGGTTCGCGCGTAGGATACGGTGGAAGATGTGCTCACAAGCGCGCGCAAGCTCGTGCGGTCCCTCGCACCGCTCGTAAAATATAGATACGTCTGAAAGAACACGATGCCGTACAGCCTTCCCCCGCGCGGTCAAACCCAGAGCGAAATCGTTGTTGATGAAGCACCTACATTGTATCGAGGATGAGCCCGATCAGGATCATCCCCATCGTGGTGTTCAAGTTAGGATCGGGCCCGTTGGCGCTGTAACGGAACAAGGCTGGTGATAGCATATTTTCTCGCTACCCTTCGCCCCGCGCGACTGGGTCTCAGGACCTGACGAGAGGAGGGTGCAGTGGGGTATCGTGGGGGGAAATTCGGACACGGTGAGAAAGAGGGAGGGGATAAAAGAGCGAAAAGGTCTTGGGCGGACCCACAACAGCAGTCCATCAATCACATCGAATACTCTCCAGTCACTCCAGCTGGAGCCAGTGACAAAAATCCGTAGAAGGACGAGAAGCAGCCTGATGGGAAATCCCACAGGTCCGTCCACGTGGGGCCAAGAACTCAAATAAGAAAAAAAATGATGCACACGCATACATACGTCAGGACCATTGTTGGCAAATGGCTCTATTATACACAACTTACAGTCAGGGCCTCGTGCTTGGTTTGGAGAGCACGTAACTGCGCCTAGTCCCAGTCAAGTTACGCTGACTCTAGAAGCCAGAGTGAGAAGAAAAGATAAGACTGAAGGCGTAGGAATATCGTGTCGTGTGATGACGTTGGAGTCTGTACAACTGGCGCCACTGGCACTCGGCAGGTGACGGCACCCCTGGAGAAAAGATAAGATTAACTTTCAGTAGAAGATCTCCCATCCTGCTGTTAGAACGTTTGGCCCTGTGGCTGGCGATAAAGGAAGTGAAGTAGCATAGGAAGCAGCCGGAGGTCCGGCCTGTCACTCGGTTAGCGCCGGCCGGTACGTGCGCATGCATGGCTTGAGCTTGACGGTGCGGTATCGATAAGGATTTCACAGAAAGATCTGTGGTTCCTATAAATAAGGACCGGGGAAAAGCTGGTGCCGATCCGCGGTGCTCGTTTCTGAGCATTTTGCACATTAGCCAGTAGCGGGCCCATCCGCCGTGCTCACCCCTACCCACGCCGTCAACGCGTCAGCGCTCAAGCGCTCACGGGCCTGGGGTACTCTATCACAGCATTTATTTAGTGCAACGCCTCCCCATAGAACCCCAGTGTGCGCACGTTAACTTTCTCCTGCCAGTGGTCTTCCACCGAAATGATCAAAGTTCGCCCATCGATCCAGATAGCTCAAGTTCTTTTTTCACATCGTCTCCAAGCGCCTTTGCAATCTCTCCTCGACCTCCGTCGGAGAATATGGTCCCGTAAGAGTCTCGGGTTATGTCCTGTCCACCTCATCTCACCCCACGTACCTATTGGGGGATTCATCTGGTTGTGCAATGGGTCTCCAGAAATGGCAAACTCGTCGGCCGCAGCCGACGCGCTCAGTAGAACCCACTACATTAAACTCTGGACTTATTTTCGCAGCAAGCGAAAATATCCTGGAATGCCAAGTCGGCACTCCTTCAGACCGGCGGAATCCCTTGCCCTCAAGTATCCTTCCCGCAAAATCTCACCTGGTCACCGACCGCAACTTGAATGCACTCTTCAGTAACATCTCGGTATCCTTCTTTATACGTAACAATACTGCTCCCACAAGCACGGAGGTAGCACACTACTTCGGGATAGCCAACCTTGCAAACAAGCGCATTCCCTACCTGTACCTTCTCCTTCCAATCTCTCTCAATCACTGCCATATCCCAGTTGGCCGACAAATATCTGACATATATCGAAGTTCCTCAGATCGGAAACAGCGGGAAAGACCAAGAAAAATATCGGACTGACTTCCCGTTCAACCAGCCGAGGCGACCAGAAGTAAGATAGAGCATTGTTGCGGCTGGCAGTTGTACAGCGTCAAAGACCATGCCATCGGGGTAACCATCCTCCGCTTCTTCGGCCATCTGGGTCTTGACGGAACCCGGGTGCAACGCAAATACTGTCAACTTGGGGTATTCTTCCAAGGGTGGTAGAGGGTGAGACAGGTGAGCGATGGTTGAGCATGCCTACGCACCAAGGGCGATGAATTCGACGAGGCGATTGAGAGCATGCTTTGAAATAGCATAGTCGCTTGCAAGTAGGAATCGCAGCTGCGCAAGGCTAGAGGAAACGATCACGATACACCCGCTAGTTTTCTCGAGGGCCGATAACGAGGCGCTTTTTCGCTATCAAAACCCTTTTTCGAGGGAGACATGATGGTGAGAACGTACCGAATCGTGTTGTAAACTCCTTGGATGTTGACTTCAAATGTGTTCCACCAGCGCTCGGGGTCCTTGTCGCCCAACTCTGCATTCAGCGTGGTATCACCAAGACACACGCGTGCTTCTATGCCGACGACCACGTACTTTGGTTGACGTTGGACAAAGCGCCCTCGTTGGCGATGAGGACATCGAGCCGACCGAACCGCTCGAGCGGGGCCTGTACTGCCGCTTCCAAGGCCTTGGGATCTCTTGAGGTAAGCAACTGCGTGCGCCTCTGAAACCGCTGTGCGTATTGCTGCGGCAATCCTATCGAGAGACTCTTGCGAACGCCCCACAACGGTCACGCTTGCACCAGCCTTTGTGTAGGTGATGGCGGTTTCCTGTCCGATGCCACGAGACGCGCCGGTGATGAATACAACTTTGCCGCGGTATGTTTGGTTTGCGAAAGCTTCGTTTGGGTCAATCACAGGGTACACGCTACAGAGACGTGGGAGTGAGACGACGCGCGTGTGAAAGTAAATCATGGCTGACTCGCTGCGACGCGTAACGGGGAGTTCTTCGTCGATGCCGACGATAGACTGAATGGGGTCCATAATGCTGAGAGGAACACTGAAAGGATAGAGAACCTGAGGCTGCCGTCCAAGTGGTCATATACACCCCCTTCTCCGAGAAAAGAACGCCTGCTGACTGATTCCTGATCCAAATGAGTCATAGTGACACAGGAATACTCTTCCCTTCCTAACTCCCTGATAAGCTATTGCCTGGGAAATGTCGGTGTTAAGAATTCTGAGCAACGCAGGCGTTACGCATATGCTGAGTGCTGTCACTAAGAGAGAAATGATGAGTCCACACGCGGGGCTTAGCAACTTTTAATTACACTACCACTTAGCACACGCGTCCAGATGTAGTCTCGGTTATGACTGGTCTGTACCCATGGTACGCATCCTGGGATGAAAGCGGTTCAAAAACAAATGACGAGTCCATTTCGGAGTTATCTCTTAGAAATGCGTCACGTGCCATCTCTTATAAGTTTTGGCACACTGTGGGACTATCGTTGTGGAACCCGCTGTAACTACTCGGCACTAACCCCGCAAAGAGTGCGTCATATGAGAGATGTAACTACTAGTGTAACTAAAGTACGATTTGAATATAAGTCTGCAAGGATTTCTCGAAAGAATGTGGGGATCCGTCGTCACGGTTGTATCCAACCTATTCGTCACCACCCGTATCTGAATCGTCATCTTCTCCAGAATTGTATTCGTTGAGGCGACGAACTACAGGCTCCCACATATTTTTACTTGGTGGGATGTTTTTCACGGGACCCAGGACGTCGACCACAATTTCACCGAGCAGCGGAACTACTGTGGGACTACCGTCCCGACACGCGCGCAGGTCGAGTATTTCCAATGGAACTCCCTGCTCCACACGCCTCATAAGTGCATCGCACAGGCGAAGTGTCCAATGATGTTCTAATTCGATACATTCCAAGACGAGCTCTGTCAGCGAAGGGAGCAGCGGGCTCCCACGTTCCCCGTTGCCTTCTAGCAGCATCGTTATGAATCCCTGTCCTGTAGATTTCCCCAGTCGCACGCGCTGGAGGAAGGGCCACTTCAGTATGTGTGGGAGCCAGAACTGCGCGGAAAGGTGCCTTGGGGGATATCCATAAATATCATAGAAGTAAATGCGTTGTGCAGTCATCACGAGGCTGTTCAGGGGAAGAGCCGCCATTGCCGCACGGAGGACCTCGATGTTGGTATCGGAACTAGACCACTCCTTGCTCCTGATGGAGAGCTTCACGCGTGGAGAGAGGGTCGTGGGGGGCCAGGTGGGAAGATCCTGCACCTCGACGTCGATATCGGGCACGGGCCACGCAAGGACGTTTGCGTCCTTGGAGCTCTGGTCACACTGGATGAACGCGCTCTGCAGAGGCCACGTGTCCTGAGGTCCGTGGGCATGTCGCGCGATATACGGAAGCATTCTTTCCACGTCGCCTCCGTTCCGATGACGAGAAAATGCTGTGAGGTACAGGGAGGCGAGAGCTGGTAGGACGAGATGAGCGAGTATGAGCCCACAGCTCCCCGGAGAGGCGGAGATACCCAAGTGTGTAAGGGAGGGAAGTGTAACACTACGCTTGACATCAAATGGAAAGGAAGAGGTCGTCGGGGAAGCCGAGTGAAGGGTAAGGGTCTTTAGTTGTGGCATTTCATCGAGAGCATCCAACCAAAATGAGAGTCTTGGTCTCGCATCCGTGGATAGTCTACTTATCTTGAGGTGTTTGAGGCCTCGTAAGAAAGGTGACTTCCAACTGATGTCGCAGTACCTGAGCTCAAGGCGTGAGAGCCTGGGGGTAGAACCATCGAAAAGAGTGACAGGGACAGGGACGAATAGTTGCCCTACTCTGCCCCAGTGCTTATCACCGGACAATGAAAGGTATTCGAGAATTGGAGCAGGTGATACGAGCTCTTCGAGTACCCCCTGAAGATGGGTGGGTTCTGCGCAGATTGCAAGGTGGCATATGTGGGAGACGTGCACCTGGAGTTCTTTTTCAAATGTACTAACTCGAGGGCCATTGGCAATATATCCTTCCAAATATAATGGTACCGACTTGGCACGAGCGAGTATCTCTGTCGCACCGGCCGGAGTTAGGGCGGTGAAATCGACGTGACTCCAGAAGAACGGGTGATTGAGTGCAACCTCACGCCATTCATGACAGACGTGTGCAACACATAGCCACGATAGACTGTAGTCTGTCGGTTCGCCTAGTGGTGATGTATCGCTGGTAGCAAAGCGCAAAAAGGAGAATATGGTAGCGAGGATTTCGGAAGGTAGAGACGAGATGGGGGCGAGTGCATTACGGCGATGTCTCAACGTTCTCAAGGCTCGGATGTATTCCTCCACCAACGATCTAATTTCAGCATCGATGGCTTGCCGATGGTATTCCCGTGAATTTTCTTGGCTCGGGTTCATCAAAAAAATTGAACGATGGGCAAGACGGTAGGGCGATTCAAGGGGCGATTAGCCTTTTACTGGTCAAGAACGTGGCGGCACGTGCTCATCGTGCGTCATCATTGAGTCGTCGATCGGAAGGAGCTAGAAGTTGAGCCTAGAACACATTTATAAACAATCCACCTAAGTACCCCACGCATTATTCTGGCCAAACAGCAGAACAGACCGATGCAACCCGGAGTCCGGCCAGCCACCTACGCAGACTCCCCTACGGTTTTCTTTTCCGTACCCAAGAAGGTGGCAGCTGAATGGAAGGGAGGCACTATTGCTATATCAAAATCACGTCAGATAGGGATGTTCTTCAGAACTCGACGGCAGGATACGGAAAGGGGAGTGAACCAGGTGCAGGTACGGTCCTCGCCCCACCCTCACCTTGTCCTCACCAAATCTCCCCCAAATTCTGTGATTTTCCATCGGAAGCAGAGCTTGTTGGGACCCGCCAACCACGCCAGTGGTTATGAAGCCCAATCTGCCAGTGGTCTGTCCGCCCAATATGTGAGTACGGCCGTGGCGGCGTGGCCACAAGCGATGAGACATGTGGGATACCCGACTACCTCTGGTTTATCATCGTCGTGGGCACAAAACGCTGGGAGTCTGTCCGCAGTGGGGGACAGACAACACATCCAGAACCGGACAATACCAGAACGTGCCTCGAGTATAGTGACTATACCCGAGTCACGTTCTATTAGGCTTTTGGCCGAGAGGTTTAGTCACCGTTTATGAACGGCATAAAGATGGGAAAGGGACTCGGAAAGCAAGAAGTAGCCTGAGGTCACGGTCTACGTACCTACAAACGCGCTCCGCCACGGCCATCCCCTCCGTCTTAACTGCGTATGGTAGTGCAACGTCCTGGGTCTGGTCTTCTCCAAGTCACACGCCCTGCAAATCCCACATTATCACCTCGCCTCCGTTTATGAAGTAAACAAGGCGCTTACTTGGGCTATTATGCACCGTAGACAGACCAACTTGAACCGGCTGTCAAGACTATTGAGCACGTGAACCGGGGTTGTTCGTTTGCACCCAGAATCACCGCGCCGTCTTTCAGTGACGCATATATCTGCCGCTATACAAATGCCCTCTCTCTGCTGAGCGCAAACACGATCCGAATGGTTGGAACGGTACATTGTGCGCAGTCTTCTTTTGCTGAGCAACCCGCCAATATATGGGTGTGTGTGTGTCTCCTTGGACTCGGAGAACGTCGGCGCTGTGGACCATGTCTTTCTTGCCTTGCGTGATGACGAACGATTTGCAAGTCATGAACTCGACGCGATTGAGGTCGCTGGTCTCGTACAGGAACAGGTACGGATCCACCTGTTTCTGCACAAGGCCGCGTGGAGTTGCGCCATGAGCCATCGTTGTCGTCAGATACGGACGTGCAAAAGCCTGCTGTTGATATGGCTGTATCGAAAACGTGTCCTGTTTCTTCCGAACTTGAAGCCTGAGGTCTCCCCGACGTTAATGAATCCAGCGTGATACCGAAATGCGCCGCCTGAATGAAAATTGGAGAGTAAGCCCTTCACGCGAGAAGGCAGGGCGGATCGGTGCATGAGGAAACAGTTCAAGTCGGGCAATTGAGTTGGCGAAATGGAATGTCTGCTGTAGGGTTGATTTGGGTTGGGCGACATGTTCCCATTGCATTGTGTTATCTTTATGAGATCTGACTGGAGTTCGTACTTGTCATTCCATTCCATGCGCGTGGTGCAAACCCGCGCGGTGCTCCTTGTGTTTGGCCTTGGTTTGTCATTTCGTTTCGCACTCGCTCGGCCGAGTGGGCCGATCTCCCGTATCCTTGTACCCATGTCCGCGGATTTATTATCGCGTTGCTCTGCAGATGCAGATCATAAAACTTCCTACTGTAGTTCCTAGTTCTTTAGCTATAAAACTCCTTTGTTCCATAGGAATTGAATAATCAGTTTTTCCTGCTCTTTCGCATTGCTTTTGCCTGTGCGCGCGATTTCCGACAATCACTCGTCTGGCTCACGCATCGCTTTATTCACTATCTAATACACATACTAACTGTCCATAATTGTAATACTGCAAACGCTCGATCGATCTGCCACTCACTCCTATAGTGCGTACCTAAACCAAGACCTAAACTCTCCTGCATAGTTTCTCTGCATCAGGTTATTTTATGATAATGTAATTAGCACTTATAAGATAATTAAGATACTTACCTGCCGTAAAATGGTCGTCAAATTTCCGCTCGCTGAGCATGTTGCCATCACACATGCGAGGACAAAACCTTTCGACACTGCTTCATTATTGTAATAATACTGGAGACACCGATACCGATTTGTTTTTCTTCTACGAGCGAATGGACAACGACGATGACGAGGGAGGTAATCGACAAAGTTAGAGGAAGAGCTTTGGAGTTTAGAGAGAGCGAGCGAGAAAAAAGAGCGTTGTTGCTTCGACTTTGACTACTACTATATATGAGAAACACGAGCACGCACCAAACGAGAGACCATAATTAGAGCTTATAATGGGATGTCACAAATGCGGTCCAAGGGAGAGGGACAGAGAAAAGGGAAATAGCAGAAAAAAAGGAGAAACTGGGTAAAGGAGGAAGAGAGAGCAAAAAAAAAAAACGAACGTGGCATTGTCAGCGAATATATATAGATATACGTGCGTGCGCGCACTGCACACGCAAGATGCATAGCAGATTCCCAGGGTTTCAGAAAAGAAAAGAGGTACGAGATGCGAGTTTGCGAATTGTATGTGTTGTTGTGTTTGTTTGCGTGAAGAAAATGACGATGGAGCCGGACGTGTGATTATGGGGAAGGTATCAATGCCTCATGGCAACGCGAACAGCGAGAGCATCTTCTCCGCGCCCCTCTTCAGCTTCGTGTTCTTGTGCTTCAAATCGTGCTCCTCCGCCTGCGGCGCCCTCACCGTCTCCACGATATCCGGGTCCGACGCCGCGCGGCCCTCGCCATTCGTCGACGCGCCGCTCGACGAGCCTGGGCTGCCAACCGACACGGCCGACTCCTTCGACCTGAGCGACGGCTGTGCAAGCGTCGTGCGCGCGCTCTGCGGCGACGATACAGTCGACACCGTCGCGCTCACCGAGCGCTCACTCGTCGTCGTGAACGATTTGCCCGCCGACCGCGACGACCGCGTCGACGTCGATGGTGGCGACTTGGCGCGCAGGAACGTCTTGCGGCCGAAGGGCAGGGCACCGGTGCGGCCGCGGCGGTCCTTTGCCGTGGGACTGGGGGAGCTCGAGCCATTCGTGGTGGCGGCAGCGGACAGCCGCTGCTGCATCGCTTGGTGTTGTGCGATTGGGCGTCGAGCCTTTGCGGAAGACCGCGAGCCGATACCGATCCACGACGCCGCGCGCGAAAAGGCTCGTGCCACGTGCGCCAGTTGCGTTCCTCACCATCAGCTTCGATAAAGTCCCACTCGTCATCGTCGTCGCGCTCTGTCCGCACGTCGTCCTCCTCGTTTGCATCCGAGAGATCGCGGTCGAGAGCAGGCACGCCCGACTTCTCGCGACGGCTGCGTTGTTGGCGACTTGACCGTTGGCCATGAGGTTTCGACACTGGGGCCTTCTTCGGCTCCTTGCGATGGATATCGGGGCCTGTAGATGCCGCGGCCGCTGCAGAGGCGACTGCCTTGAGGGGGGATATGGGAACAGAAGGTGCAGGGCCCGGAGCATCTTCGCTCGCACGTGGAGTAGCATCGGTGAATGAAGCGGGTTTAGCACTCGTATCAACAGGAGGAAGTTCGGGTCTGGTAGACACAGGGCTCCGCTGAGCAGGGGGGGTAGAGGGTGGCAGGGCTGTGGGTCGAGCTTCTGGGGTCTTCGGCTCGGGTATGGGTTCCTCACGTCTCAAGACGACGGTAGCTGCGGCTGCCTCGCCGTTGAGCTCAGCCGGTATACTGGGCCGAGTCACGTTCTCTTCCTCTTCCTCGTCCCCTTCTTCGGACACTTCTTCCTCGTCGTCGATAATGACGGAATGTCGACCTTTAAACGAATATCCGTCAAACACGTCCACCAAGTCATTATCAGGCGGGTGAGCCGAGGAGCTGCGCGACTGGGACGGAGTCGCAACGGAGTCCTCGCCATCTGTCGGTTCCAGATCTGTTTGCTCCCGCTCTCGCTCCTGGTCCGTGTCCATGTCGTTTTCATCATTAATTACAGGCTCCATGTCGAGGAAGGTGTCATCAAAGTTTTGGGTATCGCTTGCATTTGAGGGGTCAATGGGAGGGATATATGGGGCTGTGCGAGGAATCAGGATATGACGTTCGAAGTGTGGCGTAGTACGAACGTATATAACGCTTGTAATATACATGGGCCCAATCTCTGTAAGCACAAACACAGCACGTTAGCAGAGCCCAGGAATTAACTCGGATACATACATCATCGAGAAATAAGGATGGCGTTTTATTCGTGGCTCGCTGATGCGGAGTGCAGGATTGCGTTGTAGAAGCTAGGGATCCATTAGTCACCGTCACCTCAAGTTAATCATCGAAACGTAGCAACTCACTCCCCGAATAAGGCCCTTCGTGTCTTGGTCCAGGGCCCGATCGTCTGGGAACTGCAATTCGTCCTGGAGGACTCGGACATACATATCGGAGTGATTGTCCGCCCAGAATGGTGTCTAGCGCAGGGGATGCCAAGGACATATGAGAGCCGATCACGATGAGGGATATCAAAGGCAACTCACGATACCCGTCAGCATTTCATACAGCATTGTGCCAAAGCTCCACCAGTCGACCTCGTAGCTATACGGAAGGCCTTGGATTACCTCTGGCGCGAGATACTCGGCTGTGCCACAGAACGTGCTGGTCGTATCCACGTTGCGCGATGGCCATTGTGCGGCAAGCTCTTTGTCATCCTTCATCCAATACGGCGAGCCTGCTGCAGGTGGGGTACTCGGTGCGACATGCTGGCCCCCTGGCTTGGGGAACTCCTTCGAAAGGCCAAAGTCAGTAAGTACGATGTGGCCGTCTGCCGCGATGAGGATATTCTCCGGTTTGAGGTCACGGTAAACGACGCCTGCCGCATGCAAGCCTTCGACACCTTCGACGATTTCGGCAGCGTAAAAGCGGGCTCGGTCACGCCCAAGACGACCCCAACGCGCGAGCTGTGTCGCCAAATCGCCTCCAGGATGGAAATCCTGTGCGTGGGGCACATCAGCACCGTGAAGATCTTAGATCACAGCGGCGTATGCCATACGTACCATGACTAAAAAAAGGTTCTCCTTATCATGGAAACTCCACCAGAGTTTGACCACGAAAGGGTCAGTACCCTCCGCGGCCATGCGGCGTAATACAGCCTGCTCTGTAAGCGTGTGTTGAAGTTCTTGATGCGCAAGCACATGTCGCTTGGTAATGGCTTTGAGGGCATACAAGTCCGAACTGTTTTTGTGCCGTACAAGGAGTACCTTGCCAGCGCACCCTTTGCCAAGTACGCGCATCATCTCAAAGTCCGCAACCTGAACTTTGCGCGACACACGTTCCTTGATGCGAGCAGCAGACTTTGATCGCTTCTTGCGTTCGCGATGTTCGAGTGATGTATTGACAGAAGAGTCATCTTCGGTTGCGGATGCTGAAGCAGATGGCGTCTCGGCGCCACTGACACCGACAGAAGTAGCGGACTGGGTGAATACGCGAGATAGACGGGCAGCCTTGTCCGGGTCAGCAGATTGAGAACGAGGGATGCGGGAAGGGTGTTCCACGGCCGCGGGAAGCGGTGTTGATGGGGCAACAGGGTGGACAGATGCATCCGTGACCGGCGCGGGCGGCATAACGCCATCTGCATCGGCGGTGTGAGAAGGCAGTGCGATCGAGCCACTGTCCGAGGCTTCGATTTCGATCACGTCGGATTTAGCCGAGGAAGCGGTCGATGCCGTGTCGCCATTCAGCTCCGCCGTCAATGTCCGCTCTGGCATGTCCTCGGTGTTCGACTTGCCATCACTGACAAGCGACGGTGTGGGATCGGTGTCGTGCATCGAGATGTCGTCCCGTTGACGTGTCTCTGCTCCGTCAATGTTTTCACGGAAGCGACTAGCTCGACGCTCAATGCCAGGTGCATTGCCATTCAACGTCTCTTCCCTGGACTTGCGCTCGGTTCCAGCGCGCCTCGTATCATCCAGAACACTCGTGTTGTGCATGGTGACGTTAACGGTGCTCGGAGAAGATAAATGTGCGGCGACATCGGAACGTACACGCCTGATGGCCCGCTCGACGCGTACGCTTTCGAGGTCATCAGTACGTACACGCACGAAGCGCTTCCATGGTCGCGCCTGGCGGAAAACCTGGTCATTGGAAAGAGTGGTGAGGTATGCTGCAAGGCCCGTAATTGTCGGGTTTGCAGAGGTCGATGTGCCGACTGCGACCTCGCCCAAGTCATCAAAGAACGGGTCGGCTATCTCTGCCTTGGGTGAGACGACGGGGGTGGGGAGGGTGGATGGGATGGGACTGGTTGTACTCGCTGCGGCAGGGCGTGGAGCATTGTTGCGAGCCCCTGTCGACTTGCTCGCAGGCGAAGCGAGGCGTGAGAGCGTGTTGAGTATGACAGACTTGCGCTTCGTAGGCTGCGGCAGCACAGAGGAGTCGATCGGAAGTGCTGGCCGGAACACACTCGGGTACGCGTCATGGAGTTTGTGATCGAGTTCGACGATCTCGCGTGCAGTGCGACTGAGGGTAAGGTTGTGCGTAGGCGCTGAGAAAGGAGAGAGTGGAGTCAGCACACCAGAAACTCGATTCGGGAAAGTGGAGGTAGAGCTGCGCTCTGACCAGATCGGAGCATCTGAAGTTTTAAGCGGCAAGCCCGCCTGGTAAAATGGAAAGGAAAGTGGGGTGCGCCCAAGAGAGGATGCGGGATGGGAGGGGGAGGGGATTATGGGTTTCCTGAGTAGATAAACACTCACTTTTGACATACAGTGTGTAGGAGGATGGATGATGAGGATTTTCTGCGACGCTTACTGTCCACGGGCCATCTTGTGCGTCCACGCGCAGCACCTGTCTGCGGGGAGGTCGGGTTTGACGCTCCTGTGTGGCCGTCATGAGTGGAGAAGGGGGGGTATTTTCGACGTGTACGGTTGAATCAGGTTCGAAAAAAGAGAGGGTGGTGATGCTCTTCGACTCTCCTCTGGGTTTACGGCGTTGTCTGGTGGATGATGAGCTCGAACGGGTGGAAGCGGGTGGCTTTGGAAGGGCGACGTCGGAACCGACTGGAATGTTGCTGGGACGTTGCAATAATAGGTTGCTAAGACCAAGCACGGCCCTGGAAGTTCTTCTCTTCTTTGGGGATGAGGGAACGGATGGTGGAGAGTGCTGGAGTGAGAGGCTCTGGTCGAGGTCGACGCTTGGCATGCAACGAGAAGCGTTAGTCGGACCCTTCAGTAAGGTGGAGGGCCGAAAAGAGAGGGGAGAGTGTCGGGGGAGGGAAGGAGCGAGAAAGGAGAAAAAGGAAAGGGAGAGGATTCAATATAACTCGCAAGTGATCAAAGAAAAAAAAAAGGGAGGCGGGTGTGAGGCGTGCGGTTTGCGGCGTGGTAGGGCCACGAGTACGGCGACTAATTGCCTCGAGGTTCACGCTTCGGCTTCGGTCGTAGGAATGGGGTAATTGATGCGTTGACCAGAGCGTATGTGGATGATAAGAAGGGAAAGAAAGGAAACGAAAAGAATAAAGATGGGATTGATAAATAATATGTTATGGATCTTTACTAGGTGTTGCTCGGGCGGTGTCAGGGCAGTCCCACGGCCACCCTCAAAAGAGACTGTTCTTCTGAGAGTACGTCACCTAGTCACTCCTACGGTAACAGAGCCCACCGTCTTTCGCTATCTGTGACGTAGACCGAGGGCGCTGCCTATCTATCCTGTGTCGCTTGCAGATAAGGATTTTTTTGGCTCGATGCCTGAGAAACACATTCTCCCCGCTCTCGGGCAACTATCACATGAAATGAAACTGCCTCCAGGCCGATCACCAGAGGTACCACTACAGTAGTACGCGGTACACGCGCTTGGGACATCTTCCAAAACAGTGAGCACGCATGAAGACTGCCTCATCCTCGACGCCGTGCATACGAAGGGCCGGTTCGTCGAGGGATACACGTGTTTCTATGAGAAGTGAATGCAGGGAACGCATGTCAAAGCCTAAGCCAAAACGCCACCATACTCAAAGGGTGAGCGAGCTCGCATCAGGAGGGCTCACGGCTCTCACATTCATATTGTCGCACAGGGCCTGCAGGCAGGGAAAACCCGAAAACCAGCGAGTCGTTTGCCGCCACAACATGAATGAATTGAAGTCCTGCCAGTAGTAGCGAGACGGCTGGTAAGGGGTGCCCCAACTCCGAACATGAACCTGTCATCAGGTGGGGGAGGATAAAGCCTGTGAGAGAAGCAGTCTGTTCCCGCAGGCCGCAGCCGCAGCAGGCACGAGCCCGAGCCTGTCACATGTCTGGCGCGATAAAAATACAAAAGCCCAACCAAAAACCCGATGCGCCCAGCTAGCACCTTCCAAACCCGACAAACAATACGACGACAACAATACGAGCTTTCAGGGAGAGCAGGAGACAATTGAGCATAAAGCGAGGGCGGCAGGGCAGGGTTGCCAGGTGCGCTAGGCCTAACACGTCAGCGACCGTGTAGACCCTGTTACTCGCGAGCAGGCACCGCGGAAGGAACAACTTCATTACAACGGACAGACAACCCCCCGTACATGCGCTTACCATTACCCTCCCGCGAAGCTACCTTGCGGTCCCTCATTCTACACCCCCCTCCACCCATCTCAGCCCGCGCTGGGCATCATCACCGACAATTGGCCGTGGAGAAGGAACTACTTCTGACGGGGTTGGCTAGTCTTCTTTTTACATGGGCTTGGCTGGAAGTTGCGTCAATAGGACGCCATGACGCTTTTTGATCGTCACTCGGTGGCGGGAGAACTTGTCGTCTGGGGAGAATCTCGCTATAGAAAGACAAGCATCAGTACCGATACACCCTGGAACGGAACCCCAAGACTGGCTGACGCACCTGGGTGAGCCGACTTGGTAATTTTCCCCAAATCGGTGAGTTTCTAAAAACTCAAGCGATGAACAGCAGGGAATAGAAACGAAAAGGACGCTCACTTTGAGTGTGTACACTCTGTTGCCTTGGCCGTCAACCGTGTACATCAGATGCATACTGGCCGACGATGGAACGCACCCAAAGGGCTGCTGATTGCGGATTATAGGTCGCGGACCGATTCGGACCGGGAATGGGAAGTTGATGACTAAGTGACGGTTAGACGACTACCCGGCCTAGTCCGATCAGAAACTGTTTGTCAAACCAATCTCGCAACACAACAATGTAATGCCGTGCCCCGTAAAAGTCCACGCGGCAGTCTGTGTGGGCTGCCAGACGCCTGCCTTTCTTTTCTTTACTATAACGTCCAATCCAATCATCAAACCCGACGTCTTTGCTCCTCTTCTGTAATCATGAGTAAGACCACCAAGTTGTTCTTGAGCCCCGCTGCGGGCACGGTCATCAAGCCGATATACGAGTACGACGACGAGCAGAAGGAGAAGTTGCAGGCCTTGCGTGAGGTGTGTTTTTCCTTCCTGCGCACTGAAAGAAGTTCTCACTCGCCTTTCAGTACGCCTACTCGCTTCATCTCCCGGACACGGATTCATATGCGTCGTGGGAGCGCCGATGGCTCGATAAGCCTGACACGCTCCCGCGCTACCTGCGCGCTTCCAAGTGGAAACTCGACGATGCGCGGAAGCGCATCAAGGGTACCATCGAGTGGCGCCGTGAGTTTAAGCCGGAGCTGATCCCGCCTGAGGAAGTCAAGATCGAGGCGGCGACGGGCAAGATGTACGTTCCCCTGCTGCCATCACGCCACTTTTGTGCCCGACGTGCCCGCACGATTATAAATGGGCACGCCTCTTATTGTACTGATTTATGTTCCTTTTTTTTTTTTGTGTAGCATTCTGACGGGCTTCGATGTTGATGGCCGACCCATCATATACATGCGTCCCGGACGCGAAAATACGGAGACGTCTCCGCGACAACTGCGTCATCTCGTCTACATTCTGTACGTCTTTCCCCAAGCTCCGCCTCCTAAAAAAGTCAATTTGACGCCGCGGATCCCACAGAGAACGCGCGAAAGACCTGATGCCACCGGGCCAGGAGTCGCTGATGATCGTCGTCGATTACAAAAGCACGACGCTGCGCACGAACCCGTCCATCTCGGTAGCGCGCAAGGTGCTCACGATCCTGCAGTACCACTACGTCGAGACGCTCGGCCGCGCGCTCGTCGTGAACCTGCCCACGATCCTCTCCTTCTTCTACAAGGGCATCGCGCCCTTCCTCGACCCCGTCACGCGCGACAAAATGCGCTTCAACCCGGACCTTTTCGAGCTCGTGCCCCGCGAGCACCTCGACGCCGACTTTGGCGGCGAATACCGCTTTGAGTTTGACCACGAGGCGTACTGGAGTCAGCTCATAGAGTGCGTGTGCGCGCGCATGCCCCTTCCTTCGGCGCTGACTTTTGACACTCGTCGGCAGGGCATGTGGCATCGCGCCGGACGGCACGCGGGCAGAGAGAACCGAACGAGAGGAACCGTCACCCCGAACGCAACCAACGGACATCGCCAGTGCGAAAGACCACAGTCCGAGGTACGGTTCTGCTTGTCCTTGGCGTACCCCCCAGAGTATTGACCCTTTTTGCAATCGCACAGCACGACTGTTGTCGGCACACCAGATGACAAAATTGGTGTTGTTTCGCCTGAGCATCACGAGGTCGCTTTCACAGGCACCGTTTCGGCGGCGACATAGTGCTTGCTCGGAGCCGAGATGGCATGCCTCTTTTCCGATATTTGGGTTGTACGTTATTGTACAGTAATTTCCGTTGCTTGCCCTGAGAGCCGTTCGTTGTGGGCGCTTACGGCTTGATGTAGTATGATAGGCCCATTATCCCCAGGTAATTGTTCCCCCCTCCGTGTAGGCTGTTGCCGACTGTTTTGTTTTCCGGGGTTAAAGTGACCCGCTTGTTGTCTTGTGATGTTGACGATGATTTAGAAATTGTTCCCTCATACTAATACTACCTGTCAAGTGCGTTGTCACGAGGGCGTTGGCGTCTAGCGAATCACTAGAGTAGCGCAAGCCGTTACTATAAGGGTTTCTCAATAGAATCGGTATACGCTAGACTGGGGGCATCAGGTCCCAGAGAACTGGCTGCATCGTTACTCGTTTTAGTCACCCACCCACTCTTACTGTAAGGCTCATCAATCACCGGGCTTATCGATACAGTACATTACTGATGAACAACGGCGAGCACACCCGTTTGTAATATGTGACGAACGGAAAAGTTGGACAAACTTCGGAGGCTTCAATTGCAGGGTTCAATGATCACCGGATCACCGGTCACCACTGATTGTGCCTCTTCAGAAGATGGTCCAAGTTGGATAGATGGCTGGCCTGATGAGCTACAGGTACACTCCCATCGGAGAAGCGAAGCACACCGGGGCCCGTACTCCTATATGACAGTGTTTCAATCACACTCCACTCTGGTTCGTTCGAAGCAAATAGGCAGCCTGTCGCCCAAGGGAGATTTCACACCGATTGGTCAGGTAATCTCTTTCTCTCCGTTACCACCACCTGACATATGGGGAAATCCGACGCGCGCGCTCGTCAATATAACCGCTGACGAGCTCGAGGACGATCGCAAGGTGAGCACCGGCATCTGCCGGCGCATCTGCTCGAACCCCGTATTGTACAGGAAACCCGACGAGGCGGACGCCGCGAACTTTTCTGGCAGGGCTTTGAAAAATAGCGTGTTACAGGAAGACATTCAGTGGCGCGCCTTTGCGCATATCAGGAAAAGTGGTCGCGATGTTTCAATGACTTGGAGGTCCCTAGCGACCTGTCTTCCAGTGAGTTCGTTGTCGTAAGAAGTATGCCTCAACTCCGAGGGATGCCTTCATTTCATTGCGCATCCTACTAGTACCCACAAAGACGCGGAGGCCACAACAATTTGTAGCCCTTCCCTCTAGCTTCAGGGCCGAGTGTCGACATTACGATTCAAGGTAGCAAGTCTAGCCTGAAGCCAATTTTCTTTTTCTGTCTACGTGTATGTCATCTCCTAATTGCTATAGTATATGGGTCATTCAGTACACTGTAGCAGATCACGAGCAGATTGTCACGGTAGAGTGTAGCCTAGGAGACCAAGTACTACGAGAATTCTCCTAATTGCTGATATCGCTTCACTCGTCACGGTCAATGAGGGTTACAGGCGACCCACATCTCGGCGGGCAGCGACGAACTCAAATGTCCCCGGCTGGTCCTCTAAGTAAAGCAACTCAAGGGCTGGCAACACCCTAGCGGTCTCTTCCTCCTCGACGAGCCTTCAGAGTTCAAGGGAAATGCGCTGCGAGACATTGTCCCGCTCTCTCAGCTCCTTCACAGCGGTGAAGTGGCCAGTGAGCGTTTCCAAGTGTCGGCCCAAAAACTTGAAGGCGGTGCGATAGCGTCACGGGAAAACTGTGAACCGTACGACATTGCACCCATCGGGCTCCTGGTATTCGTAGACCGGGACTGACAGGTCGCAACTCGCAAGGGGTGTGCGACATGCTGTACGAGGTAAGGTAGGAGTCATTAGGAACCCGCTACCCCTTTATGAATAGTTATTGCCTCTTCTCGTTCAGAAAAAAGATTTAAAAAAAACAACAACAGGAGACAGAAAGATGACCTTATTTTCTTCAAAGTCTCATGTATTGCGTTTTTCCCTTTGTGATGAGTGAGGGAGGAGGTAGGAAATGTTTAAATAGTTCCTAATGACTCCTAGGGCTGGACACGTTGTACGTGAACGGACCATGTCCAGGTCCAGGTTCTCTTGATTCGTACTGTTTGGAAGTCCGAGTCCTCAAGGAATTCTACCGCGAGTTACTTGACCAGAGGCGGAACAACTTTTCGGTCAACTTGCTGAGCGGCGTGATTAGTTAGTGGGGATGGGGATGGGGGTGGGGAGCCTCTCCAACAGTCTTTGAAGATCAGGCGTCCCGAGGCCCGTCACCTATGGAGCCCAGTGTCAACGTCGGAGATGAGGAAACATGAGCCCGGAGAGACCCACAGGATCCCATCCAGGGACAGCGGAGAATCCATCAGTGTCGCAGCCCGGGTTCGAGCCAGACGTGATGTCGTTGAAGCCCTGGCTGGCGGTGCCGTATAGCCAGGGGTTGAAAAAGCCGAGCACTGGTCTGTTCATTGAGAGCTGATAGTCATTCAGCAGAGAGATTATGCCCGCCACGACCTGTAAGTTAGCGGCTAGCTGAGTACCGAGGAAAGACGATGGAGAGAGATGGGAGGGGAAAGACGTACTGGCGCAGAACAGCTCGTGCCATCCATGAGATCAAGGTCATCATTGAGGGTGATCACGAAGTCCATCGCCTGCGCAGCAACATCGGGGAAGCCGCGGCTCGATGCGCTGCACAAATTGCAAGTAAGAATAAGTCAGGTTCAGTCACGTAGGCGAGTTGCACTTGTAAAGGTCTGAATACTGACTGATTTCCGAGTTGCTGGAAAAAACCGAGCGCGGCGTCGGTCTGGTAAACCGGGCGTTGAAAAACATTCGAGAAGCCCCCGGAGGAGAGAGGCGCCGCAACTTCGGGGCGTTTCATCGTCCCGCCAATGCTGGTGACCCAGGGACCTGAAAAATGTGGCGGAGTGGTGAGCGACTGGTATCCGAGCCTGTGTGCCGCTTGCGAGCGGGAAAAAGCTAAACGTACATGTCGCAGGGAAATGGGCTGAAATTGGACAACGCCAGAGCCGTCGTTTTTCTTGCAGTCCCCGCCGCCAACACCATTGTTACCACTCGCGAAGAGTAGGCTGACGCCGCGCGCGCCGAGCTGCTTGAAAAGTTCGCACAGGCTCGTCGCATAGTCAGGCGGGAAGGTCTGTTCCTCGCCACCGTAAGACGTGCTGATCGTCTCTCCGGAACGTCTTCCAATTCGATCATTAGCTCGAGCCATTCGAGGAATGGCTCGTTCTCCGGTGTGTCGCCCGGTACACCGCCAATGCTGTAGAAGACATGAGGGGTGGGCCACGTTATTCCCTGAGTGTATTGCATGTTGAGGTTTGCCTCATTGCCGGGCTTGTTCGGGTCGTATCCACTGTCGTTGATATCAATGACCAGGAGAGTCGCGTCGTTCGCGTCGGAGCGGTATAGTCTCATGAACTTCTTTAGGTCTTCATCGCCTACGTACTCACCGAAGAAACACCTAATTGCATTACAGATGAAGCCCGTACCTGATCATATTCTGTTCCGTTGCTGCAGGCTGGTAGGTCACCGAGTTGTACAGCGAGCGGAGGAACGCCGGAGGGACGATAGTATCACGGGTCGACAGCGCGCCGCCGCCCTACCACGGTGTATACGTGGTCTTTTCCGCGGCGTGAGTGGAGAGCCGAAATACGTCGTCGGCGCGACCGTCTGCATGTGCGCGCGCAACGCAGGGGGAGAGCGTAACCGACCGTGCGGAGAATAGTCTCATTCGTCCCGGCGTATCGGTAGAGCTGGTATGACGCGCCGAGAAGCTCGTTGGCTTTCGACACGGGCACCCCGGTCACCGTCAGCCAGTTGCCGCCGTGTGATGGAAAGGGACACGCCGTGGTGCTCAAGCCTAGGCCTCGACGAGCTTGAGCGTATATTGGTGCTGGCGTGACAAGTTCAGCGACCTGCTCCTTGCAGAGATATGCGCCATATCTACAACGTAGCAGCGTCACGTGCGTTGGCGGAGGAATGAAAAAGAGAACGTGCTTTGGATGTTTCGGATTGCTGACCTCATGGACGGCGTCTGTGAGGGCGTGCTCGCGGTGGGACTTTAGCGCAATGCGGAGGTCGATCGTGGTGCCAACGGGTGGTTGGCCGATGCTCTCCCATTTTCCAGGTATAGCATCCCATCTGTGTTTTGTGTGCATAACGTTCCAATTTGGTGCGAAGTGCGTAGCGGCGCTATCGAGGGGCCTCGTGATGACGGCGAGGGCACAGAGAATAGAGAGCTGGAGGTAATGCATAATTACAAGAACTACTGAGACGGTGTTATGAGACGGCTCAGCGAGTTCAAGTTTGTGCGGCACCCGCGACGTGGTGTGTTGTGAGCGTGGTCAGGCGGTGTTGCACTGCTGAGAGGCGTGAGTCGAGCTATTCAAGAGTGACAATTCATCGTATCGATGTTTCTGCTACCGATAATAGTTCGCCGCGGGTTGCCAGTTGTACATACTCCTAAAGGCCTAGCAAAATGGTTGGACTCGTTGGCGTGCGACTGTGATGAGAATGAATGCAAACAGACTGACATAGCCAGTCACCAGAGAAACATCAATCCCCAACATCAGGTGTCCTATCCCACGGACGGAGTCCGACCTGTTTCCGAGCCACGGATCCAAATGTGTGCCTGGCAGCGCCGCTCCCACGGACGTGTGGAGCGGGGCCGAGAGTAAAATCGGAGCTACCGTACGCGCTGCGCTCCAAATCCATTTAGGAGCCACCGTCTTACACCAACAGGGGTTAGCAGTAGCATGCACGCACGCACGCCCTGTAGACCGTTGCAAAGTGGTACCAGTAGGAGGAGATCCCGTCGCTATATATGACTCAGAAAACTGGCACTAGCTAGCCAGCCACCTTTCCCGGCTTTCCGGAGGGCCCGGCTGCACTTTCCGACCCCATTCCCCGTCAGCGTGGTCTTATCGCTGTGGGACCCCTCCACCATCCGATGGCAGCAAAGTGAGATGATTTGGTACACCAAATCGTTACGGGAATCCTGGCCTGACGTTAATTACAGTAGTGGGCCGTACACTCCTATCGGAGAAGCAAAGCTGAGACCCACGCACGTGTTTCAATCACACCCAAGGCTTTGAGAATCTCCACCGGGTTCGTTTGATGCAAATACACTAGGCGGCCTGTCCCGCGTAGTCAATGGACCCGCCCAAGGGAGATTTCACTCCGATTGGTTAGGCAGTCTCTTTCTCTCCGTTACTACCACCCGACATATGGGGAAATCCGACGCGCGCTCGTCAATATGACCGCTGACGAGCTCGGGGACGATCTGCGTCGTCGCAAACCTGGCTTCCATTGAGTCCGTTGTCGTAAGAAGTATGCCTCAACTCCGAGGGATGTCTTAATTTCTTGCGCATCTAAGTCGCAGGACGCCACAACAATTTGTAGCCCTTCCCTTGACACTACGATTCAAGTTGCTAAATCTGTACGAACTTGAATACAACCTATTGTGCGAAGCCTGGAGCAAATATCTTTTTTCTGTATACGTGTATCTCGTCTCCTAATTGCCGATATCGCTCCCCTCGCTTACATCGCCTTCCTCGTTGACGAGGGTTACAGGGCGACCCGCATTTCGGCGGGCAGCGACGAACTCATCCACAAATGACCCCTGGTCCTCTAAGTAAAGCAACTCAAGGGCTGGCAACACCTCAGCGGTCTCTTGCTCCTCGACGAGCCTTCCGAGTTCAAAGGCAATGCGCTGCGAGACATAGTCCCGCGCTCTCAGCTCCTTCACAGCGGTGAAGAGGGGAAGGATATCCGACCATTCGATCTCATCGTCTACCTCGTCAAGGTAGACCGAACTGACGAAGAGGCTGTCCACGTTGGAGAGCGTACCAAAAATTTGGCTGAGCAACCCAGTTAATCCACCGGCGAACGGGATGGAAAGTTTCAACGACGACCGGCCCCCATCAAGTTCGATGACAAAGGTAAGGGTTCGAAGTTCTAGGTCCGCGCGCCTAAACTGGGATAGCTTGAAATTTTCAGAACGATCGATGAGCCCGCATAGTTGGAGAATTGGGGAATCAAAATGTAGGGTGCTGTTCAAGTACTCTATGGACAAGCAGTTGAGCTGAGGAGCGTCGATGTGTGCCACGAAATCCTCCAAATACTCAACAACTCCGTCGAAGAAAAAGGTGGTGAGAGCGGGGAGGACGGCCCGAGTGATGGGAGGGTGCGATCTTTGACCAGGCCAGGAGTCCTCAAATGAGAACCTAATGGTAAGGTGTTTCAGCCTGGACAATGGGGCCAAACTTGCGGCCATCGCCTCTGGTGAAATGTAACCGGTATCAGGTATATTCTCAAAACGGATGTCAACGAGGTTGCAAGCCGACGAAAGAAGTGTTGGAGCCGCTGGAAAGGAAATGTCGTCCAAGTAGATTTCCTGTAAACGTGGGGCACGTCCACCCAAGAATGAATCAGGAATGACCAGCGTCTCTCCATCGTTTGAATTAAGCCAAAGGTGTGTCAAGGTCAGAAATGGTCGCCGCATCATGGCGACCATGTATCCCAACGATAAGCGTGACAAAGAGAGCTTGATATTGCGTATACGATCGGGGTGCTCCAGTGCCCCAAGGATGTTAACGTTATCTTCAATACTAGCACTGCCCTTTAAAGAGCTGGGAAAGTGAATAACTATGGGAAGGGGCGGAAGGTGACGTAGAATTTTCCTGACAGGCGTCCCGTGTGTGCAGAGGAGTTCCAGGTTGAGACGGGATGACGACGCAAGGATGATGTCTCTCCATGTTCGACATACATGTGCTAGTCTTTGCCATTTCCACGGAATGCGTCTTGAAGTAGTAGCTTCCTCTATTCGAAAAAGATCGAATACGTCAAGAAGGACATCGTCTGGGAGAAAGTTGGTAGTCGTTGCAGGTCTACGAAGCGACGAGCGCCAAGTCAATGATTAGTCTATCATGACTGCAAACGAAGGCGTGGATGATAGACACACTTGTGAGTGTCCATGGACAGTTGGAAACTGGGAGAAAGTGGGCCCCTGCGGGTTGTAATACAATAGGTGCTCTACTTGTTGTTGGCCTACGATGATGGCAGTGGGGTGATTATATCAGCGACCATTTTAGGACATGAGAAACCAAGTGGAGAAACTTTGCGAGATTGCACATACCAGAAACAAGTTAATACTGGTGGCATTGCCTGGTCCATTGGCCGCCGGGTAATGATGTAGAGCGGGAAAGTGTCGCCCTTTGGTGCCTGCGGCGGAGGTTTAGTGTTGGAATATACATTTTGTTTCAGTCTGTTCGTATTTATTTGTTCCATCATGCGGGCGTGGTGCAAACCCAAGTTTGTTTTAGTTCGAATATTCTCTGGATCCTCGGCCTCCGAGTCGCTGCGAGTGGGTCCGTTCGAAGCAAACAAGCGGCCTGTCTTGCCGCCATCGCGTTTAAACCCGCCCATAGCCAAGGACGCACTGGCACGAAGGGGCTTTCGTTGGGCAGTCTCTCTCTCTCCATCACCGCCACACGATATAGGGGAAAATCGGACGCGCGCTTCTCGACAAGCAGATCAATACGACCGCCGACGAGCTCGAGGACAATCCGCGCCGTGCGGAGTCGCAAGGGGACGGCGTCTGCCGGCGCATCGTCTCGACTGTACGGGAACCTGACGGATATATCGAGGTACACGCGCTGAGTGGCGGCTGGACTGGCCGCGAACTCGACTGGCGGGAAGTTGAAAAATCAATGCTCGGAGATGCTCAGCAATCTATCTTCCGACGAGTCGCTGAGGCTCCGTTGTCGTGCCACTAAGTACTAAGAAGTGTGCCTCAACTCTGCGAGATGCTGAGGGATACCTTCATTTCTTGCGCATCTGCCCACAAAGCCACAAAATTTTGTAGCCCTCCCCTCTAGCTTCAGGCCTTCGGGATCGAATGTTGACACTACGATTCAAGGTGGCAAGTCCATTATCAAATTGGTATGAATGTACCACTACCTATTGTGTATAGCGCGTTGCCCCTTGGTATAGCGGCTGCAGCCTGAAGCAAATTTCTTTTTCTGTCTACGTGTATGTCATCTCCTAATTGCCATATTAGATAGGTGTTGGGTCAGTTCAGTACAGTGTACCAGATCATAAGCAGATTGTTAGAGAGTAGGAAACCAAGTATGACATTCTCCTATTTGCCGATACTATCGGGTTGAAGTTCAAGTATTTCCCGGAACTCGCTTGCCTCGCCGATAAGGGTTACAGGGAGACCCACATTTCGGCGGGCAGTGAGGAACTCCTCCACATATATCGCCGGCTGGTTCTCTAAGTAAAGCAACTCAAGGGCTGGCAACACTCCAGCGGTTTCTTCCCCTAAGAGCGTTCCGAGTTCGAGAGCAACGCACAACGAAGCATGGTTCCGCGCTCCCAGCGCCTTCACAGTGGTGAAGAGGCGGAGGATTTCCAGCCATTCGATGTCTTCGTCATCCACGACATAATCACCATGCGCACTGATGACGAGACAGTCCACGTAGGAGAGCATACCACAAATCTGGCTGAGCAACCCAGTTATCCCGTCGTACTGGATGCGAAATCTCAACGACGACCGACCCTCATCAAGATCGATGACAAAGGAACTGGGTCGAAAATCTAGGTCGACGCGCCTAAACTGGGATAGCTTGAGTTTTTCAGAACGATCGATGAACTTGCATAGTTGGGGAATTGGAGAATCGAAGTCGAGAACGTCTTCCAAGTACTGTATGGCTAAGTGGTTGAGCTGGGGAGTGTCGATCTGCGTTACGAAATCCTCCAAATACTCGACAAGGCTGTCGAAGAAAAAGGTAGTGAGAGCAGGAAGGACGGTCCGTGTGATGGGAGACTGGGGTCTTTGATCAGGCCAGGAGCCCTCCCATTGGGACCCAAGGGTAAGACGTTTCAGCCTGGGCAATGTGGCGAGACTTGCAACCATCACCTCTAGTGAAATGTAACTGGTATTAGGTATATTGCGAAAATTGAGATGGACGTCAATGAGGTCGCAAGCCGACAAAAGAAGTGTTGGTACTGTTGGAAAGGGAATACCGTCTAAGTAGATTTTCTGTAGGCGTGGGGCACATCCACCCAAGAATGAATCAGGAAGGGCTGGCATGTGCCCATCTTCTCTTGATTTAAGCCAAAGGTATGTCAATGCCGGAAACGGTCCTTGCATCACGGCGGCCATCTTTTCCAACAGTGAGCATGACACATAAAGCCTGACACTGCGTACACGATCAGGGTGCTCCAGTGCCGCAAGGATGTTATCTTCGTCACTGTCCTTGGAAAAGTCGGGAAAGTGAATAACTATGGGAAGGGGAGGAAGGTGACGTAGATTTTTCCTAACAGGTGTCCCGTATGTGCAGAGGAGTTCCAGATTGAGACGGCGTGATGATGCAAAGATGATATCTCTCCATGTTCGGCATACATGTGCTAGTCTGTGCCATTTCCACGGGAGGTGAGTTGGAGAAGTGGTGTCAAGAGTGGCTTCATCTCGAAAGAGATCAAATAGGTCTAGAAGGACACTCCCTGGGAATGGGACGAAGTTGATTGTGGTAGTAGCTTCATCCACGATTCGAAACAGATCAAATATCTCCAGAAGGACATCTTCTGGGAGAACGTTGACCGTTGTTGCGGCTCTGTACGAAGATTAGTGAGGAGTGCCAAGTCAACTAGTCCGAGTCTGTCAATGACACACCTGTGAGGCTCCATTGAGTCAACACGAAACACGAAAGTTGGGATGTAAAAGTCTTGGTCAAAGTGGGTACTAGCCCCTACAAGTTGTGATACAGGGTGATCTACTCTTGGATCTACTTGTTGGCCGGCGTGAGCAGCGTAGCTGAGCGTACTACGGTGTGATTATATCAGCAATGTGTCGGATACGGTAATAATTTTGGTTAACAACTGGGACCAATTAAATTACTGACTATTAAGTAGGTGATAGGGCTTGAAATACAACGCAACTCGGACAAGGCGAAGCCGGAACTCTTCACAACCTCCAAAGGGGCCAAACACCTCATGAATTACCTCTCGGCCTCCCGCGCCGGTTCACAACCAGAACATGGGCCCCTCCCCGAGAATGCCGTACCACCAGATGATGTGCCACTGGAACCCGACTAGGTAACTCTGACCGAAGGGGAAGCGCGAATGCGCTCCTCCGATTGTCTCGTTCGACAAATAAACCCTTATTTTAAAAGACTCTTACCTATTCACAACCTGGGCCTCCCTCACGGGTGCCTCATAGCGCTATGACATCACGCAATGCCTATCTTGCCTCCACGTTTCGGTTATGTAATTACGACATGCCTCGGGGGACCACCGCTTACTTACGGACGAATAGTTTCCTAAATGTGGTTCGGACACGACTACGACCCGCCTTTGTACTAGTTACATGTCACCGGGGATATAAACTGATCCAAAAAAAAAAAAAGAAGGCGAAGCCGGAGGCGGCAAAGACGACCAGACGGTTCTGGGGTTGACGAGGATACACAAGAGGATACAGAGGGATTCAGAGAGGTTGATGCTGGTGCTGATGGGACAGAAGATGCCGGGGCCAGAGACGCGGAATCGGCGGCTGCCAGTGGTTTGCTGGTGTCGAGAATATAGACACTGGCACCAAGCGCCAGCACGATTTAAGGGGAGATCACTAGGGCGTGCACTGGCATGTGGGAGAGGCCTATGGCGTTGAGTGGGTTCGTTCGAAGCAAACAGGCGGCCAGTCTTGCCGCCTTGCGTTTGGACCCGCTCGTGGTCACTGGCACACACGAAGGGGATTTCACACCGATTCGTTGAGCAGTCATTCTCTCTCCGCGACCGCCACCCGATATAGGGGTAAATTGGACGCGCATTCTTCAACAAGCAGGTCAATATGACCGTCGACGAACTCGAGGACGATCCGCGCGACAAGATCTACAGAGTTGCAAGGTGGACAACGGCGTCTGCCGGCGCATCGTCGCAACCCTACGCATGCACTGACAAGAACGCGTTCAGCGTGACGCATACGACGAGGTGCGCGCGCTGGACTAGCCGCGAACTTGGCTAGCGGGGCGTTGAAGGATTGCGAGTTACAGGAAGACATTGCATATCAGGAAAAGTGGCGTGGGATCTCCTCATTTCTTGTGAACAAGGTCGTAAACGCCACCCTCTAGTTTCAGGACCGAACAACGATTTAAGGTGGTAAGACCAATATTAAGTCGATACCGTTGTACTACCTATTGTGCGTAGCCTGAAGCCAATTTCTCTCTGTTTACGTGTATGTCGGCTCCTAATTGCTATAGTAGACAGACGTTGAGTAGGCTCAGCAAGTTGTGCCATATTGTAAGCAGATTATAAGAGAGTAGGAAACCAGTACGGGCATTATCCTATTTGCTGATTAGGTTCAAGTCTTTCCTGGAACTCGCTTCTCTTGTTGGCGAAGGTTACAGGGCGACCCACATTTCGGCGGGCAGCGACGAACCCCTCCACGGATGTCGCCGGCTGCTTCTCTAAGCAAAGCAATTCAAGTGCTGGCAACACTCCAGCGGTCTCTTCCCCGACGAACTTTCCGAGTTCAAGAGCAACGCACCGCGAAGCCTGGTTCCGCACTCTCAGCGTCTTCACAACGGTGAAGGGGCGGAGGACTTCCAGCCATTCGATGTCGTCGTCTGGCTCAATGCCCGAGTCTTCATAGTCCCTCGAAATGATGAAGAGGCTATCCACGTTGGAGGGCGTACCACAAATTTGGCTGAGAAACCCAGTTATTCCATTGAACTGGATGGAAAGTTTCAACGACGACCGACCCCAATCAATGACAAAGGTACCGGGCTGGAATTCCAGGTCGACGTGCCTAGACTGGGATTGCTTGAGTTTTTCTGAACGATCGATGAACATGCATAGTTGAGGAATTCGGAAATCGAAGTCTAAGACACCGTCCAAGTACTCGATGCCTACGCGGTGGAGCTGAGGAGTTTCGATCTGCGCCACGAACTCCTCCAAATACTCGAAAAAGCCGTTGAAGAAAAAGGTGGTGAGAGCAGGAAGGACGGTCCGTGTGATGGGAGGCTGTGATATTTGATCAGGATCAGGCCAGAACTGCCATTGGAGCCTAAATGTAAGGTGTTTCAGCCTGGACAATGCGGTCAGACTTGCGGCCATCGCCTCTGGTGAAATGTAACCGGTATTAGGTATATTGTAAAAATGGATGTCAACGAGGTTGCAAGCCGACGAAAGAAGTGTTGGAGCCGCTGGAAAGGAAATGCCGTCTAAGTAGATTTCCTGTAAACGTGGGGCACATCCACCCAAGAATGAATCAGGAATGACCAGCGTGTGTCCATCATCTCGTGAATGAAGCCAAAGGTGTGTCAAGGCCGGAAATGGTCGTTGCATCACTGTGACCACGTTTCCCACCAATAAGCATGGCAGAGAGAGCTTGATATTGCGTATACGATCGGGGTGTTCCAGTGCCGCAAGGATGTTAACGTTATCTTCATTCCTACTCACGAGGAAAGTACCGGGAAAGTGAATAACTATGGGAAAGGGCGGAAAGTGACGTAGATTATTCCTGACAGGCGTCCCGTGTGTGCAAAGGAGTTCCAGGTTGAGACGGGATGACGACGCAAGGATGATGTCTCTCCATGTTCGACATACATGTGCTAGTCTTTGCCATTTCCACGGAAGGCGTCTTGAAGTAGTAGCTTCCTCTATTCGAAAAAGATCGAATACTTCAAGAAGGACATCGTCTGGGAGAAAGTTGGTAGTCGTTGCAGGTCTACGAAGACTACTAGCAATGAGTGCCAGGTCAATTAGTTCGTCATGAAAACCCGGACAATAGACACACCTGTGAGAGTTCATTAACTCGACTTGAGAGTAGGGAGAGAGGGTGCTCTTATAGTTCTTATGAGTTGCAATGCAGTAGGGTGCGGCCCTGCTCGTTGGCTTAGCGGCGTAGGCTGACTCGGCGAGGTACGACGCAAGGTAGCTTACAAGTTATAACGTTCAAGTTCGAGCAGGTGTGATTATATCAGCTGCCAATTTAGGACACGGAGGTGACACATACATACTATCTATCACAAACTCA
This sequence comes from Lactarius sanguifluus, assembly GCA_021527775.1. NCBI lineage: Eukaryota > Fungi > Basidiomycota > Agaricomycetes > Russulales > Russulaceae > Lactarius > Lactarius sanguifluus. The sequence continues at coordinate 155,410 of JAKEYF010000113.1, read as the reverse complement.
CAAACACCCTCCACCCTCCAAACTACAAGTGGGAAATTTATTAGACCCTTCGGCCTCTCCAGGAAAGACAATAATAACGCCTCAAATCAAAGAATAATACAAACGATGTCAGGCAATCTGAAAACCCCGGTGTGAGAGAGAAAGAGCTAGTCCAGCTCCACCAAGGTCTATCGGACGCAATCCTCCACGGCGTCCAACGCTTGCCTGAGTTCCGCAATTTCCTCGCGCCGGCGGCGCTCAGACAACTGCATACCTTTACTGGCGGCTACTGGAAGCAATCGGACGACGGCGGTGGCTGCAGCGACGCAGGGCTCGATGCATCACGAGCTGGGTCCGAGCTCCACGGTCAGCGGTCACTGACGAATCTGACGATGGTCCCTGGACCCATTTCTCGCGCTCCTCTGCCGTTATCCTTGCGGTGTGTGGCATCGTCGCGCTTGGCGACGAGCGTGAGCGTCCAGAAGTTGGAGAACACCAGGACGGCGATTACGGCATAGAGGGTGTTCGAGTCGAAGGCAGGGAGCGGGCGGAGGGAGCAGAGGAGGACTGGGAGAACTGGGAGGTCAAGTGCCTGGAGCATGTACAACTACCGCTCACATGAATGTGACGAAACTTCAGGGGTATAGGACATTCACAGTCTACACAGATCCGAGAAAATTACAGTGAAACGTGCCAGGCTAATGCGACGATTCAAACAGTCAGCGCAACACAGGGCACAACACTGCTGCTAACGCAGAGGGAATTCACGCCAAAACAACTAAGTCCAAGCTGCATTTCTGGCCACACCAACTTCTCATCCTTTCGGCCTTAGGCAGGACGAGATGCCTACCGTCTCCGGGAAGTATAGGACATTTTTAGTGCACATGTGGCTGGATTGTGAAACCAAGATGTTCAGAAACGTATAGCATTTGCGACAGGAGATTGCACATACCAGAGACAAGTCGGTGCCGGTGGCGCCACATTTACTAGTATCTAGGTCCACTGGCCGCTGGGTGATGGTGTAGAGTGGGAAAGTATCACCCTTCAGTGCTTGCGGCGGCGGCTCAGCTACGGCAAAAGAGGAAGAGGTTATTGTGGTAGCGCGAACTCTCTTGGAAATCGGGAGGTCTGCGCTATTGCGACGTCCAGATGATTGGTGTTCGCGGAAGTAGATGCGATTGTTGAGGCTCACTAAGAGGGTGTTGGAGTACCTGAGATATGTGTCGGCGTTTTGGCTCGAACATACAGTAGTAGATAAGGTGTCACCCACACCTTCCCAATAACTTTAGTCCTTTGCTCACATTAGCCGGAAAGACGGACGGCAACAAGCCAAGAGAACATACATGTACATGTAATATAGCTCGTTCTGTGAGTGGTGTGATTGGGTCAGAAGATGGATCGTAGCGTGTCTTGGCACTCACGGGAAAGATGGCATAAAGCACAAGGATCGTGATGGCCAAGCTGGCTAAATAAGAAGTTAGGTGTACGGCTTTAAGGGGCTTTCCGAGGGACAGGTACCAGTGAGTGCGTTTGTCTCAATAGTAGTTCGTACAACGCGAATTAATACGAAACTGGAGAAGTTGCTATTACTTGCCCTTCTTAGCTGTACAGAAGGATCTCAGTCAATGTAGTAAAGGATCTAATAATGTGATTCCGTACCAGCAGCATCATCGCAACAGCGATCAGAATGTCCGCCAGAGCACTCGGTATCGACCATAACTAACAGAACGAAATTTAAGGTGGTACGCCAGTGGCCACTTCTATCGAAACGAGTGTGCGTACAAATAGTGCTGTCTTGGTGACCAGATACCCTTTAATCGTGAGCGACTAAACGCTATGTAAGATAAGTCATGTCGGTAAAAAGCGTGTAGAACTGACTTTGATGCCTGCCCACATTCCTGCGGTTGATTGAGTCACCGCGGCCTGTGTTCAACGAAATGTCCTAAGGTTGAAAAATGCGGGGAGAGTCACGTGTACATACGGCGGTGATGGCGCAACAGAGCCACAACGATCGTTTCAGCGTCCAAATTCGAAAACAGAAGTATCCTTGGACGATGAGCGAAATGACTGCGGTCATAATGGGAGAGTCTATGGGGGAAAAATGGGAATGCGCGAGGCGCTCTGCATCGCCAAATCCGTCAACAAACCAATAGTAGATATCAGCCCCAGTCAGCGCGGTCTGAGCGGTCTCCAGCACGAAGACGAAGTAAACTGCTCGAAGTTCGCCTTGAGGTCAAAGTACTTCCGAGTGAGGTCTGATACCAACCTAGAAACTTTATGGGTCGTCCGTCACCGGGAAAATTGTAGCCGTATACATCTGAAAGTGGGCGAGTCGAATAGTAAGCTGGGACTTCGAGCTTCAAGGGCCAGGCGTCGTACAAATCTGGACGCAGAGAACGCCGTAGAGCGCCCAGTTGAATAGGGGACCGAAGAGCTACATAGATCATTAAGGATGTGGGTTGCGTCGGACAACAGAAGCGCACAAGAGGAGCAGCTCTGTGATAAGATCAAGGGGAAATGAGCTTTACCAACACTATATCACTGAACCCGAACTCACACTTTGATGACGTCCGGGGAAGGGGTTCGTGACTCAGAGTATTCATCCATTAATGCTGTGGATCCTAGGGTTAAAGCGTTATGGAGAAGTAGAGACAGGTCGGGGAGGTTGCGGACCACAAGCAGGGTTTTATAATCCGAACGGTTGGACTGTGAGCGCGAACGACTCGGAGATCAAAACACCGGCATGGCCGGGGAATCATAAAGACACAAATATCTGTCTCTGGCGCAGACATGCCAATCACCTTCGTCCGTCGCGATGAGACGAATATGGACTAAAAGTTCGCAGCCTCTGCCTAGAATCGAGGTCTGAGCAACCGGCGTTGATTATTGCGTGCCTGGGACGCATATATAGCTATCCTCGTGAGAGTCTTGCGTTTATCAGGTTTGAGACACGACCCACAAGCTCGATGACTAGAGCGCCGAGAGAAGTGAATGATCTGTGCAAGGATCCGTTGAACGTGGATACTTGATACGAGGCCTCAGGCGGACAAACACCACCATAAGAGAGCGAAACCCTATAACTTGGTCATTCTTTGGTACGATATGGTTTGTGCGTACTCGCTACCCTGGCCTCGTTAGTCACAGCAGTCACAGCACGAACCAAGGCAAATTGAGAGGCTCGGGCCGCCGCCGCGGGCTACTAGTTGCCCGCGGGTTCCCACGAGTTTTTCCCATGAGTACTCCAGCGAGCACCGGCACAAGCATGAGCAGTTGGGGAATGGCAGTGCTTATCACGCATCGACGATATGTCGATCATGAACTATGATATATGATACGCCGTGACGGTTCCTAAACTATGCTAGTGCTGATTCTTCATTACACCCGGATATCATGCATCATGCATCATGTGCTACGGCTGGCAGACAGACATCATGATAGGGGTTTGATATCGAAACTAGAATCCAGTTCGTGACATAGTTCGAATACGCCTTCTCGTTTCATTACCGCCAATGTTCAAGCTTTGGTTCAAGTCGTTACCATCCCGTTGACCTTCGATTCACCTTCCATCTCAAACTCATCGGTATTTTCGCGTTGTCCGATTTTTCTATCATGCTTGGGAGTGATGGGCATGTTGGCTTTCACGAGAAAAATCAAGTGATTTGAGACATTCAATTCCCTACTGAATCGGAACTAAGATAGTCAAACTGTGGCTCTATGCAGGGAACCAAGAGTCCAATTTCACAAATACACATACCGAAGTTGAAACCGTGAGGAAGCTTTTGATTTACTCCTTCACGTTCAAGTTACGAATCTGGCGAAAAACTGGCGATGCACATATTGGGCGGTCAGACCAGATTGGATTTCATAACCACTGGCGTCAGTGGCGTGGTTGGCGCAACACAAGTCCCAACAAGCTCTGCTGCCGGTGGTGGAAAATTACACAATATGGGGGAGATTTGGTGAGGACAAGGTGAGGGCAAGGGTGAGGGTGGGGTGAGGACCGTACCTGCACCTGGTTCACTCCCCTTTCCGTATCCTGCCGTTGACTTCCAGGCGAAGACCATCCCTATCTGACGTGATTTTGATATAGTAATAGTGTCTCCCTTGGAGTCCCTTCCGTTCAGCTGCCACCTTCTTGGGTACAATGTGGATTGTTTCTCGAAATAATGTGTTCTGACCGTGGCACGATGAGCACGTGCCGCCTCGTTCCCTGCACCCATCGTTCATCGTTCAATTTTTTTTGATGAACCCGAGCCAAGAAAGTTCACGGGAATACCAACTGCAAGCCATCGATGATGAAATTAGATCGTTGGTGGAGGAATACATCCGAGCCTTGAGAACGTTGAGACATCGCCGTAATGCACTCGCACCCATCTCGTCTCTACCTTCCGAAATCCTTGCTACCATATTCTCCTTTTTGCGCTTGCCTACTAGCGGTACGTCGCCACTAGGTGGAGGGCGAGACCGCCATCTATCGTGGCTACGTGTTGCACATGTCTGTCATGAATGGCGCGAGGTTGCACTCAATCACCCGTTCTTCTGGAGTCACGTCGATTTCACCACCCTCACTCCGGCCGGTGCGACAGAGATACTCGCTCGTGCCAAGTCGGTACCATTATATTTGGAGACATATATTCCCAATGGTCCTCGAGTTAGTACGGTTGAAAAAGAACTCCAGGTGCACGTCTCCCACATATGCCACCTTGCAATCCGCGCAGAACTTACCCGTCTTCAGGGGGTACTCAAAGGGCTCGTATCACCTGCTCCAACTCTCGAATACCTTTCATTGTACAGTGACCAGGGGAGAGTAGGGCAACCATTCGTCCCTGTCCCTGTCACTCTTTTCGATGGTTCCACCCCTAAGCTCTCACGCCTTGAGCTCAGGTACTGCGACATCAGTTGGAAGTCACCGCTCTTACGAGGCCTCAAACACCTCAGGATAAGTAGACTATCCACGGATGCGAGACCAAGACTCTCATTTTGGTTGGATGCTCTCGATGAAATGCCACAACTAAAGACCCTTACCCTTCACTCGGCTTCCCCGACGACTTCTTCCTTTCCATTTGATGTCGAGCGTACTGTTACACTTCCCTCCCTTACACACATGGATATCTTCGCCTCTCCCGGGGGCTGTGGGCTCATACTCGCTCATCTTGTCCTACCAGCTCTCACCTCGCTGTACCTCACAGCATTTTCTCGTCATCGGAACGGAGGCGACGTGGAAAGAATGCTTCCGTATATCGCGCGACATGCCCACGGACCTCAGGACACGTGGCCTCTGCAGAGCGCGTTCTTCCAGTGTAGCTCCAATGCCGCAAACATCCTTGCGTGGCCCGTGCCAGATATCGACGTCGAGGTGCAGGATCTTCCCACCTGGTCTGCCACGACCCTCTCTCCACGCGTGAAGCTCTCCATCAGAAGCAAGGTGTGGTCTAGTTCCGATATCGACACCAAGGTCCTCTGTGCGGCGATGGAGGCCCTTCCCCTGGACAGCCTTGTGATGACTGCAGAAAGCATTCGCCTTCATGACTATAGTATTCGAACAAGGCACCTTCCCGAGCTGTTCTGGGTCCCACACATATTTAAGTGGTCCTTGCTCCAGCGCGTGCAACTGGGGATGTCTACAGAATGGGGATTCATAACGATGCTGCTATTATACGGGGTACTTCGGAGCCCGATGCTCCCTTCGCTGACAGAACTCGTCTTTGGAGGTATCGATTTAGAAAATCGTTGGACACTCCGCCTATGCGACACACTTATGATGCGTGTGGAGCAGGGAGTTCCATTGTAGATACTCGATCTGCGCGCGTGCTGTGACGATAGTCCTACAGCAATTCCGCTACTCAGTGAAATTGTGGTCGACGTCCTGGGTCCTGTGAAAAACTTCTTGGAAAGTGAACGAATTAGATATATGTGGAACCCTATCGTTCGTGGAGTAGAAGACGATTCAGATACAGGTGGTGACGAATAGGATGAATACAACGACGGATCCCCACATTCTTTCGAGAAATCCTGGCAGACTTATATCCGAATCGTACTTACTGTAAGTAGTTACACTAGTAGTTACATCTCTCATATGACGCACTCTATGTGGGGTTAGTGCTAAGTAGTTACAGCAGGTTCCATAACAATAGTCCCACAGTCACGCTTAAAGTATCCAAATCCAAGCTGCAATGTAACTGCATCTCATCATACTCCTGTAGATAGTTATGCGAGTATACGGGTCCCAAGGGGGAGAATAATAGAGAAGAGAGGAAACACAGAACTTGAAGTGCACGGGAGCGCGAACGCGGACGTAGACGGAATCAAGGTACTGTAGCATAAATTGGGATCGTACGCGTGTAACTAAAGTAATATAACAAGCTTAGTAAGCTTAGTAATTAAATAGTTAAGGGAGGTAAAGTCAGGACGTAGTCCTTACACTCCATACATCTCGTCCTGTCGAGCGTAAGGATGGGGAGACGTGCCTACCGTCCACCCGGGAACTTCGGGAAGCATATGGCATTTCCCAGGGTGTGGCTGGAGCGAAACCAAGTCGTTCAGAAACGGTTGAAATTGCATTTTTTTTGCGACGGGAAATTGCACGTACCAGAGACCAATCAGTGCTGGTGTCGTCACCTTTACTATTATCTTGGCTGACCGGTTGGGAAATGGAGTAAAGCGGGAATGTGTCACCCTTTGATGTTTGCGATTGTGGCTCAGGTCCGGCAGAACAGGGCGATGTTACTGCGGTAGCGCGAATCTTCTTGAAAACTGAGAGGCCTGCGTTATTGCCACGTCCGGACGATTGGTGTTCACGGAAGTAGATGCGATTGTTGAGGCTCACTAAGAGGGTGTTGGAGTACCTGACACATTTGTCAGCGCTTTTGGCCCACGCATGTGTGTACAGTATGTGTCGCTCACAGTTTCCCGATAATCTCAGTTCTTTGTTTCCCACATCAGTCACGAAGGCGCACAGAGACAGATCAAGAGATTGAACCTACATGTACACGTAATATAGCTGATTCTGTGAATGGTGTGATCGGGTCAGAAGACGGATCGTAGCGCATCTCGGACCAGCTTACCGGAAAGGCGGCATAAAGCACAAGGGCCGTGATGGCCAAGGCGGCTACACAGGAAGTTAGGTGCACGTCTGCGTGGGGTTTTCGGAGAGACAGGTACTGTACCGGTAAGGGCGTTTGTCTCAATGGTAAGCCGTACCACACGAATTATCACGATACTGGAGAAGTTGCTACTTGCCCTTCTTAGCTAATATCCAAAAGGGATCTCAGTCAATTTAGTAAATGATCCAATAATGCCATACTATCAGCGTCATCGCCACCGCGATTAGAATGTCGGCCAGGGCACTTGGTATCGACCATACCTAACGCGACGATATTTGAGTTGGTATGGCCACTCCTACCCAAACAAGTGTGCGTACGTACATATACCGCTGTCTTGGAAACTACATACTTCCCAACCTTGAGTGACTAAAATGCTGTGTGTAAGATAAGAAGTTTCGATAGAAATGTGTATAGTACTGACTGTGACGCCAAGCCACGTCGTGGCGACTGCTTGTGTCACCGCGCACTGTGTTCAGAAGAACGTCAGGAGCCGAAGAATGCGGGCAGGGTCAGGGATACATACAACAACGATGATCCAACAGAACCACGACGACCGTCTGTTCAACACCCAAATTCGATAGCAGAAGTACCCTTGAACGATGAGCGCAATGAATCCGGTGATGATGGAAACGTCTATGGGGGCGAAATGGGAATTCCCGAGGCGTTCCACGTTGCCAAATCCGGCAACAAACCAATAGTAGACATCGGCCCCAGTCAGCGCGGTCTGAGCAGTCTCCAGCACGAAGACGAAATAAGCTGCTCAAAACGATGCTCAAAGTTCGCCTTGACTCCACAGAGCTTCCGGGAACCAACCTAGAAACTTTACGGACCGTCTGTCATGTGGAAAATTGTAGCTGTATACATCTGAACGTGGGTGAGTGGAATAAGCCGAGGCTTCGAGGACAGGCACGTACAAATCTGGACGCAGAGAACGCCGTAGAGCGCCCAGTTGAATAGAGGGCCGAAGAACTACATAGATCGCTGAGGATATGTGTTGCGTGGACAACAGGACGGGGCCAAACGCACAAGAGGGGAAAGTCTGCGAAAAGATCAGCGGATAATGAGGGAATTCGGCACCGCGGCTGTAGTACCACCGAACTTACACTCTAATTACATCCGGGGATGGGTTAGAGGATTCAGCCATTGACGGTGGTAGGTGTCGGGAAGTGGACGGGGATTGGCGTCGCGGAACAGCGGGGTCGCGCCGAGTTCACAAAGAGGGCTTTATAGTCCGACTTTTCCGGGTTGTGAGCACGAAGGAGATAAAGACACAAATGCTGTGCCGACCGCGTTCGCGGTCATGAGACAGGAAAAGGAGTGAATTTAGCCCCTTCCCAGAAATCTAGGTCCGTGCAGGTGGCAGTTCTTACCTTGGTTCTCACTGTCTGTCTGCGCTGCGAACAATCGAAGGACCATGGTCCGCCCTCGTGACGGCATTGCGCCTGTCAGGGATAAGGGACGAGTTCGATAACTAGAGTGCTGAGAGTGGGAATCCGCATACTTGATACTTGATGCAAGGCTCCATGTGGGATAACATCAGAAGAGGGCGCAACCCCGATTACATTTCTTGTACTTATCTGGTTTGTGCACGACTCACTACCCCGGACATCGTTAGTGACAGTGTCAATTCGATCCAATGGGAGATGGAGCCAACTTGAAGGCTCGAGAGGCAGTGCTTATCACTAGCATGAGCCGGACGGCGTGGCATCCCTACAGTATGTCGTGATGATCTGCCAATAGCATTGATCCTAATACGCAACGCAAGGTGGACAGAAGACGCTGAAGCGGGAGACGCGGACTCGGAATTAGCTACCGTGTCGAGGACACGGACACTCCGAGTCGTGCAAAGCGCAAGCGGGATGTCGATCACGAGGGTTCAGACGAAGTTATAGAGAATAAGTTCCCGGTTGACGGGAAGGTTTATGGTGGAAGTGAGAGCAGCCATCGCTTACTAATGTTCCCGACAACTAGTCCAAGGCAAAGCGAAGTGATGATGCAATCAGTATTGGCGGAACAAGAGGACGACGATTAGATGCACACAAGGACCCAATTATACTTAATCCCACACTCCTTAGGGTACGGTCCCACCAACACTCTCGAATCTACAGACCCAGTGGGTAACGTGTATTCGGCCCCTCCCAAGAAAGACAACAATCAATATAAACAAAAACCCCAGCGAGAGAGAGCGAAAGCGTTAGTCCAGCTCGGCCAGGCTCTGTCGCACAGCCCGCACGCGCTCCTCCACGGTATCCAACGCCCGCCCGAGCTCCGCAACTTCCTCGCGCCAGTGCTCAGGCAACCGCATACCCGGCGGCACGATCGGCGGCGACTGGAAGCCATCGGACGACGACGACGACGCGGCGCCGCCACCGGGCTGGCGGCCCGCCTCGAGCTCCCGCCAGAGCGCAGTGACGATGCCCTGTACCCACTTCTCGCGCTCGCGCTCCTCGACCGGGCGCGTGCGCGGGCTGTCCTTGTGGTGCGCCGCTTCGTCGCGCTTTTTGACGAGCGTGAGCGTCCAGAGGTTGGAGAGCACCAGGACTGCGATCACGGCGTAGAGGATGGTCGAGGTCGATGGGGAGAGGGCTGTGGCGGTGGAAGGCGGTGCGGAAGAAGAGGTGGTGGTGGTGCCAGTGGATGCGGACGCGGACGATGACGATGACGGCGGGGAGAACTGGGACTCCCACGCATCCCGTAGCAGCTCGATCGCGCCGGCGGCCGACTGCCGCGCGACGGACAACGCGCCCTCGAACGTGTCGTACGCCCACTGCAGCCCGCGCTGGTCCCGCTCCTGCTCGCGCACCTTGTCGTCGCCCTCGCCTGCCGCGCCGCCCGCCAAGGCCTGCGTCTCGAGCGACGACGAAGGCTCCTTCACGGCGTCAGCGACGGCAGCGGGGTCGAGGCCCGCAGGGATGAACTCGGTCTGGTGCTCATGGATGTAGCTGCGCATCGCGCGCACGAGCTCGGTCTGGTATGTCTTCTGGCCATCGATGGCGGACTTTTCGATGAACCCTGGAGTGAGAGGGTGAGTAAGTAAGATGAGATAGAATTAGCGGCGGCGACGCGCACCTTTGATGAAACTCCGCCCTGTCCATTCTACTTGGGAGGTCACGACCACTCGCGAGGACGCGCTGCTGGCCCACGTGACGCATGTCCGTGTCTTGACGCTGAACACGCTGCCGCTGGGCACGTCCGGCGTGCGCGTCGTCGTGACCATCGTTATGTAGTCGTCAAAGTCGCTGTGGACTGTCTCGTCGTGGATCTCGCATTTGATCGACCTGGGGCCAATGCTCGAGTTCATCGGTTTGATATAGGACATGTTGCGCGCAAGACAGTTTTGGTCGCCGGAGGTCGGCGCCCAGTCGGACATCTGGATGTCTGTGCGTGCCCATTAGTCCTCATGTGTCGATATGCGGAATCGGGTACTTGCCCTCGAGTTTCTGGTTCACACGCATAAAGTCCTTGAGAAACCCGCTCGCGAACATCAAGTTGTATATCCGCTCTGGCGTGCCGGGTAATACCGCGTCCATCGCCAGCTCAGAGTAGTGCTTGCCTTCTCTCCCACATGCACACTGTGTCACCTTGTGTACGGGCACGACGATCCCCCCATTGGGTATCGCACCCATTCCGTTTGGAGAAACGCCCGCGCCGAGTGTGTGTGTCGCATCCAAGGCCGGACGACCCATGCTCTCAGCTTCACTGAGTCCGTCCTCGGGGCGTGCGAGGCGCCAGATGTTATATATCACGTCGTAGGCCGTGTCGCGCGCAAGGAAGGATGCGAACGTGTACTTGGTGGTGCGAGTTGTGATCTGAATGGCATTTGGGATGACAAAAGCTGTCATCTTCTTCTCGAGCGAGACGATGTCATAAATAGGGACGATGACCTGCGGTGAACCGAATAAGTGAGTAGGGCGGCGAAAGCCGAATTTCATTGTACGTACGTCGGTGACCCAACCGAATATATTGGCATGGAAACAGATGTGATTTTCCGAAATGTATATGCGGCCCTGAACAAGAATCTCACGCTGCATGGCGCAACCATAATCTTGAAATTGATGAGTGATGAGGGGCAGGGCCAGGCGCACGAATGGAACACACCTTCGATCAAATAGTCGCCTTCAGGAATCGTCCTGAAGAGCTCGTGGAAGTCTGCGTTGCGCTTGTTGCTTGCGACCGCGAAGCCCGTCACCGGGATGTCCCCGTCGTTCAGCTCTGCCAACAGCGCGTCGTCCTCCGAGTCATCCTCGACCTCGTCATCGTGACCATCCACAGACGAGACGTAGTCAGACTCGTGGTCCGGGGTGCGTAGCGACAGCGAGCCGTGGCGCGAATGCATCCCCGGCGGGTACATGTCGATGGACGACTGCGATGCAGCGGCATGGTGGCCAGACAGCGCGGGCGAGCGCATGACCGTGGTGCCCTTGCGGCGCGGTGGCGAGGCGGGCGTGGACGAACTGCTCGCACTGCGGCGAGAAGGGTCGGGCACGGTGGCGGCGGGGGAGGAGGGGGATGGCCGTGAACCGGAATTGGAGTTGGTGACGGAGGCGACCAGGGCGGACGCGAGCCCCGTGGAACGCTGCTGTTTTGGGGAGGCCGTGCTCGTGGTGGAGCTGCGGCGCCACAGACGGCGCTTGCGCGCGCTGGTGGTCGACGAAATGCTCGCCGTGTCCGAGTCGCGGATGCGGCCGGGCGAGAGGAACTGTGATTCGGGCACCGAGGTGCTAGGGTTGGCCGCGGCGATGGTGAACGCGCGATCCTGCGTGGGCGTGGGCGCGGAGGACGTCGGGGAGGTTCGGAACTCGTTCGTGCCGGTGATAGACTCTACCGAAGAGGCAAGGACGAGCCCGTGCCCGCTGCTGTTCGCGCGCATCCGGGCGAGGGAGTCCTCGGCGGCGTTGTACGGTTCAGAGCTGATATTGGGCGCAAATTGCGGGACAGATGGGACGGAAGAAGAAGACGCCGTGGGTTCCATGCGGGAACGGGAACGAGAGGACGAACGGGAGGAGACGACGCTGCGTACGCGGTCGCGAAGGCTACTCGTTGATGTTGATTGTGCCAAAGTACGCTCGTTGCTGTCAAAACCGAGCGTCTTATTGGAGGTGGGGGTGGGGGTGGGCATCCCGCTGTCCAACTCTGACTTTGTGGAGCTGTTGAGATTGGTTAGGGCAGCAGGTCGATTTCTATTGTCACGTTCTTTCGATGCAGGGCCGTTGCTTTGCTCGCTTTGAAGGGAGCTAGTGTGACTCTGCGGCGAGGGAGGGATTACAGTGACGCTATGGTCTGAGCTGAGGGAGGTATTAGAGGGGCTGTACTGGGGTGGGATGACCCTAAAGGAGGGCTGTGCGCTGGAATTGGATGACCTCGCTGGCGAAGAAAGAGCGCGAGCACGAGCAGCGTCACTTTTTGTTGACGACGATGTTGGGGACGTTGGACGGCTCGAACTGTCACTGAGCCTGTCTTGTCGGACACTCGACGGCGACTTGACCAATTTTGAGAAAAAGCCTGGTGCCATCCCGTTTATGATTTAGGACACGTGAAATGTCGTCGAGAGCGTGGGCCAAGCGACTCCGACGTCGTCGTGAAGCGAGTCCGCGGGTGCTGCCTCGTGTCTTGGCGCCTGTTTGTCACCCATGTCTCTCAAATGACGACGACGCCGACGGGCCCGCTTCTCTATGCCGCCGGGTCTAATGGCAGAGGGCAACTCGCCACTGCAGACTTACAAGACGTACACAATTTCACACCCTGCACATTCAACGGTTGTCAACGTGGCACTTTGCCTCCAGGTACAGTGTCTGTCATTGCCGTCAGAGGCGGGGGCAACCACTCCCTTGCACTGCTTTCTCGGCCCAGTTTCTCGAATCATCCTTGGATAGAAGTTTGGGGCTGTGGAGACGGCACAAAAGGCCAACTCGGTCCCACATATGTCAACGAAGCTGTAATTTTTAGACGCATCGCTCTTCCTTTGGAAGATCACGGTCTCGCCGGGTACGAAATATCAGATGTAGCCGCGTGCTGGGAGACCAGCTTCTTCGTCCTCATCAAAGACGGCCAACACGATGTCCTCATCTCGATGGGGGGTGACGACTTCGGGGATCTCGGCATCGGGGGCCTAGGCACGGAGAACAGAAAGGCACTCCCATTTCACATCATCAGTTTCACCCACATCGTAGGCCCTGATGCTCGCGAGCTCTCTATCACCAATATCACTGCCGGTCCACACCATGCCGTCGTCCTGCTGCGCGCGGGCAACAAGCAGCACATCGCAGGCTGGGGAACCGCTCGCCACGGTCAGCTCGGACCTCTCTACGCCCCTTCAGGGCGAGCATTACCATTCTCTCCTTCGCCCGTCGCAATAAACCTTCCCATCGACGTCCAGCTCGATCCCGTGTGCTCCGTGCGCGCTGGAAATCAGCACTCGCTCTTCTTGCATGCATCCGGACGCGTCTCCGCACTCGGCTCCGACGCAAAGGGCCAGCTGCGCGGTCTTCCCACCACCGAGGGCGTGCAAGCTATCGGTTGTTCATGGAACGGAAGCTACCTACAGACCCGCACGGGACTGGTCTCGGCTGGCGCGAACACGCACGGACAGCTCGGCAGAGCAGGCGTCTCCGAAACCGCCCTGGGGCCCGTGAATGTCCCAGATACCTCACGCGTGGTGGATTTCGTGTGCGGGAGCGAACATGTACTGTGCGTGCTCGAGTCCCAGGGACAGGCGGAGGTGTGGGGATGGGGATGGAACGAGCACGGCAACCTGGCGACTGGGTCATTGAGCGACGTGAAGGCGCCTGTCAGGATCTGGCCTCCATCGCTCGCGCAAGCCGGAGAGGAAACGGGGAAGGTGGTCGGGGTGTGGACCGGGTGTGGGACGAGCTGGATTGCGGTGTCTCGTCCGGCGTCTCTTCACGGGTAGCGGTGACGTGGATGGCGTACAAATCGGGCAAGTAGATAGACGCCTAGCGTATGCGCGCCCAGGCCACAAATCAGAAGTGCGACCCACCGGGCAAAAAAGAAAAGGGAGAAATAAGATGGGATTAGAATTGACGCGGTAGGTAGATGCCGCGTCACAGGCGTTCCATATACAAAAAGGGTGGTGAACAACCTAACGGGGATGCAAACGTCATCGATATATATGCGCGCGACGCTTCGCAGTCCTCACAGACCGGCCCTCGTTCTCTACTCTAATCTAGAAGTGGATCGCGTTCCCGGAGGACACTTGCAGGGCGGCTTCGCGGAACGCCTCGGACAATGTTGGCTGAGGAAAGTAGTCAGGACAGGATGAAGAAGCGAGAAAGGAGTAACATACGTGTGCGTGTGTCGTGCGTGCGATATCCTCGGCGCTCGCACCGTATTCAAGCGCAAGCACACCCTCTGCGATCATCTCGCCAGCATTAGGACCTGGATCCATGAAACTCTGCAACTCAGTCCCAAACGCGGAAAACAGCCACACGCACCGATGATGTGCACCCCGAGGATGCGATCCGTCTCCGCCTCAACGAGGAACTTCACCTGGCCCTCGGAGTCCAGGTTCGTCTTGGCCCGCGAGTTCGCGAGGAACGGGAACCGGCCGACCTTGTACTTTACGCCGTCCGCCTTGAGTTCTTGCTCCGTCTTGCCGACCCACGCCACCTCGGGGTGCGTGTACACGACGCTCGGGATCGTGCCGTAGTTCACGTGGCCGTGCCCGCTGTGGATGTACTCCACCGCGGCGATGCCCTCCTCCTCCGCCTTGTGCGCGAGCATCGGTCCGAAGGTGACGTCGCCGATGCATTTGATGTTTGGTACGCTCGTGTTGAACTGGTCGTCGATCACGATGCGCCCACGCGAGTCGACTTCGATGCCGACATTTTCGAGGCCGAGGCCTTGAGTGTATGGCCGACGACCGACGGCGACGAGCACGACGTCTGCCTCGAGCTGCGTCATGCCACGTGAATCCTCTCGCTGACAAGGAAAAATAAGAATGACGTACCGAGTCCTGCTTCCCGTCCTTAGCAGCCTCCGTCGTGACGACCACCTTCCCGTCTTTCTTCTCTGCGGAGAGCACTTTGGTGCTCAGCTTGAACTTGAGACCCTGCTTCGTCAGTGACTTCTGGAACTGCTTCCTAAGCACGCCGCGATATGTTAGAGGACAGCAACACAAGTCGAGGGAACGCACGAAATCTCCTCGTCGATGCCCACCCCGCCAATGCTATTAAGAAATTCGACAACGGTCACTTCGGCACCTAGTCGACTCCATACGCTGCCCATTTCCAGTCCAATGATCCCGCCACCAATGACGACCATCTTTTCGGGGACCTTCTGCAACGAAAGCGCACCAGTCGAGCTGACGATCTGTTTCTCGTCGATCTCAATTGCGCCACCGGGGAAAGGTGTGACCTCGGACCCTGTCGCAATGATGACGGTCTTCGCTTCCACAGTAGACTCGCCACCGTCGTTGAGTTGCACAGAAATGTGATTGGGGGAGACGAATGAAGCTGCTCCCTTGATGTAGTCGACTTTATTTTTCTTGAAGAGGCTCTCGATCCCCTTCGTGAGACCATTCACCGAGTCGTCTTTCGCTTTGAGCATTTGCTGAAGGTTTAGTTTAACGCCTTTGACTGTTTTCATTTATATATATATATATCAGTAATAAAAATCAGAAGAAGTTTGGGACGCACCATCGATACCGCGCTTCTTGATATCATGAAGCGTTTGGTGGTAAATGTGTGAGTTATTAAGCATCGCCTTGGAGGGGATGCAGCCGACGTTCAAACACGTCCCACCTAGCGTTCCGCGCTTTTCGATGCATGCAGTCTGGAGTACGTAGAGATGAGCGACAAAGTAAATGGCCGACGCAGCCACGAACGGACTTTAAGACCCAGTTGGGCCGCCTTGATTGCAGCCACGTAACCACCAGGACCTACAAACCAACGGTCATTATGCACCTCGCCTTCGCTATAAGACGAAGGCACAGACACACCTCCACCGATGACTACAGCGTCATACTGTCCCGAAGGGGTCGCTAGTCCGCGTGTTGACCGCTGCCAGCGGCCAACCTGCGAGGCCGTGACCAGTGTGTGCGGTGCAAATCGGGACACTGTCTACAAGGAGCTCGGGCTGATGTGAGACCAGGGCCATAGCACATTATGAGGGGTGCTCACGGATTTTGAAGTTTTGCGGATGACGAGCATGGTGAATGAACAAGTGGGAGACGGAGGATTCGGATCCGGAACAACCCGCCATGCTCGGCTGTTCGGAACGGAACTACGACTCCCGGGCCGGGGGAGAAAAATGGGGCCCCACAGTATATGATAGCTGCATGCCAGACCGCTGTCAACGAGTCTCATGCCCGATTCGAATCAAGTGATCAATTAAGGCCGTGCCCCTCATCGCTCACCCATAGGAATAGGCTGCCTCCTTTCTCTCCCGACATCGGCACTAGACTACGAGTTTTTTTTTCCTGCTCGGGTCCTTTGAGGGGTGCATAATCTCTCTCATTCCGGTTCTCTCGCTCACAAGCATCCAAACTCTACGCAGCGAGCAGTCATCTCCTTTGTCTTTACCGCCTGTTTGGTAGGGTTCGTGTCACCCCTGCAGGGCGTCGGGTCACCATCGTTCCACCATTGGTGGCAGTGGAAATTGACCTTGGTCCGCATCTCCGACTCGGTCAATGATCTTTGCCTCCACGAGGCGTCAGCTACACGGGCCAAGATTTACATGCCCTGGCCGTCTGTGAGGAAGAAAATCGGAACAGGTGAGTATTATATGCTAACATTGACGACGAAATGTCTGTTCCGCTCGTCGCCGGATGTGAGATCTACATCAGGCGTACCTGTTTGGGCGAGGGAGAGGGCAGCGAGGGAGTTGCCGGCGGTTCCGGTGGAGGGGGTGACGGTGATAATGTCCCATGCGGTGAGCGGTGAGCAGACGACCAGCCTGAGTGTGGACATGTTTCTTGCACTTCCTAGGTCGCACTCCTTCGCTCACGTACAACTCACAGCGCACTTTTCTCCTGGGGTTCTCACTGCCCCTCTTGCTGGGGTTTTTTTTTTCGCGTCGGCGGCTCCGGTGGTGACGCCGTAACGTATGCGATGCATCACCTTCGTGAAAGGGTGAGCCCGCGCGACACAGTGCGGGCCCGTGCTGCTCCAGCTCTCCACAGACAAAAGTCAAGTTCTTGTGTATGACTTGGTTGCGCTTGGGCCCTGAAAGTTCGATGTGCTGTATCTTATGTTGTAGCAAGGACATACTGTACGATCTCTTGGATAAATGGGCCTGACAGTCTCTCGTGGCCATATCAGATGTAGCCGCATGCTGGGAGATCAGCTTCTTCGTCCTCCTAAGACGGCCAGCACGATATCCTCATTTCGATGGGGGGAGATGACTTTGGGAGGATCTCAACATCGGGGGGCCCGCCGAGGCACGGAGAACAGAATAGCACTCCCATTTCATAACATCGGTTTCACCCACATCGTGAATTAGGTTCTGACGCTCACGGGCTCTCTATTATCAATGTCACTGCTGGTCTACACTCCACTGCACGAGGGCAACAAGCAGCACATCGCAGCCTGGAGCACCGCTCACCACGGTCAGCTCGGACCCCTCTACGCTCCTTCAGGGCGGGCATTATCATTTTCCTCACCCGTGGCGATAAACCTTCCCATCGACGTCCAGCTTGTGCGCTCCGTGCGCGCTGAAAATCAGCACTCGCACTTCTTACATGCATCTGGACGCGTTTCCGCACTCGGCTCCGACGCGAAGGGCCAGCTGCGCGGTCTTCACACCGCAGAGGACGTGCAAACTATCGGTTGTTGGTAGAACGGAAGCTATCTACAGACCCGCACGAGGCTGCTCTCCGCTGGCGCGAGCGCATGGGGACAGCTTGGCAAGGAAGGCGCCGCTGAAACCGCACCCTTGGCCCGGTGAACGTCCCAGATACCTCACACGTAGTAAATTTCATGTGCGGGAGCGAACACGCCCTGTGCGTGCCCGAGTCCAAGGGGCAGGCGGAGGTGTGGGGATGGGGATGGAACGAGAATGGCAACCTGGTGACTGGGTCATTGAGCGACGTGAAGGCGCCTTTCAAGATCTAGCCTCCATCGCCCGCGCAAGTTGGAGAGAAAGTGGTTGGGGTGTGGGCTGGGTGTGGGACGAGCTGGATTGTGGTGTCTTGTCCGGGATAGCGGCGACGTGGATGGCGTACTAACTCAGGGAGTAGATAGACGCCTAGCGTATGCGCGCCCAGGCCACAAATCAGAAGTGATGGAGATGCGGTGGCTGGAATATGTAGGCATCAGAAATCTGACACCCCGAACGGAATTTGAGAGGACAACACACGTCCCCCCACTTATGTAGTTGAGAGGATCGGGGCGCTCCTTCTCGAAGTCGGGGCAGTGTGGGAAGGCACACGTGATTAAGCGCATACTTGCATCGAATCGGGAGAAAGAGTAGCTTTAGGCTCATGACCAGCCTGTATATCGCAGGTTTACCTTCGTATACAGACGGTCACCAGTCTAGAGTAGCTTTGCCATGATGTCCCCTAACGCGACGCTCTACGCTCCTTACCTTACTCGTCATAGTGGCTTGCACATGGCCTTACACGTGGGGATTGACTACCAGTGGAGCGATGTGATGCCGATTGGGTATTCAGTCTTATGCCCACGCGCCAACTACCAACGGTTCCAGTGGGTTTCTGTGTCAGCCCGAGGCTCATCTCCGGGGGCGTAATTGGCTCGCTGGGGCCGGCACGATTCGGAAATTTCTCTGAAGAACAACTATGCGCGCACTGGCAGCTACTGTTTCGGAGACGCAATGCGCTCTCGCCTGATCAAGGTCCTTTATTTTTGCCGACAAACAAGTTTCTGTGTCGAGGCTACGGTGCTAAGTTACCTAAATGAATTCGCCGTCACTCGCGAACACTACGCCGGTCGTGCTAGAAGCGACAGGTGATCCAGTCAGCGCTCACCCTTTGGAGTCAGAAGCCGTTTGCATGTCCCACTTCTTCCCCAACCTGCAACTTTCCGGTCTCTCCTCATTGTAGAGGCCATGGTATATGAAGGCAGTTGCACTCGTCCGTTCTTGGCAGCAATCTCCCTCTGATTTTCCCTCACTTATTATGGTGGACGCGTCCACAACCCAAGGCCCCCCCGTCCGCCTTGCCGTCGAGATGTCTCGCAAACCCCGCACCCTGGTACTGTGTTTTGACGGCACCACCAACGAATTTGATGGCACTGTGCGTGCGCTGTAACCTCACCTCCTTCTACCCCAGGAATGCGGAGAGTGTTTCGATCTAATATCCCGTACTCCCCACAGAACACCAATGTCGTAAAATTGTATTCCCTCTTGAGGAAGGACAAGGTGGAGGACCAATTATGCTACTACCAAGTGAGCTCCCCGTATGGTTCCCACACCATTGCTCCTACTCCCTCCCAGGCAGGAATAGGGACGTACATCCAACCAGGTGTCGTTTCTCCACTGTTTGAAAAGTCCGCGGAGATTTTGGACAGTACCATTGCTTGGTACCTCTATCAGCACATAATGGACGGCTACAAGTTCCTCATGCAGAATTACAACGTCGGCGACAGAGTGTGTCTATTTGGTGCGTTCGGGAAAATCCTGGAAGACGGAAGCTTATCTATCTCGGTATCATTAGGGTTTTCTCGCGGGGCGTATACCGCCCGGGCTCTCGCTGGGATGTTGCACAAGGTTTGATCCGAGCCTAGTACTTCTCGCTGTTGCCGATGGGCTAACTGCACCTAGGTTGGCCTGCTCTCGAGGGACAACATCGAGCAATTCCCTTTTGCATACGAGCTTTACAAGTCCGACGATAACGTCGCCCTCGCTCAGGAGTTTAAAGTGGCCTTCAGTCGTGAGGTGCCAATCGAATTCGTTGGTGTCTGGTGGGTGTTTTTGCATTTACCTTTCTAAGACAAGCCGCCCACCAAATATAAGCTCAATCTGAGTCGATTGGTTCAACAGGGATACAGTGGCAAGCGTCGGATTTATCACAAGTAAATCCTTACCCTTTGCGGACGTGAACACGACAATCCGGGTGTTCAGACAGGCACTATCCCTCGACGAGGTATGTGAAAATGACCTTCCGTACCCGTTAGCTTACATCCACTTTCACTCGGTAGCATCGCGCCAAATTCCTCCCGAATTTGTACCACCATTCCGTTCCCAAACAACCGTCGGTGATCGTGGTAGATCCTAGCGGAGATGCAAAGCCACAACTTTCTCAGGATACTGTCCCAGGAAGAAGGGATGAGATCTACGAAACGGATGTGAAAGAAGTCTGGTTCGCCGGTTGCTATACTGGTGCATTTTTTTAAAATCTTCCGCGCGTGTATAGACTGACAGTGCGCAGATGTCGGCGGAGGATCAACGCTGAACTCAACGGGACATTCGCTCGCTAACATTCCACTCCGCTGGATGATACAAGAGGCCATACGAGCAGATTGTGGTATCCAGTTCGACATGCCTTCTTTCGCACGATGGAACACCCCTATCGCCGTTGGGCGGGATCCTTCTACGTCCGACGCTTCCAGCCAGGGAAGTGGGAATGGCGGAAACGGGACCGAAGGGTCAGTTACAGAGAGTAACCCAGCCGACGCCCTAGATATAGTGCAACCGATCCACGACGACCTGCAGGAGGCCCCTGTGTGGTGGCTCCTTGAGATCGTTCCAACCCTCTTCACCTATCAGAACGCGCAAGACAAGTGGGTTTCCAGTTGGGGGTGAGTCGAGGACACTCGCGATGTGGCTCTTATTCATCGTGGATCGCTAGCCTCCATCTTGGGCGCGGACGATATGTTCCGCCGAAACCGCTGTTCCACGAAAGCGTTAAGACACGGATGCAAAACCCGATACTCAACTATAAGCCGAGAGCGGTGTATGTACAGGGCACGGAATCTTATGTAACTTGAAATATGGGGGAGGCACTGTGCTTGTTTATGACTTGGTTGTACTTCTTGGACCCTGAAAATTCGATGTGCTGTATCTTACTGGAATGTTGTAGCAAGGACATAATTGTACGGTCTCTTGGATGACCGGGCCTGACAATGTCTCGTAGCCATTTCAGATGTAACCGTATGCTGGGAGACCAGCGTCTTCGTCCTCATCCAAGACTGCCAGTACGATGTCCTCATCTCGATGAGGGTTGATGACTTTGGGGAATTCGGCATCGGGGGCCTAGGCACGGAGAACAGAAAGCCACTCTCATTTAACATCAACAGTTTCACCCACATCGTAGGCCCTGACACTCACGGGCTCTCTATCACCAATATCACTGCTGGTCCATACCCTTCTGCACGCGGGCAGCAAGCAGCATATCGCAGGGTGGGGCACTGCTCGCCATGCTCGGACCCCTCTACGCTCCTTCAGGGCGGGCACTACCGTTCTCCTCACCCGTCGCAATAAACCTTCTCATCGACGTCCAGCTCGATCCCGTGCGCTCTGTGCGCGCTGGAAATCAGCACTCGCTCTTCTTGTATTCATCCGGACGCATCTCCGCACTCGGCTCCAACGCGAAGGGCCAGCTGCGCGGTCTTCACACCGCAGAGGACGTACAAACTGTCGGTTGTTGGTGGAACGGAAGTTACCTGCAGACCCGCACGGGACTACTCTCGGCTGGCGTGAGCGCAAGGGGAGAGCTCGGCAGGGAAGGCGCCGCTGAAACCGCTCTGGGGGGCGTGAATGTCCCAGATGCTCCGCGCGTGGTGGATTTCGTGTGCGTGAGTGAACACGTCCTGTGCATGCCGGGGGGCAGGCGGAGGTGTGGAGATGAGGATGGGACAAGCATGGCAACCTGGCGACTGGGTCATTGAACGACGTGAAGGCGCCTGTCGCTGGGGACCTGGCCTCTATCGCCCGCACGATCCGGGGAGAAAGTGGTTGGGGTGTGGGATGGGTGTGGGATAAGCCGGATTGCGGTGTCTCGTCCGGCGTGATGCCATACTAATCGGGGATGCTGATAGTCGCCTAGTGTCCGCGCACCCAGAAAACCGAGGTGATGGAGATGCTGGTTACTCAGGCTGGAATACTGTAGCATCAGGAATTTTACTCCCTGAACGGAATTTGAGAGGACAACACACAACTGCACGTTTCCCGTCCTGTGTGCCCCCGTTGGTTGAGCTATTGTACTGTAAGCGGTTCCTCGACCATGGCACTCAGTTGGAGTATGAGACGGGCGATATCTTGGGCGATATTCAGATAGGCTTCCCGATTCAATCTTTGGCGCTGAAGAGATATAAAAGGAAGGTGAAGCAGGTGTGTCAATGTGGGAAAGAACACGTGATTACTGTAAGCCACGTGGGGCCCTCGAATCGGGAAGGCGAATCGAGTGCTGGTGACTCGGACGCGGACCGCTCTCAATACCTCAGCCTCATGCTTGCTATGGTCATCCACCAGGCAGGGAAGATGCGCTGGACCAGAGGCGATGACCTTTAACGGCGACCGTGACGCTCTACGCTCCTCACAGCGGCTGGCTTGCTCCTTACATGGGCTTACACGTGGGAACGACTGCCAGTGGAACGATGTGATGGCTATCTTGGGGGCTATTTCCAGTCTTCTTGCCAAGCGCCAAGTACTAACGGCTCCGGTGAGTTTCTGTGTCAGCTGAGGTTTATCTCAGGAGGCGTAATTGGCTCGCTGGGATTAGCACGAGTCGGAAATTTCTCTGAAGAACAGCTATACTACGCAGCTGATCAGGCAAGGTCTTTTATTTTGCCGATAATCTCTTTGTCCAGACTACGACGCCAAATAAGCTCACCGTCACTCACGAACACCACACCGCCGGTGGTGCTAGAAACGGCAGGTGATCCAGTCAGCGCTCACTAGTACTCTTTGAGTCAGAAGCCATTGCATGTGCTACAGTACCTTTTCCCCGACCTGAAACTCTATGGTCTTTTTTTGATCCCGAAATCTCCGGTCTCTCCTTACTGTAGCGGCCATAGTATATGAAAGCAGTTTCACTCGTTCTTGATAGCAATCTCCCTCGGATTTGCCCTCAATCACCATGGTGGAGGCATCCACAATCCTTACCTCCCTGGTCCGCCCTGTCGTCGAGATGTCACGCAAACCCCGCACCCTGGTACTGTGTTTTGACGGCACCACCAACGAATTCGATAGCTTTGTGCGTACCCGTGACTTCACCTTCTCCCTACTCTACCCAGGAATGCGGAGAGTGTCCCGATCTAACATCCCATACACATAGAACACCAATGTCGTCAAATTGTATTCTCTCCTGAGGAAGGATAAGGTGGAGGACCAATTATGCTACTACCAAGTGAGCTCCCCATATGACTCCACACCATTGCTCTTACATTCTCCCAGGCAGGAATAGGGACGTACTTCCAACCAGGTGTCGTTTCGCCACTGTTTGCAAAGGCCGCGGAGATTTTGGACGATACCATTGCTTGGTACCTCTACCAGCACATAATGGACGGTTACAGGTTCCTCATGCAGAGTTACAACGTCGGTGACAAAGTTTGTCTATTTGGTGCGTTTGGGACAATCCTGGCCGACGGAAACTTATCTACTGCGGTGCCATTAGGGTTTTCTCGCGGGGCATATACCGCCCGGGCTCTCGCTGGGATGTTGCACAAGGTTTGATCCGGGCCTACTTCTCGCTGTTCCCAACTGATTGCGCCCAGGTTGGCCTACTCTCGAAGGACAACATTGAGCAGATCCCTTTTGCATACGAGCTTTACAAGTCCGACGACAACGTCGCCCTTGCCCAGGGCTTTAAAATGACCTTCAGTCGTGAGGTACCAATCGAATTCGTTGGTGTCTGGTGGGTGTCTTGGCATTTACCTTTCTAAGACAAGCCGTCCCCAATCTGAGTAGATTGATCAACAGGGATACAGTCGCAAGCGTCGGATTTGTCATGAGTAAAACCTTACCCTTTGCGGACGTGAACACGACAATCCGGGTGTTCAGACAGGCGCTATCCCTTGACGAGGTACGTCCAGATAACCTGATCTGTCGATTCCTTTCCAGCTGCGCGACGTGCCTCAAAAATGTTGTTCCCAAGCACCGTGACATGCCTACCGCCCTTTCACATCACCTTCCCTACCTGCAATCTCACATCCCCTTTCCCTCGGTAGCATCGCGCCAAATTCCGCCCAAACTTGTACTACCAAGATTCAGTTCCCAAAAGACCAGTGACGAGAGATTTTGGCGGAGATGAAAAGCCAAATACTGCTCAGGATACTGTCCAAGGAAGAGAGGACGAGCTCTATGATACGGATGTGAAAGAAGTCTGGTTCGCCGGTTGTCATACTGGTGCGCTTTTTTTATCTTTCCCGTGTGTGACGTACTGTATAGTCTGATGGTGCGCAGATGTCGGCGGAGGATCAATGCCGGACTCCACAAAACATTCGCTCGCCAACATTCCACTCCGCTGGGTGGTACAGGAGGCCATGCGGGCAGATTGTGGTATCCAGTTCGATTTGGATGCTTTCGCACGATGGAACATCCCTGTCGCCGTTGGTTGAGATCCTTCTACGTCCGACGTTCCCAGCCAGAGCAGCGGGGATGGAAACGGTGGGACCAATGGGTCAGCAGCTGAGAATGATCGAGTCGACGCCCTAGATATAGTGCAACCGATCCACGACGACCTGGTGGATGTCCCTGTGTGGTGGCTCCTTGAAATCGTTCCAACCCAGTTCACCTACCAGAACGCGCAAGAAAAGTGGGTTACCAGTTGGGGGTGAGTCGACACTTCAAGTTGCGCGACATGGTTCTTATATGTCGTGGATCGCTAGCCCGCATCTTGGGCGCGGACGATATGTTCCGCCGAACTCGCTATTCCACGAAAGCGTCAAGACGCGGATGCAAGACCCGAAACTCAACTATAAGCCGAGAGCTGTGTACACACAGGGCACGGAGTCTTATGTGACTTGAAACGTGGGGGAGGCGCTGTGCTCGTGTATGACTTGGTTGTGCTTTTTGGGCCCGGGCCCTGAAATTTCGATGTGTTGTACCTTACTGGAGTGTTGTTGCAAGGACATACCGTACGATCTCTTGGATAACTAGGTCTGCCAATCTTTTGTGGCCATATCAGATGTAGTAGCATGCTGGGAAACTAGCTTCTTCGTCCTCACCAAAGACGGCCGGTACGATGTCTTCATCGATAGGTGATGACTCGGGATCGGGGGCCTAGGCACGGAACAGAAAGGCACTCCTATTTCACATCATCACATCGTAGGCCATCGTAGGCCCTGACGCTCACGACGCTCCATCAGGGCATTACCATTTCTCCCCTCACCCGTCCCAAAAAACCTCCTCATCGACGTCCAGCTCGATCCCGTGCGCCCCGTACGCGCTGGAAATCAGCGCCTGTGGGAAGTCCTTATTTTTTGTTTGATTAAATGTCCGTTCCGTGGCTCCGTTCGACTCCGGCCAATTTTCACAAGGCCTGCGTTCGGTCCATCTTGTGTCTTAAATTTCGATAACGAGTGCTACACTACCAACTCAATTTCCACTGTGCCAATAGCATTCAAGTTAAAGCCAGGCCCGTGGGGGTGTTCCAAGGACGCTTGTGGTATTTACCAAGGTCTTCTCACCATTCATCGCATTCTTCTACCATGGCAAGGCACCTTCGGCCTTCATTGCCACAGTCACCGAGATTCAGGAGCTGCTACCACCTGCCGTCCAGGTCGCCTTCGGGGAGAACTTAACGATTGCAGACACTGTGCTCGTACCGTTCCTCGGCCACTGGGACTGCAGTTCTGTAACGATGTCAACAAATTTGCGGATGGGACTGGTTCGGGTGTGTACGCTGTTCCAGAGCGAGTACTTTGGGCAGTTGCAGAAGTATTTTGCGAACATCCGAGGCCACGGGAACTTCAAGAACAGCTTTGATTCAGTACTTATGCTGTTTGGTCCGGTGCATAAGGGATCAAGCTATCAAGTGGGGGATACGACTGACCGTACCTGCGTTTGCCACGAGTACTTTTTAGTAATAGAAAATATACAATTCACCTGAAAGTGAACGGAAATTTGTTGGAGGGAGAAGAAATTACTTAAATGGAACACGTCTTTCTTGTTGGTGGATTCTGTGCGCCTGAAGGGCAAACGTCGTTATCACAAGGTAACGTTCTAACCCTGCCCTTTCATGCTATGTCCCCCAGCTGAAGGGGGCACTCGCCATACCGCGACTGACACATCCATGGAACAAGAGAGAATTGGCAGGGGCATGCAAATCCAAATTAATATTTTACGTCTGGTAAAGGTTAATTTATTATCTCCCGCTCGGACTCCGAGTCGGATCTCCGTATCCACCCTTGGAGTTTTCCTATGATGCCGGCGGGCAGCTCTCTCGTTGGCCTTGTGCTCGTAGCGCTCGTCACGTCCCTTATTCCTGTCCATGCATTCTACCTCCCTGGTGCTGCACCACATGATTATAGAGAGGGAGAAAAAGTTGATCTCTTTGTCAATGCCCTAACCCCCGGTCCGGACGACACAAAATTAGTGAGTGTATATACTGTCGGCCAAGGTGGCGTTGTCCGAGTCTGGCCCATTTGACGAACCTCGTAGAGGTCGCTAATCAATTGTACGAGCCCATTCCCTCCTCTGGGTTGAAGATCTGACATAGTCGTGCCAGATGATTACTACCACCCGCAATTCCATTTCTGTGAACCGCATGGCGGCCCACGCAAACCGCCAGAGTCCTTGGGCTCTATCCTCTTCGGAGACCGCATAATTCGATTCACCATATGATGTACGTGGCCCCCTTTTCGCGCCCTTCTGTCTCATGTTTCCTTTAGATTCAAATGTTGAAGGACAATGCTACATGGAAGTTTCTTTGTATGTCCACCGTCCCTACCGAAGATGCCAAGTTTATCAACGACCGGATCATGGAGGACTATGCACTCAACTGGCTCGTGGATGGCCTTCCTGCGGCAACGATGATGATCGAGATGAAGTCGGGAGAACTGTTCTTTAATATGGGATTCAATCTTGGATGGGATCTTGGTCCCAGTGAGGAGCACCCCCGTTTGCACAATCATTATGACATTGTTCTGAGGTGTGACGCGTTCCACATGTCATACGAGCATTTTCTGAAAGGATTATAGATATCACTCGTTCGGTCCCGGGCAGAATCGCATAGTTGGAGTCATTGTGTGGCCCTCCAGGTATTTTCAAGCACCATCTCCCATTCTCATTCCTCACCACTACCTCTTGTAGCCGAGGTGGCTCCCAAGAGGGCTCCTGGACTGCAATTCCGGGGTCCCACCTTTGATTTTGAGTGAAACGGGAGATAACTGTGTTCGATATACGTATCGTGTGATACGGGAAGTGAGTCGGTGTTCTAGTCGTTCATATCAGTCCTGATTACATGCCGCACACAGAAATCCTCTACTCCATGGGTAAGCCTTTTCCGTGGCCATTCTCTGTCAAGCAGCTGGTTAAATCCCAAAAGGCTTCTCGATGGGATAACTACCTCCATATCTTCAACTGGCGTACACATTTGTTCAGCTTGATCAACTCACTTGTGATCGTTGCTTTCCTCTGCGCGATGGTCTCCGTAATTGTCTACCGTAGCGTATTACGAGATGTATGCCCTCTCGTTTTCTGCATCTCGTCTGTCTTGAATATCAAACGCGGTCCATTTGTAGATCTCTCGATACAACGTGATTGACCGTAGTGTCTGTACTCTCCCTCAGCTCTGTGGACTGGTGCTCATGTTACCGTGCAGGAAGACGTACAGGAGGATTGGGGTTGGAAACTCGTCCATGGCGAAGTGTTCCGGACCCCCAAAAATCCCCTAATACTCTCCACTTTCGTGGGGAACGGAGCCCAGCTGTGCACCATGGTTGGATTCACTTTAGGTGTGTCAATCTAGCCTCTCCCACATAACCCACATACCTAGCCGGGATCACCCAGTCTTTGCTCTGCTGGGATTCCTTTCCCCTTCGATCAGAGGCTCTTTCGCTACAGTGATGATGATTTGTTGGACTTTCTTTGGCAGGTTTGTCTACCGATTTAGGTCTGTCGGTTTTACCAAGCTCATGGTGATATGTAGTGTTAGGGGTTATGTTTCAAGCAGGGTTTACGCATCCCTTGGGGGTACCGAGCGCAGGGAGAATGCCTTTATAACGGCGACAGCCCTCCCTGCGTGGGTTCAACACCTCACGAGGGCGAGACATAACTCAAACTCTCAGACAGAATCATCTTCATGATCGTGTTTCTCCTCAATCTGCTATTAATCAAGGCCAACTCGTCTGCGGCTATGCCGTTCGGTGAGCATACTTAGATATCTTAACCACGACTGCGTTATATACCCCCCGACAGGTACCATGCTCCTCATCGTACTCCTTTGGTTCGGGATCTCTGCACCCTTATCCGCAATTGGCGCGTACTTCGGGGCTAGGCGTGGGGTGAGCGTTTGTGTTTCGTTTGCGCTCGCTTCCCCACTCTTACGCGGCCGCCTGCAGGCTATTTCCCACCCTGTCAGTGTCAATCCAATCCCTCGTCAAATACCGCCGCCTCCAAGGTACTTACGGCCGTGGGTACGTTACCGACGTCCGTGGTTTCCAGATTCGCACTGATAAGGAAGAAAGGCTACTACCTTACTGGGTGGGATTCTACCGTTTGGCGCTACGTTGGTAGAACTGTATTTTGTTCTCTCGAGCTTGTTCGCTTCTAGGGCCTATTACGCCTATGGTTTCTTGGCGCTGGCTGCGGGCGTTGTCGGTTTGACCACCGCAACGGTCACCATCCTTTTCACCTACTTCGTTCTCTGTGCCGAAGAGTACCGGTGCGCATGCATGACACTAATATTCAGGCCTCATTGCTTACGCGTCTCTTCTAGGTGGCACTGGCGCGCCTTCCTGACTGGCGGTGGAAACGCGATCTGGTTGCTGGCCTATGGGATCTTCTACTTGGTGTCACGCCTCTCCCTTGACTCCTTCTCCAGTGTTGCCCTGTACTTCGGATATCTCTTCCTCTTTGCCATTTTTGATTTCCTGGTGACAGGTCAGTCGCTTTGTTGTTGGTCAGCCGAGAACTGATCAAATTTATATCGTTTGATGGCGTACAGGTACCATCGGGTTCTTGGCCACGTATTGGGCAATCCGGAAGTTGTACGGGTCGGTCAGGATTGACTAAATACATGGACATACTATACGTTGCCTAATTTTAAATATCATTTCTTTCGTTAGAGGTTTCCGCTTGGGTTTCCATTCGTTCTTGTAGTCCGATCCCATAGGTAACAAGGTAGTGACTCGCACAATTGACTGAGAAAAGTATCTGTCCTATAGCCCTAAATCGCTGGCAAGACCCGCTATCACTAATCCCCTTGTGCATGATACTGTACATGCTTCACCTGTGGATACAATGGAGCCAAAAGTATGACGACCTTTAGGGACCAAGGGGACGACCCCCTTATGTATAAGTCACGTTATCGTAGGGATGACGAGCATGTTCAATCTAGTGTTTAATCTAGGGGTCGACTTTATCGACGGAAACCTGCTTATTCGGAGCTGCCAGAATTGGTTGTGCATGTCACAATTTGTTGGAAGTTCGCGACGCATCAGGGGGGCTCTTGTCGAGCTTCACTTCGAGCACTGTCACTCCTGTTAAAGTTCTGTATTCGGGGCATGAACGTGCATGGACCGTATAAGCATCATTCGCTCAATGTGTCTATCGATCAGATCTTAATCGTGCAACCGGGCGAAGAATGCATTAAAACGCAAAGACGTCCTATGAGCCGATCACTGCCAACCCTACAATTCGTGTCACCGCGTACAACAGAGGCTCTGGAGACGTCTCAACCGATCGCGATCGCGGGGTCAGCCGGTGGGATTCCTCGGGGGGTTCCCATGGAACAAGAGATGGCTCTGTCGACCGTTGAAGGTGCGAACCAGTTCGGTGAGTGAGAGCCAGGATTTCGCGGAGATCGGTGCAGCTCGCGTGGCTCCTTGGTTTCGGCTTTCAAAAGGTCGCCAGGTTTGACCACCTATTCGAGCACTGGCAACCCTCGCACATAGGCGCGGCGGGTGATGTGCTCCCTGCCGCATCCGAGTCTACCATCAGGAAAAACCTCCCGCGTTAGCGAGAGATAATTTTGTTAGGCTAGCGAAAATTTATTGTTAGCCTAGATTATCAGAATTAGCCTTACCCCCCTTTAATTTATCAGTAATTATCAGTAATTTTCTAATAATCTGGTGATAATTTCCATCCAAACGAATCATAATAGACTCATAATGGACAACTAAGCTAGGAGTAATTTTCGGCTAAGCTCGTATGACGTTGTTGTACAAATACTATCATTGCAGTAGGCTACATACAGCAAATAATGTGGTTTAACTAGTCTAACATGAATCCAACACCTGTCATCGTCGTCGTTGCCATCGTCGTCATCTCCGTGGCCATCGTGCTCACCGCTGTCAGTATTACTGTAACCGTTGTCATAGTCTTTCTTACCATTGTCGTAGTTGTCATTGCTGTGTCATCATCCCCATTGTCGTAGTTGTCGTCTTCCCAGTTGGGGTTAGTGCGCACCCTGCCATGGCTGCATCACTGTCATTGTCATGGGTGTACGGGGTTTACATTGGACCACTCGGCGGTGGTGACCGGTGACCAGTGGCACGGTTGGGATCTGCGTGGGGCAGCGGCTTCGGTGGTGGCATCAACGATGGCGTGTGATGTACCAGGCACCTGTGCAAGCCAACATTCAACATTAGCACGTTATAAGTTAAAAAACGGAATGGTACTCCTTTTTTTTTTGGTAAGGAGGTCGGTGATGTTGGCAGTGTCTTGTGAACATGTGCAGCAGGTGCACAGTAGCTTGTAAATGAGTAGCTAGTTAGTGGAGGACGCAAAGCGGGTAGGTTCAGACTTACAACTGGTACTGATGACGTGGCGATGATTGGGGCGGTAGCGACACGGGACATCTTGCTGTTGGTGGGTGACATTGGCTTCTATGGGCGAATGGATGGCTCGGGTTGTGGGGCGTGGTCCCATGGCAGCTGTGTGGCAGTAAGGGAATCAGGAGGATCTGTGGTCGACGTAAGTTCAGTGAGGGACCTGAGGGCAACTGAGAAATAAAACTTATGTTTTCTCCCATTGCAGGGCTTGCACGTCGCGTCCTAACTAGTTTGAGTCCGTTTTATGGAGGAAGAATAGAAGGGAGACAGTGGACTCGGCCCTCGAGTGGCGGGGGAGATGACAGCCTGAGGCAAACTGTTTGCGTGAAGGGAGGAAG
This sequence comes from Lactarius sanguifluus, assembly GCA_021527775.1. Taxonomy (NCBI): domain Eukaryota; kingdom Fungi; phylum Basidiomycota; class Agaricomycetes; order Russulales; family Russulaceae; genus Lactarius; species Lactarius sanguifluus. Next base: position 124,141 of record JAKEYF010000113.1, on the reverse strand, counting down.
TAAAACGAACCGAAAATGTGGTCGTCGAGGGAACGGTTCCCACGATATGACTAATCAACGAACACGACTTAGTACTTTTTTCCCCCACACCACTGTATCGCTGTACCGGCATTTGTTTTATCATCACATTATCACCACACGCAGAACGGAAGCCGACTAGCTATGCTGGCGCCTTCTTTGGTGCCCTCGTGCTCGCCGTCTTCTTACTGCTGTGGAGTGGTGGGTCGGGCTAGGGCTGCGTGCCGTGACCGTATAATACGGTCCACGGATACTACCATGTTCCGTATTGTGAGGGCGATTATGTCCTTCCCTACGGTACGGTCACGGTACGGTTTGGCAACCGTAACATCCATTTGGCTATGGTACGAATCGGCCGTCTAACCTGGATGTTGCAGGGTCCGGTGTCACGTGGCCTACTGCCATTTCAGATTCGCCGTCGCACTTCGCTATCGATCTTCCTCTCTCCATCCGCCTCATCCATACACACACACACACACACTCTCTCTCTCCTCCCGCTCGTTACCTCCATCGCCCGTACTCGCCCTGCAAGAGGCTCGCAAAAGCCGCTCGCAGCCAGGCCGCGCATCCCCGTGCCTCGTGTCGCTTTGTCTCAACTCCCCGTCTCCGTCGCATCGCCCACCTCGCGTACCCCCTTTCAAAATGCCAAGATCGCAGCTCACTCGCTCTCCTTGCCCTTTAGCCACCCGCAAGACACCGTCGGAGCCCATGCTTGACTATGCGCCGCCGTTGGATTAGGAGAATGACTCTATTATCGTGCGTCATAAAGTCTCGGTCGTCTTTGTCTGTTAATATCGTATTCTCGCTACCTTTCACCTAGATAATGCGTTTCGGTTTCTCGTTTCCGCGCCCATCTCCCTTTGACCTTTTGACTGTCTCGATCGTCTCAGTATCCCATCGTTCGCCACCTCTCCCTATCCCTCTTACCTTACATCCATTCCTAGCTACTTGTCTGGGTAGCTACTGTCCTACATGTATATAACCTCGCTCCCTTGACTCGGAATATCAGTCTAGCAGGACTCCAGCTTGTATTTCCCCCTCTTCGTGTCAGCGTGAACCCGGTTCGAGTCAGGCCCGCTGCTCGGGCACTCCTACTCAGTTCACTCGTCGTTGCCTTGCCTCGTCGTCACCGCCTCGGACGGCCTCGCTACTCGTCTCGTTCTCGTCTCGCCCGTCCACGCTCGTTCCCGCCTTAGTCCATTCGCGCCGCACCGGCTGTCACCGTTGCGAACGCTTCGGGCTTGGCTCTTCTATCCTCTCCTCTCTCTAACCCCTGCGGGATCCCCTCCGCCTACGAACTCACACGGACTCAGCTCCAATACATCGCGACACGATTTCCCTAAGGCGGGCAAGTCTCATTCCCGAAACAATTCAAGTTCTCATGTTGGTAAAACAGCGCCTTCGACTCACATATGTTGCTTTTGTGAAGGATAATGATAGTTAGACACATTCTTAGACCTTCTGACGCGAATCCCTAACTTGCTTTTCTACACAAACCGTATGACCGATCCAAAGCCGTATACGGCCGCACTGTAAACCGCACCATATCGTGTGGACTCACCGACCAACAGCTACGGCTACGGTTACGGGTTTTCCGTAACCGTACTGTACCCGTAAGGCATACGGCCGTCTGCCGTTACGGTTCGGTGCGCAGCCTTAAACCCAACGCTCGTAAATAGCACTGGCACGGTCAAGTTCGTGATAACGGATCTCGAGTTTGATGTAGGCCCGCCATGCCATGTCATCAGGCTCCCATCCATCGCTCAAATATTTGGCGGGCGATTGCGATGTTTTGGAGTAGTTCTTCTAGATAAACGCACTTGTACTACCAGCTGGTCCAGGACCAGTGTGGCTTATGTCATATTATTGATGCATTATCCAACTTATTGATGCATTATCCGACTTATTATAGCGTTATCTGTCTTACTTCGCCTAACAATAATTTAGACTCTCGCTAACTCTCGCTAACGCGGGAGGTTTTTCCTGATGACGTCTGTGGCCACCGCGACCTCTGCATCTGCTGTGGCCGCGTGGCCCAGTGACTGTGCCAGCGCGAGCGGTTCAATACGCGTGAATGCGGTATGGGACATCGAGTTCGGCCTCAACTTCCCCTCTCCTGAACCCGCACCAGTGCGCGAGGATGCGCCATCCAGGCCCCCGCGCGAGGAGCAGGAGAGCCTGCTATGGAACATATGTCAAGTGGTCACTGGTTGGTGGAGGGAAGGATAGAGAAGTAGAACAATATCCCGAACGCTCTGATTGTACCGGTGACGGGGATAATACTCGAGATAATTGAATCGTTTCAGTAACTTAGTAATGCACCTTATCTCGTGAACAGAGACCAGTTTTGGTGGAGGCTACGAACAACGCACAGACCGGGTGTATTGTACATATTATACATAGCACAATAATATTCCCGGACCACTCCGTGGTGTTCCTCAACGTAGGTAAGTAACAGAACGTAGCGAGTGAATTAATCTGGCACCCCAGATAGCACGTAAGCTTCTGTTATAGGAAGAACATAAGACTACTTGCCTGGCACCCCAGATAGAACGTAAGTTTCTGGTGTGCCAGTGCGTACAACGCGAGACTAAATACTGGAGAAAACGAAGGTAAGTATACACGACCAAACGTAAGGTAGTAGCTCAATAGCGTAGGTACAGGGTTGTCCCTGATCACCCTGATTGTAAGTAGTACGACTCGTAAAGTGTTAGTCCAAACGAATATCAAATGAGTGTGTGTAACGAGTCCGTACATCTCGACTCTACTGCCGTCTTCTCTCCGCAATCTCCGCATGTGAGGTGCGACCGACTCCCGACGCCGAGGTGTTGCACGCCTGAGCGCACACCACGCTTCAACAGTAAGGAGATAGACTTGACTCGGGAATACTAGTTCCCAAAACCGTTGAAATCAATGATCTTTTCTACACACGGTTTTTGACCGACGACTCAGATGGCACTAAAAGTTTGATAAGGTATTATGCAAACAGACGCGAGAATAAACGAACCAATATCAGTAGCCATAATGAAGGCAGCAAATAGCTCGACAGAATGCTCTTGAGAGGATGCCGTAAGGTATTTTTGAATGGACGAGTCAATATTCCCATTCCGATAGTCCAGCTCCGCGCGGGTTAGAGCTGATTCAGATGCTAAGTTCGAGAGACGTAAGAAAGTGGCATGCTTGAAAATAAGGATAACAGCTTCGAAAAAGGTCAAATACACTCTAAAAATAATAAAGTGAAATACCAAGGATCAAATGATGTCCACTAAGACCGGAGCTGGTGAGCTGGAAGAGAAATATCGTAAGTCATAGAAACAAATGATTGTGATACAGATAGCACGTTTTGAATGGTAGGCAGTGACATAACCTGCACTATCTTATAAAAGAATAGGAATGTGATTTTTGCTTTAGTGACCGTGCGGGGAGTACTTACGAACTGCAGAACCCAAGATGGACACAATTAGCGGGCTTGAAGGGAGAGCATGCACGCACGGGCTAGTATACCAGCGGTGAGAATAATAGGTGGAAAGCCAAGGGCAGACATCGTCAGCAGGCACACAATGTAGCTAGGTGGCAGCCGCTCACATTCTGAAGAGCCTGGACAGACATCGTCAGTAAGTTTAAAATGCAGCGAAGCACCGCAGCTACTCACTTTCTGGAGAGCCGAGGACAGGCGTCGTCAGCAGGCTCGAAACGCAGCGAGACATCGCAGCCACTCACCAACTGGAGAGCCGAGGACAGGCGTCGTCAGCAGGCTCGAAACGCAGCGAGGCATCGCAGCCACTCACGAACTGGAGAGCCGAGGACAGGTGTCGTCAGCAGGCTCGAAACGCAGCGAGGCATCGCAGCCACTCACAGACTGGAGAGCCGAGGACAGGCGTCGTCAGCAGGCTCGAAACGCAGCGAGGCATCGCAGCCACTCACCAACTGGAGAGCCGAGGACAGGCGTCATCAGCAGGCTCGAAACGCAGCGAGGCATCGCAGCCACTCACTTCCTGGAGAGCCGAGGACAGGCGTCGTCAGCAGGCTCGAAACGCAGCGAGGCATCGCAGCCACTCACTTCCTGGAGAGCCGAGGACAGGCGTCGTCAGCAGGCTCGAAACGCAGCGAGGCATCGCAGCCACTCACGAACTGGAGAGCCGAGGACAGGCGTCGTCAGCAGGTTTGAAACGCAGCCGAGGCATCGCGGCCACTCACCCACTGGAGAGCCGAGGACAGGCGTCGTCAGCAGGCTCGAAACACAGCGAGGCATCGCAGCCACTCACTCTCTGGAGAGCCAAGGACAGGCGTCGTCAGCAGGCTCGAAACACAGCGAGGCATCGCAGCCACTCACCCACTGGAGAGCCAAGGACAGGCGTCGTCAGCAGGCTCGAACCTCAGCGGGACACGACAGCCACTCACAAACTGGGGAATAGAGCACCAGCGTGATCAGGTTTTTCAATCCGAAAGGCGTGAACAATAGTATCACTCACCTTGCGCGACATCAGGCATAATGATGTATGTCACAATTAAGACACGGTCAACACTTACCCATATGTATGGAAATGCAAACAGACATTCCTTAACTATTCTCTCTGTGCCTTCAACCTTGAACCCAGCACCGGAAAGGACACTGCAATATTCGTTGAGATCGTCGCTTGCTTTGCCATTTTAACTGGCGCACTAACCGGTTCAAAGCCATTTTAACGCTCAATTGTAAATTACCCTTCTGCACGGTTAAAAGCATCAACGCGACAGTATCCTCATTCAACGCTGCAGCTGTCTTCTCAATAAGATCATCACAGCGCCTATTTTGCTTATGCATTTCTGCAGAACGATATCAGAATGTAACCCTGACATTTGACACTGAACCCACGTTCTAATCGCACGAATCCAACACCATCACCAAGGGGATGCAGGTAGTGCTGTTGAAATATTTTCTCCGCCACTTCAGATACGTTGTCAGCTGGGTTTCCGTAGTCCTCCACATCGATTTCGACATTTCGCCGGAACTGATCATATTTTGTAAAAACAGCAATGACAGGGACTTGACATCGTCATGTAAAGCACCGTCAGGTAAAGCACAGTCACGAATGTTCGTAATGACGCACCGTTCTCGTCTGGGCATATGTCCTTTAGGAATCTCAGATCAAGCCCTGGTCGTTGGTTGTCCATTGGGACGCAGTACCTCAAAAGGAATGTCCGTCAGTTGTCGTAATCGTGAACACTCGAACGTCCAAACCATATTGCGTGCAATTTGTCTTGCAGTCGCTTTTCTCGACACTTCCGTTGAATAAAGTCTTGTAAAATACCGAGCTCCTCTTTGCTAGCTGATTCTATCCCACGTGAATCATGAAAAGTGTATCCCGGATAATTTGAGAACACAAGTTCGTCGTCGATTGTGTGCTCGCCTCGCTGTCTCCATGTTTAGAGGCAATGGAAGAGAAGTGCTATTGTCACTGACATCCATGGACGGGTCAAGTTTAAACTAGTCGGCATTGAGATCAGACTCGCAGACAAAAAGGTTGGACCACGTACCTCCACACCTTCCCGGTAAACAACGGGGCTCTCCGTTGTTTCACATACCCGTTTGAGGATGGTCGTTTTGCCAGCATTGGCCCGTCCTATAATGAGGACTCGGAACTTGATCTTTGGAATTCGACGAGAGGGTTGTTGCGACATTGGAGCGACGAGCAAGAGTCGATGATCGATTTGAGCCCGTCTCCGATCGATGGTTCGCACGGTTCACCTTCCTTATTTGACCATCCAACCTAATTACGGCCCAGCTGGAACACCGAGACCCTGTTCAAGAGTCGACGACAGTCTGCCCGCCCAACATCATCACCACCATCGGCCTAGCCTGGGGTTACCGTCACGGTGGGGACTTTGGGGTTATGGGGTTACCGGCCTGCCAAGTGCCAAGTACTAACGGCTCCAGTGAGTTCTGTGTCAGCCTGAGTTACAGTATCTCAGGCATATTGTACAACTGCAATCAGGGCATACTCATTGGCTCGCTGGGGTCGGCACGAATGGGAAATTTCTCCGAAGAACAGCTACAGTACACTCCACCACTATTTATTGGAGACCAAAGCACCTGGTCGGGGTCTTTTATTTAGCCGGGCATCAAGCTCTGTGCCGTTATGTTACCTGAATGGACTCACGGACATCACGGTGGTTATGCTAGAAATGACGAGTGATCCCACTTCTTCCCCAATCTGCGACTCTCTGGTCTCTCCTTACTGTAGCAGCCACAGTATACGAAAGTAGTTTTCCTCGTCAGTTCTTGATAGCAATCTCCCACCGATTCGCCATAGTAGACGCGTCCACAACCTATAACCCCCCAGACCGACCTATCTTCGAGATGTCTCGCAAACCCCGTATCCTGGTACTATGTTTCGATGGCACCACCAACGAATTCGGTGGCACTGTGCGTACCCTGTGACTTCGCCTTCTTCCTCCTCTACCCCAGGAATGTGGAGACAGTTTCGATCTAACATCCAGTACTCCCCATAGAACACCAATGTCGTCAAATTGTACTCCCTCTTGAGGAAGGATATGGAGGACCAATTGTGCTACTACCAAGTGAGCTCCCGTATGGCTCCCACACCATCGCTCTTACATTCTCCCAGGCAGGAATAGGAACGTACATCCAACCAGGTGTCGTTTCGCCACTGTTTGAAAAGGCCGCGGAGATTTTGGACGATACCATTGCTTGGTACCTCTACCAGCACATAATGGACGGCTACAAGTTCCTCATGCAGAGTTACAACGTCGGTGACAAAGTCTGTCTATTTGGTGCGTTCGGAACAATCCTGGCACACGGAAACTTATCTACTGCGGTACCATTAGGGTTTTCTCGTGGGGCGTATACCGCCCGGGCTCTCGCTGGGATGTTGCACAAGGTTTGATCCGGGCCGGGTACTTCTCGCTCTTCCCGATGGGCTTACTGCGCCCAGGTTGGCCTACTCTCAAGGGACAACATCGAGCAAATCCCTTTTGCATACGAGCTTTACAAGTCCGACGACAATGTCGCCCTCGCTCAGGAATTTAAAATGGCCTTCAGCCGCGAGGTGCCGATCGAATTCGTTGGTGTCTGGTGGGTGTCTTGGCTTTTACCTTGCTAAGACAAGCTGTCCGCGAAATATACGCCCGATCTGAGTCGATTGATCAACAGGGATACAGTTGCAAGCGTCGGATTTATCATGAGCGAAACCTTACCCTTTACGGACGTGAACACGGCGATTCGGGTGTTCAGACAGGCGCTATCCCTCGACGAGGTATGTGCAGATAGCTGTCGATTCCTTTCATCATAGGCGCGACAACTGCGCGACACGTTCTTCATTACCCAAAACTTGCATACCGCCCTTTCACATTACCTTCCCTACCCGCAAGCTTACGTCCACTTTTCACCCGGTAGCATCGCGCCAAATTCCTCCCGAACTTGTACTGCTATTCAGTTCCCAACAAACCAGTGACGAGAGATCTTGGCGGAGATGATAAAGTAAAACCTGCGCAGGGCACTGTTCCAGGAAGAAAGGATGAGATCTATGAAACGGATGTGAAAGAAGTCTGGTTCGCTGGTTGCCATACCGGTGAATATATTTTTTATCTTTCGCGCGTATATAGACTGACGGCGCGCAGATGTCGGCGGAGGATCAACACCAGACTCAACGGAACATTCGCTCGCTAACATTCCACTCCGCTGGATGATACAGGAGGTCATACGGGCAGATTGTAGTATCCAGTTCGACACGGCTGCTTTCGCACGATGGAACATCCCTATCTCCATTGGGCGGGATCCTTCTACGTCCGGTGCTCCCAGCCAGGGAAGCGAGAACGGCAAAGGCAGGACTGAGGGGTCAGCAGCTGAGAATGATCGAATCGACGCCCTAGATATAGTGCAACCGATCCACGACGACCTGGTGGATGTCCCTGTGTGGTGGCTCCTTGAATTTATTCCAACCCAGTTCACCTACCAGAACGCGCAAGACAAGTGGGTTACCGGTTGGGGGTGAGTCGACACTTCAAGTTGCGCGAAATGGTTCTTATTTATCGTGGATCGCTAGCCCGCATCTTGGGCGCGGACGAGATGTTCCGCCGAAACCGCTGTTCCACGAAAGCGTCAAGACACGAATGAATGATCCGAAACTCAAATATAAGCCAAGAGCGGTGTACACACAGGGCACGGAATCTTATGTTACTTGAAACGTGGGAAGGCGCTGTGCTCTGTATGACCTGTATCGTCCTGGAATATTGTAGAAAGGACATACGATCTCTTGGATAACCACTGATAACGGGTTCCGCAGGTCTGACAGGGTCTCGTGGCCAAGCAAGCCTCCACCACTACTGAGTACTGAGCACTTGAAGTATTCTTAACCTGCCCCGACGTAGATCCTTAATTCTACCGTCCTACAGCGCAATCCAAAACCATATTATAGGTGAATGCGACCCCCTTTCGGGAATTTTGCGACATTGTGTGTCTGGGGGATATTGTAAGCGAGAGCGCTTTTCCTATAAGTGGCCTTTTAAGGTCAGATTATGGTTATATTTTGGTCATGGTAACCTCTCCTTGCAATATAATACCATTCTAAATATCATTATAAGGCCTTTAAAAATTAAAATGATGTTATAACTTTGAAGGCCCAGCGTGACTTGAAAAGCCTTTAAAAAACAAACGATCTCCTGCGAACCCACGATGTCATCGGAAAAACTGGTGCTAGAGGTTTGTGTGGACTCGGTTCAATCTGCAGTTAGGTTCGCCCGTGACATAGTCCTAGCTTAGCCAGTAGCTCTGATGCGCATCTCTGATAACGGTCGCACTCTCTTGCTGTAGCGCTGCGGGTGCAGGTGCGAACAGGCTCGAAGTATGCGGGAACCTCGCAATTGGTGGAGGCACGACACCCTCACTTGGACTTGTTCGAGCGATTCAGAGAGCTGTACCACATATACCAATCATGGTTAGCCCTTCCCCCGCCCCGCCATGTACTACATCCGAACATCATCGTTCTCCGTTCCCCCCATTGATTTCTGATAAAAGGCCATGATCCGGCCTCGCGTTGGAGACTTCTTGTATTCCGAAGAAGAATTGGACGTAATGCTCGAAGACATCGGACTCTTCAAGACTCTCGGAATCGCAGGTGTCGTATTTGGGGTCCTCAATCGGAACGGAACTGTGGACGTACCCCGCACGAGGATGTGTGTTTTCGACCTTTGCGTTTGCCATACTTCGTCTTCATAAATAATGACAGGCTTGTAGAAGCGGCACTTCCTATGCAAGGTAGATTGAAACGTTTCTAAAACAGTCCAGCATCTGAGCAAGCTCTGCAAAGTCTGTTTTCACAGGGCGGTCGACACGACACGCTCTGCCGTCGAAGGTATGTTAGCCAACTCTTTCGTAGTACGGTATCGACCACATCCCTGTTTATTTAGCTTTTGACGCGATATGCACTATTCGCGGAATCACACGAGTCCTGACAAGGTGCGCTTCTCCCCCTTGTGCAGTATTTTTCTCATCGTGACCTCATTCCTGGCCCTCAGTGGGCAAAGCACATCAGCCTCTTGCGGGGATAGCACGTCCTCCAAAAGTTACTCCAGCGATCGCAGACTAGTGATGGACCAGTTATTCTTCCAGGGAGCGGGCATCAATCCAGGAAGCATTCGTCGCGTGTTGGACGATCCTATTGCCGTATGGACTGAGGGAGGTTCATATGAGTGGCGGCCGGTGGACTGAAGGTGAGATGATCCACCGGTCCTGAGGGTATGGGTATGGGTGCAAGCGTTGAAAATGACTGGAGCATCTGGCTGACGGATGGCGTTGCTATCCGTGAAGTGAGGAGCATTGTAGATAATTATGTGAGCTTGGCATGAGAACAGTTTGCATACCCTCCAGCACTGGGGGAGATTCAATCAGGAGAAAGTGATGCCATACAGTCGCGGGTTACTACCAAGTCACTACGCGAGTCAATATTGATTGGTGGGACCGCCCGGGCCGAGGAAAGATCCTCTCGTGTCGTGACGGTCGATCTCGGCTTGTAATTATTCTCTGCGCGACCTCAGAATGGAGGCCGGCAATGAAGGCTTCAAGATTCCCAGTAGAATCCCACAGGATCTCCTCCTTATTCAGGACCTTATTGGCCCCGTAGTTCCTCCTGTACGACCAACACGGCCAGTGGACTGTAGATGACTCTGTCGATAGCTCTGGAGAGAGTGCTGACAGCGCGGACGAGGTTGAAGCCAACCTAATCTCGGTAGGAATAAAGTCCGAAAGGTCAGTTTCATGCCGTCTCAAGTCTCCGTCACTAACTCCTTGCTAGGGAAGACGTCTCTGACTCTTTCTCAGACTCGTCAGCTTCCGACTCAGACCCTTCTTCAGAATCTGACTCTGACAATGTAAGAGAGAACGACGCCTCAAAAAAGACACCTGTGAAACGCAGGGTAGTCGACGAGGATGACTGAGGACGATGAAGAAGGGGGCGCGGTTGCCGCAGCGGTTGCGCTCCGCACAAAAAACGAGCTGCCCGAGCCCGACATCATGATCCCCCCTATAGCCCAAGTAGAGCCAGATGAGCAGCTCGAAAAAGTCGGCGAAATCATGAACATCGTGAACAACAACGTCGTGGTCGTGAAGGGCGAAGCGTCGTCGACACACCGCGCATCGGAGCATGCGCTCGACTCAGGAGACTTTACTCGTGTATGAAGATCGGAAAGTTTTGGGCTACGTGAGCGCCGCTCTCTCTCTGCTCTTGCTGACTCCCCGACCTTTCGCACAGATACACGAGACGTTTGGGCCAACGTACCAGCCGATGTATCAAGTCAAGTTCAACAGCGCGCATCCCCTGGACTTGAACGAGGCGCGCGTGTCGCGGCCTGTATTTCATGTCCCAGCGCGGAGCAAGTACGTTTTTGTCGCAGAACTCACAAGACTACGCGGCAGCGACGCCAGCAATGTCCATGACGAGGAACCTGCGGAGTACGAGCTCGAATTTTCGGACGACGAGGCAGAGGCTACATACAAAGCAAAGCTCCGGGAAAGGTCCGTCTCTTCCATCCTCCCTTTTCTACTTGGTTTGGACTCCCCGTGTTCCACAGACGACATGGGTCACGCGAACCCAGTGTACCCGCGTCGCCCGCACATATGCGCGACCAGGACCTCGATGCCTGGAACCCATATGCAGAGCACGGCGCGTACGATATGGACTATGGCGGGAGTCCGTCGCGCCCAGCGCCCCAACCATACGACGACCCGTACTCGGATGCTTATAACCAGCCAGGGGCAAGCACGAGCGTGGCGACATCTGTGCCCACGCTACCTCCACGTCCCGGGCATGGGCCCGGAGGGTATGCGGTTAGGGGAAATCGTGGGCGCGGGAGAGGGCGCGATGATCACCGGCCGCATCATCACCGCGAGCGTGGACGCGGCCGCAGCCGTGGACGTGGACGAGGCCGAGGCCGAGGGCATCCTCCCCATAGGCCAGAAGAGCATGGGCCCCGACCGCTATCACCCCCCTCGCCGATCATCGCACAGGCAGTGGGACAATCCCCGATACCCAATGTTTCATATCCTGGCGGCGGCGGTTCCTCGGATTATTCGTCATACTCCCCTCAATTACAACAATTTGGCTTTGCACAACCGTACACGTCGTTGCCTCAGCCGTTCGTGTCGCCACAACATTCAGTGCAGCCACATATCAATCCACGATTCGCGGGTCAATTTGGTTTAAATTTAGACATGATGCAACAACAGCAGCAGCAGCAGTCATATTTTGCATACGGCCAGTATGGGACCCAGACCGCACCCGTATATGACAATGGGGCTGAGGGTGGTTGGGATGGACAATGGAGCCAAGGTTACGGTACTGGAAGTGGTGGAGAGCATCACGATGGCAGTCAGGGTACTTGATCCTTACTTTTACTTTATTGTTTGCGCCACTGCTCGCAAAAAAAATTAAAAAGTGAAAACGAAAATGAAGTGAGAATACTAGTAGCACGGTGCGGGGGGTCCTCGCCGTCGTTCACAACCGAGCCGCACAGCGAGTACCATAACGGGGCAGGCGGAACCAGAGACAGCGGCGACGACGCCGAGCCCATCCGTCCCCCGCTTTTTCATCGCAACTACCCAACTCCTGCCCTCGCTGAATGCCCCGACGCGCATCAGCACCCACCACGCTGCCAGCAGCAAGCGTGGCAGCGGCGATATCGGCGACAGCAAACGCAAACGTAGCAGCCTCAACAGCCAGCCCATCCGACTCGTCTCCGCTCCCCTCCTCCCAACCTGGCTCCTCCTCAGCCTCTACCTCGAATGCTGGCGGGGCTGCTCGCCCGCGGCGCATCATGCCCTCGCGCTCGCGCAGGGGCGGCCCGGGAGTCGGCATCAGCGATGTCGACACGCAGATCCTCGAAACGCTCCGTCGACGCCGTGCGTTTTTCTTCCCTCTCTTTCTGGCGTGCAGGCTCGTAGATCTCTTGCTCACACGCGTATTTTCCCCTCTCTCTCTCTTCTTTTTTTTTAGGCGAAAATGATCCGTTAATACCGGCGCCCACGCAACTACTGCTCACGACCGACTCGACGCGCGTGCGGACGTTCGGCGGTGGCGACGCGGGTTCACAACAGCTCAACACGTCGGCATACGAACGGTACTTTGACAAACCCGAGGTGATTCGCGCGTACCGCGAGCAACAACTCATCCAGACCCCCGAATACACGCTCTTGTCAGAGCACGAGGCTGTAGGGGGACGCTTTCGACCTCGAGGACAAGATGACGTGCGTGTTCGATCGGCCCCCTCCATTGAATTTTTTATTTTTATTTTCGTAATCTAACACGCCACGACCACAGGAAGGCATCGACACCTCCGATGCGGCGTACGAAAAACGGCATCGCAAGTACGAGACGTTCGAGAAGCGACAGCGCCTGCGCGAAAAGGAGAAGCTCAAGCACGAACAGTACAAGCTCAAAGAACGTATCGAGCAGCTGCGTGCGCTCGAGCCCTCTGCGTTTCTCCACGTCGCAGACTCGTTCTTCGCGAGCTCGCTGTGTCCGCCACCGCACGAGGCAGGCCCCGAACAGGACGCGCGGGCGAACGCAAATGTAGCTCCCGCGCAGGTGCACTGCGACGGCGAGTGGCGCAAGCGACAGATACTGGACGTCGCGAACAGCCTCGAGGCGCGCTACCGCACTCTGCTCGACACTGCGCCGTCACGCGCTCCTGAATTATCAACGCCAACGCCTGCCCCAGCGACTCCAGCTCCAGCACCTCCACCAAAGACCGCTACTCCTGTCCCTGCACCGAACCACACCCCAGCCCCGACAAGCCCCGTCGTCCCCCGCCCACAGCCCGTCCTCCCACCACCCGAACCAACCGAAATCATCGAGCTCGACAGCGACGGCGAGGAGCAATCGCCGGAGCCTGTCAAGGTCGAGCCAGCCCTTCAACCGCTTACCGCCGCGCGCCTCGACCCGAACGAGACCATCAGGTTGCGAATCAAGTTCCCCACACGCCCGCCCCCGCCAGTCCTACCATCTCCAAAACCATCACCTGTGTCGGCACCAGCGGCAGTAGGCACCGCCTTAGGGTCTCCATCGCCCACGCGCCCGCGCCCCAAACCGATATTCAAGAACCCAGCAGCCCCAGGTCCAGTACGCGCGCGTCCCGTTCGCGCGGCGCTTGTCGCTGCAGGACTGGAGCGGCGTACGCCGGCACCTCCGTACCCGTGTCTTCACCTCCCACGCCAGCATCCCCTGCACCACATACGGTCCCCCCAGAAACAACGACGACGACGGGGACCGAGATGGCGTCGCCTCTGCCTGCGAGACCGACGCCGGCATCAGCGACGCACCTAACACTCAGGACGCCGCCCCGCCAGGGCTGCCGCGGCGCATCTCAAGCCAGTGAGCCCCATTGCCGTGATGACGACAGCCTCAGCACCGCCCCAGCCTGCGCTACCACCAGCACACGCGCCCGGCCTGAAACGTCCGCGCAAGCGGCGGCGCGTTGGGCCTTCTGATGATGTGGCGTCCCCCGCGTCCGACAGCTACGACAACACAGCGGGCGCGGCGGGAGTGGGAGCAGAAGAGCAGGAGGAGCAGGAGCCGGAGCCGGAGCCGGAAGAGGATGGAGATGAGGAGGATGAGGAGGGCGACGAGGATGATGACGAAGATGTCCCGGACGGTGGAAGCAGGCGCAGCGGCACGCGGGAGCAGCGGCGTGAGCGCTGGCGCGAGTCCGCGTTGTACCGCGAGGCGCAGCGGCATGTCGGGGCGCCGAGCGCGCGCAAGACCCATCGTCACCTCGGGATCTTCGGGCTCCGCGGGTTCCCCGCCGACATCGAGCATATGCGCGACTTTGTGCCGCCTGCGTGGGCGCTGCCCCGCGGGGACGTGCGTCTCGCGCAGGGCGGTGCTGATGTGACTAATAGCGCAGTCCCAGTTGTCGCGAGCATGGGTGTAGGAGCGGTAGGAGCGGGAGGTACTGACAAGGAGGCTGGTCAGCCGGTGGCGATGGCGGTGACTGTGGCCGAGGAGGTGGAGACGCTGCTGGAGGTGGGACCTGACATGTCGGACCCTCTGACAACCGTAGAGACTCCGAAGACGGTCGATAGCCAGGAGACGGAAGATTTGATGCTACCTTTAAATTGTTAATCTGGCCCTCTTTTTTTGGGCATTTTGTTGTCTTCCTTTTCTTTCCCTTTCCTTGTATACTCTGGCAGATTTATAACTAATGATATATTATTTTCCATCCGGCAAAGCAAACGAGTGACCAGAGATTATATTGGATAGACGAGTTATGATACGACCGGGACAAGTGTATCCAATCTAACCCCCCGGTTCGACTTACGCGCTCACCTGGCGACCGGGCTGCGCCAGCCCGCCAATGATATGCAGCGCAACGCGGCGCTGGGCGAGGGAGACGTCACGCTGTGCCGCAAGGGCATGGCGCGCGGTGCGGAGCACAGGGGGACGCGACGGGCTCTTGCGCACGCCGACGGAGCGCGGGAGGAAGCGCGAATAGTCGCCCGCGCTGCGCTCAAGCACGCTGCGCACGCGCGCAGTCATAGACGCATATACGGGGAGCGGGGTCCCCGCGACGGGGGTATCGCGCGTGCGGAAGAGCGCGTTCAGGTCGGTGCTGGAGAGCGCCGTGAGGCGCGCGGCGCGGACCGCAGGGCTGGCGGCGTTGGTCGGCGCGGGGACCTCTTTGGCGTCGGAAGGAGCGGTCGTGGATGGGGACTTTGACTGCGCGTGGTTGTTGTTGAGACGGGATGTGGGAGACCGGGTGGTCATGGATGTGGTTCTGGGCCTGGAATCGGCAGAGGTCGGGCGGCGCGTTTGGGCTGCGCTGGAAGAGTTTTGTGCGTCGCGGCTGCGGGGCGCGCGGGACCCCGTGCCTTGCTCCTGCTGCCTTCCTTGCCACTTGGCGTTGCGCTGCCTTGGCTCCGACTGCTGTCGCCTCTCCTGGTCCTCCGGACGAGCTGCCGTATCAGGTCTTGTCAACTTTTTCTGGTGCATTTTAAGGCGGTTCGAAAAGCTGAAGGTGACAAGGCCATCACCCCAACCCGACATGGCCTCCCTGGTTCCCCGATGACGCTCTTGCTGGCTTGTGCGGGGCGTGTTGGAGGAATTGTTGTCAGAGCCATCAGCTCGTGCTAAAATATTTTGAGTGAAATTAAATGAGAGGAGGTATTCGAGGGAGCACGAACAGGGTCGGTTTGGTCTGCTGCGAAATCCTTGTGACTGAGTAGGAACCACAACATTCTCTGCAGAAAATGAGAACCGGGTTGAGTTGGTGAAGTAAATACGGGCGTACGAATGCTTATTCCCCCAAAGCTGCTCGCCGACGGCCGCCGTGTGCGAGGAGGCACCGAGGTTCCCGATGCTGCGACGGCATCCCCGGATACGGCGTTGACTGAATAGTAACGCAGTGAGGACCGGGAGAGCAACTGTCGCTGAGCGTGGTGAAGCATTGAGAAAGAAAAAGACAAGTCCGAGTTGAAAGTTTGCTGGGACCACCGGCCCGCTCGGAGCCACAGTCTCTGTTGTCGACAACGAATGGGAGACGAAGAGTCCAGCAGGGTCTGATGCGGCTGGAGTGGCGACTTCTTGATTGTACCCACCATGACTCATCCGATCCCCCCAACGACCGAAGAACCATCTGCGAGCGAGTCTTTGGATTCTGCGGCGGGTGAGAAGCGTTTGACGCTTATTGATGGTATGTCCATGATATACCATCAACGGTACACTCATCCTCCCTTTCTCTCTGAACAGGAATTGCCCTCATTGCCGGTCTCCAAGTGCGTACCATCTTCGCGTCGTGTCGATTAACTTTAGTTGATGGCTCTTCAAAACGAAGATAGGTTCTGGGATTTTGTCAGTATGCGCTGCACATGGGACTGCCGTCCACTGACTCGGATCCCCGCTGCGTAGCTCTTCTCCTGGAGCGATAGTTGCGTATACTCAGAATGCGACGGCCAGTCTCGTGGTATGGGTGGTGGCCGCACTCCTCGCGTGGACAGGTGCGAGCTCTTTCGCCGAGCTCGGTGCAATGCTCCCGCGAAATGGCGGCGCGCAGGCCTACCTGGCTTACGCGTATGGCCCGCTCGTGTCCTATCTCTTCACATGGACCGCGATCTTGCTCCTCAGTCCGGGTGAGTTTTCGTCCGTCGCCGTTCTGTTATTGTTGTTGAATATGGAATGGCAGGAACGAAGGCGGTGAACAGCCTCGTGTTCGCCGAATATGTCAACAGGATCCTGTGGAACGCGACGCGTGGTGACGATGCGCCAGCGGAGATCATCCCCAGTTGGGTGATCAACGCGACTGCAGTGGGTGCTGTCTGCTTCGTCGTCGTCTTGGTCATTGGCACCCGTAGCCTTGGACCCCGTGCAGCGGTCATTTTGACAAGCATGAAGGTATATGCTAGGCACATAGCACGCATCTGTCCCCTCTAACCAGATTCCTTGGTTTTCTTAAGGTCCTCGCGCTGGTACGTCCGCGATGATATGTTACCGTGATACCATGCTCAAGCGCCCGGGCCACCCCCGAAAGCTTTCTGTTATTGTGCTGGGGTTAATCCATCGCTTCCTCGGCCGCGGCGTAGCGAGCCCGTATCCAAATCCCATCGTCGAACCATCGCCTACAGCAGCCTCGTATGCGCACGCCCTGTACGCTGGTCTCTGGGCATTTGACGGTTTCAACCAAGCCAATTACGTCGCTGGAGAGATGCGGCATCCTGCACGCGACATCCCACGCGCAATTCACTCGTCGATGGGGCTCGTAGCCGTCTGTTTTTTGCTCCCCTGTCCTCCTTTACCCGACCCAACTAAAGCGACGTAGGTCTTGTTCTTCTTCGCAAACGTCGCATACTTCTCTGTCCTCGATCCGGTAATTTGTGTATGATATCGGAGGCACGGTCACGGTTTTAGACAATTTTTTGCAGGCTGTAATCGCGCAAAGTAATACCGTCGCGCTTGATTTCGGTTGGGCGCTTTTCGGTCGCGCGGGTGGCGTGCTCTTCGCCCTCGTTGTAGCAATCTCATGCCTCGGTGTCCTCACAGGTGCGCATATACTATGACCTCCGTATCGCCATCACTACTACCGCTTTCGTTCTGATGCACCGTCAGGGTCTCTCTTCACCTCTGCGCGTGTCGTTTACGCCGCTGCCCGCACTGGCCAACTCCCTGGCGCCCTCGGGGTGCTCGACACGGACCGCGGCACGCCGATACGTGCGGTACTCCTGCAAGCCGCCATCACTATTGCCCTCATCCTCCTTGGCGGTGGATTCCGTGCACTCGTCAGGATCGCCGTAGTTGCCCTATGGGCGTTCTACTTCCTAACGGTAATATCGCACGGTCTCGCAATACATGTTGCAGAGTATTGAATATATCGTGTGTAGGTTTTGGCTGTTGTGATACTCCGAGTAAGGGAACCAGACCTACCTCGGTATTTCTGCTCCCTTTGCTCAATGTGTTTCCTGCTAACCTCGCGACCATAGGCCATATCGGACGTGGATCGTAACGCCTCTCATATTCTGCGCTGTATGACCCGTGCACCCGTCAGTATAAAATATCTTCTTATATCCTTCTAGGTCACGCTCTTCCTACTCTGTGTACCGGCGGTCGCAGCGCCAAAGGAGAACATCGTCGTTGTCTGTATGTTGATTCATATTAGCAACTTCTCGCGCTTTCAGTGCTAATTCATGGAAAGGTTATGTCGTAGCCGCGTTGCCCGCATATTATATGACACAAAACCGACATGCAAGAGCTACATTGGGCCAGGAAGGATTAGACCAGGCTTACGGAAGTATAAACACGAATAGAGCGAGCAGTTAAGGGGTGACGCTATGCTTATCTCTGTTGAATCACCACTAGCTTATTTACATATTGTGCTGTGACTGCTTTTTCAACACACCATGCTCTAGCAGCGTTGGGAGGATAAAAGTGAAAAGGGAAAGTCGGGTAGTACAGGCCCGCTACAGAACAGACCAGAAGGCGCATGCCTTCCACGTTAGTGACCTCTCACTTTCCATCGCCAGATAGCGTCTCTCCGTGGGTGTCAGATGTCGCGGGAAAACATGGATACGGGAACTTTAATGGTACGGCCATGGCTTGTGCAGGTGGCCGGTCGCTGAAATCATAGGCGCTCAGTCTACGTCAGCGGTCGTGAGAATTGAGGCACATCTCCAGTTGTCCACCATGGGCCGACTCTTGGGCCGACTAGTTGTCGCCTTTACGACCGCCCTTATATGCTTTATATCGTATACCCCTCAACTCTTCATCATTTGGCCCTGGTACGGCCGCGAACTCTCCATTCAACTCCTCAACCTCCTTATCCCATTCAAGTATGAATTCTGTCCCCCAGGATAGCCACCGTGACGAGGCACTAACGACCACTCGAATAGTATTCTCGTAGGACTCCTGCTATATAATTACTATCTCTGCATCACCACAGACCCAGGGCGCGTTCCTTATGGTTGGGTACGTGATCTTCATGCGAAGGTGACGCTCCTCGCTTATGTACATACAATTAGGAGCCAGAATTTGATGATATGGAAGGTTATGAGGTCAAGAAAAACACTGGTGGTCCAAGATTCTGTCGCATATGCAAACGATACAAGCCACCGCGCGCACACCACTGCAAGAGTTGCAAAAGGTACGTGTCTGCCAACTTGCGTTCTTCCGTTCCTCTGATGTCCCACTACTTTGCAGATGCGTGCTCCGTATGGGTGAGTCGATACGCTTCCGTCACCTCGAAGTTTCTCAATTTACAGCGCGGCTCTACATTCAGACCACCACTGTCCATGGGTGAACAATTGCGTTGGCTTCTATAACTATGGCCATTTCATCCGCTTCCTCTTTTTTGTCGACCTTGCCTGCACCTATCATGTCACCATGCTCACTCGCCGCGTATTTGACACCCTCGGAAGGCAATACTGGGTTCGGACACATGCGCCTTTTCGTTGATGCCTCGCCTCTGACCTTTCTTACAGGATTCAAACGACACCGTAGAGCTACTCTTCGTTGTTTTGAACTACGTTACATGCGTACCCGTGCTACTCCTAGTCGGTGGGTTCAGGTGCGCCATTCTCCTGGGACCTTTGCTCGCATATATGCTGACAGGATAGGTAGCCTGTACCACTTTTACTGCGTTCTCGGGAATACCACCACAATCGAAGGTTGGGAGAAGGACAAAGTTGCGACTCTCATCCGGCGGGGAAAAATCCGCGCGGTGAAGTTCCCATACGTCTGTACTGTTCTTCAACCTTCCTCTGGTCCTGACGTCCGCCATACAGAATCTTGGTGCTCGGCGGAACGTCGAGTCGATGCTAGGCATTAATCCACTCTTTTGGTGTTGTCCAAACGTTGGTCCTTTAGGAACGGGGCTCAAATATCAGCTTGCAGAAGGCGATGGTAAGTGTGTCGAACTCTCTGCACGTGACCCACGCGATACCAGGCACGAACGTTTCGATGTGTGAAACCGAGGTGAGCCCTCCACCCACGGCATGCAGAAGGGCGCTCATGGAGTATCAGCGTCTCGCATCCCCCTTGCCCTACCAGTCTGAGAGCACGAGCTGACGTAGCGATGTACTTACAGGTATCGAGCTCCAGGAGTCCTGGCCTCCGCGCGATCCGACAGAGCGTCGCAGCGAGTGGACGCAGCCCTCTTCGCCATGGACATATGAGAACAACGGGCCCAATCCATCACTCGCTCCATCAAACACGCAACTGCGTGCCCGCAGACCTCCAGGCGCTTCTGCGGTGCCGCCATACCACCCCGACTACGAGCCACCAGAGGAGGACGAGGGGGACGGGGAGCGCTACGCGGAGTACGAGCGTGTGCGGGGCACGGCGCACGTGCGCCAAGGCTCGGAGGGCTACGAGGTGCGCCCGATCGATCGGGAGGGCTTGCTGGCGGAGTTTATCGCGAGCCGGAGTCAGGAGGAGGGGCATTATCGTCGGTACGTGCCCGAACCGCCGAGCGAGCCCGACGATGGCGAGAGCAGTTGGGAGGAGGGTGCTGTCGATGGCGATGGTCGCGACGATGTTGTCGTCGACGAGGACGAGGACGAACCGCTCGCGGTGCGAGTGGAGAAGTGGCGGTCGGGCGAGGTGATTTCCTGATGGTAGACTGGTAGACTGATCTGTTTGGAGGGTTCGTGGAAGGTCCGACGTTCTGCATATCTAGGGCAAGACACTATCCTCGTCCTGTCCTACTATTAGATGTTCCTCGGTCCGTCTGACTTTATCTGCTTTATCGTTCGTTCCTGCAATTATACTATGAGAAAACTACGAGATCATTCATGTCATCGATGGTGAGCATTGTATAAGCGCAACCAAATAAGGAACCGAACCCGACGTCCGGACTACTAGCTTCAAGTTGGTAGAACGAGCGCGGCATGCATTCCCTTCAGGCTTGCGTCCCCCCTTCTCCTGACCCGGCGTTTCGAGGACAGTCCAATGTGGTACAGCCCCTCCACATTGGCATGGCAAGTAACGCTCTCCCCGCTGCCACGGTGACACTCTGCGTCTCTGTAACTGCAGCGATTTCTGCACCCTCTGCACCCGCTGTGGCCTATTAGCAGCAGAGGCGGCAGCGCGGGCAGACGAATGGACGTACTCGACGCGGTCTGGGACATCGGGCAATCTGAACACCCGAAAAGTCCAGACCATATCGCATGCAATCTGTCTTGCAATTGGCTTTCTCCACACTTGTGTTGATTCATCCAACACAAGTGTGGAGAAAACCAACTTGAATCAATTCCTGGCTTCCTAGGGTTCCTCTATGCTACCTGACTCGGTTCCACAAGAATATAACCCGTATGATGGGAGCACACAAGTTCATCATGTGCTCGCCACGCTGGCTCCATGTTAGAGGCAATCGGAGAGAAGAACTATTGTCGCTAACCTGGTTGGAAGTGAGGTTGGATCTTTGGAATTCGTTGTTGTCAATGGGTGTCGGAGAGTTGTAGATCGATTTGATCTCATCTGGTTCACCTTCCTTATTTATCCATTCTTCCCACCTGCGAACCGTGCTTTCAGTGTCTCGCTACTTGAGATATCGTCATCTCTACCCTACACATAGTCCCCGCACCACCCGCTGATCCGAGAGCACGTGGAAAAAACCCTAGGTGTAAAAGCGGCGAGAGCAGAATAGGCGTTGGCGTCGATGCTGTGTGGGGCTCCGAACCTGAACCGCGGGCCAGGGTCAAGAGAATGGGACATACCCGAACCGCCGAGCGAGCCGGAAGATAGTGAGAGCAGTTGGGAGGAGGGAGCTGTCGACTGCGGTGGTCGTGACGATGTTGTCGATAATAATGACAAGGTCGAGCTCGCGGTGCGAGTGGAGAAGTGGCGGTTGGGCAAGCCGATTGCTCGGGGGTGGACTTTACTACTACAGTCCGTGTCTGTGGAAGGTTCGTTCGAACGTCCTGTTTTCTACATCTCACTATACTTATGCAATATGCTGTCCTCGTTCTGTCCTACTGGAGTAATACCGTAGATGCTCCTTGGTCTCGGTTGGTCATTGTCTTGTCTTGGAATCTAGAGTGCTCCCTGATTGCCAATGACGTCATGGAAGGCGCTATGTTGTGATCCAAGCTGTTTGTGTAAGCTCCCGCTTTGTCCTGCAACTGTACATCAGTAACACATTCTGTCGGTAAATGAAAAGGTTCGCACTCTGATGTTTCTTTTGCACTATTTTTAATTCGTCATTGGAAAGCTTGTTACATTGACGTTCACAAGAGGGTTCGTTCTACGATAACCCCCATCTCTCATCGCTGGGCACTCAATAATTCTCTTGTTGTACTGTACCTCTTTTCCCCAAAAGCCTCCTCACTCACAGCAATTCTGTCCACTATCATAGGTTGCCAGGGAAAAGCGATAAAACTCGAGGGGGAAAGTCAACAACGAAAGCAGGTAAGTCCGTATTGTTAGTATTGTTCGTCGTCGCGTACCTCTTAAATCCAGGAACTGGCGCCTACAGAACAAGTCGTCATTTCATAGTCGTCTATGGTCTACGCACGAATACTGTTCCAGTATAGACCCGAACCTTTTATTTTCTCGGCAAAAACAAGGACAAATAAACATTACTGCGAAATAACCGCGAAATAGATAGTAATATAGTTAGTTACCACAGCGAAAATCCGTTAGCCAGACGCCTCTCCCAGACTCAGATCCTCCATGGTCTCATGTGGCTTGAAGCATACGTGGTTGGTGAAAAGTTCTTCGAGCGTCTGGAATATTTCTTCGGTTTCCTGGACGAACACGTTGTGCTCCTCCAGCGTGCCCAAACACATATGATCCTACGAAAATCGAAAATCAGACCCAAGAAAAAAAAAGCGGTTCCGAGCCATTTTCCGCCGACGAACGAGACGGTACCTCGACAGTTCTCCAACCCGCGATGTATGCGCCCCGCGAGACGTCCTCGAGCGCGACGCCCCAGCTGAGCGCGATGAACCCGGGCATCTGCAGCGACTCGATGCGATACGTGAGGCGGCGTATCTTATCCTGCGTCGTCTCCGCGACCGCCGCCTGCGCCCGGTACACGTCTATCTCGGTCACCGGCGCCTCCAGGCAGCGCAACGGGTTCCCGGAGGGGCGCACGAAGACCACGAGCACTGGCGCGGTCGCGAGCGCCTGTCGCCGCTGCGCGAATGCAGGGTACGATGGGTCCTCCTCGAATGCGGCGGCGTGCGCACGCGTCTGCCACACTGCCAGGGGAATTTGTTAGACACGCCAACGGAGAATATGTCGCCCCCGCGGCGCGTGGGGAGCATTCGGCCATTGCTTCGCGCCCGCGCATCGCGTTGGATTTTGTACGATGGTAAAAAGGCAACTCACACAGGATCCAGTAAAACTCCTTCGGTCTCTCCACAGACGCGCCCCAGTACTGTGCAGTCAGGCCTTTCTCCCTGGACCGCGGTCAGTGACTTAATTTCTATGCGACACAAAAGGGGGCACGTGAGGGACACTTACTTCCGATCATGCGCGACGAAGTCCCGAACCGCCCGGAAGAGAGAAGGAGAGGCTATGCATTGTTCGGTCGCGACAAATTGGACGACTTCAACAACGAGAGGTTCGGATTCCATAGGTTACTACTGCGCGGTTACGATAACAAAGAGCAATGCAGGGGGTGAGAGGAGGGGTTCTAGGGGCTGTTGTATTTGACTGTCGTTGGGTTTGGAGAAATAAATGAGGCAGTGCCCGCGCCAGTGTTAATTGAATCCGGAGTTATGGATTGGAAATTACTGTAGTTGCGATCATTTTCCAGTGGCCTGGAACCTTTACTATCCCTTACCCAGTGTTCGGACAGCACCTGGTTGTCGGACAGTCGACAAGCGTAACAAACAGCCAATTCATTTTTGCGACACAATAGAATTTTCATCTTAAAAATACCTGGAGCATGAAAGTGGTACTAGATGGCCTGGGACTAGGTGTCCGACAACCAGGTGCTGTCCGAACATTGGCTAGTGTTCGGACGGTACTTTGCAGTGAAGTGAAGCCAGGTGTGCCCTCCCATGTATTACGTAACTAAAGCGAGTACATACTGTAACTTAGAACTTTCAAGCCGTGCAATGCAGATATACCCTCCAGGCGCCCTTCTGGTCACCATCTCCGGCGCGTACATCACTCAACTCGAGCACCCGCGCACCGGCACCCGGACCCAGCGTAACTTCCCATCGACCGCGTCCTCGGCATTCCACCTCTGTCTTGTCGAGGCGAACACGCAACGGAGGGGGCTTCTTAACGCGGCCAACCCTCTCTTCCTTCCGGACCCGCGTCTTGTCCCCAGTTCCGTGCCCGTTACTGATCCCACCTCCTTCCTCATCGTCTTCCTCCTCTTCGGCGCCATCTTCCTCCTCTTCCTCTTCCTCCTCCTCTTCTTCTGACCCGTCGTTTTCGTCATCCGAGTCAGCAGAGCGGAATAGGCGCACATCCGAGACGCGTAGGCCGGACTCGGACGGCGCCAGCCGCAGCGACCAATTACGCACGCCATCGCGCGCGTCGAGCGCGAGCCGACGATGCGTCGGCGTGATGGTGAGTGTGACCGAGCGCAATGCGGGGGTCAGTGCCGGTGCCGGTGTCAGCGCTGCGGGCTGGGCTGGGGAACTGGTCGTTTTACGGGTTGGCACAGATGGGTGTGGCAGCTGGGCGTTGGCAGGGCTCGATGCGGGTGTGGAGGACGGTCCGGCGACGGGTGAAGAGGTCGACGACGCTTGTACCTGCATTTCTTTTGCGGGCACTTTAAGCACGAGGGATGTGTTTGCCTGAGGCGGGGATGCTGCAGCCGTCGAGGTCGAAGCTTGCGGAGGGGAATGTTGTGCTGGAGGTACTTTCAGCTTGATCCTTCCGTTTGACGGGCGTGGTGGGTCTTTGGGGGCATATTGCGGCACCGTGTATGGAGCAGGAAGGTCGGCCATTAGTTTCGCAAAGTATTCCTGTAGATCTGATCAGTCGACGGCTGATCGAGGACGTCGAAATACGCACCTTGAGTTGAAGCGCTGCTTCCCAGAGAGGAGTGTGATCCTCGTTAAATTGCATCGCGTTGGAAAACACGAGCTCGACATCTTGCGCAAACTGGGCAGCATTTGAGTATTCTTTGCGCTTGAGGTGTTTCTGCAAGGAAGCTCAATTAAAGCCATCGATAAGAAAACAAAAATAAAACTCACATAGATCTTCTCGAAGCTCATCGGGCGGGATATGGTCTTGTAGTAGATAGCCCAGATCTTCTTGTTGGGCAGTTCCATGAAGTCGTTCGATAGAGTGTTTCCACTACAGATTGCATGTTCAGAGGAAATGAAAAGAAGGTCAAGAAGACCACAACGCACGCATCATCCTTCTTAGCGACCAGTTTATCCAGTCTAGCGGAGAGCAGCCGGGCCATGACTTTCCTCTTCTTCGGTTCGTCGTCGACCCCATCCCTCAAACCGGATTCGTGCCCATCCTCTTGTAGGGGGTCTTCGTTGTGTCCCTCGGCTTCGTCTTTGGTGTCGCCAGTCATGTTGACGTACTCTCTTGAAGTTAGTTTCTGCAAGGGGAATGAGGCTATCGAATAATGTAAAACGGAGGGGACACACGTGAAGGAATTTGGCATCGTTGAAAATCTGACTTTCTTTGAGGTTGTACCGCTTCGCGTTACGAAAGCACTGTTCTAAATCGCTCTTGACTGCGATTAAAGACGTGTACTCTCCTATGTCGAGTTGAGACTTGATCTTGTCAAGGGCGATGGGTTTCTTTATGACGGTGTAATAGTCGGGGTACATTCGTTTGTTGGGGAGTCGAAGAAAGTCGGCTGAAAGTGAGCGGCCGCTGGGGGAAGGGGGACCATGGTGTGAGGAGGAACAAGCTCAGGGGACAAGGCGCAAGTCAGTCACGCACTCCTTGTCAACCGCATCCTTCACCGTCTGCCACAGCTTCAAACCTTGCTCCTTCACCTGCTCTAACTTTGCGGGATCCTCTTGTTCTCGCTTCACGTTTCCTTCACCGGTTACGTCCACATCCATGTCCGTCTCGGGTTTTTTCTCTTCCTGCGGTGGGGCCTCCTTGCGTCGTTTCGCTCGAGGGGCGTCTACATCGACAACACTGGCTAGCTTTCCGAGCTCCCTCTTCGACATATTCGTCAGAGAACAGAGAAGGGTTTGTTTGCTAAAGCTGGGGAAATATTGGCGAGCACTTCGCGGTGTACGCCCCGATTCGATTCATTTGGCGGGCAAACGGTCTGCTAACACGTGACACAGTGACACGATCCCGCGTCGACGTTGGTTTCAACTTGACGCATACAAAACAAACTTGAATACGCTACTGGCACAAGTGCAAGTTCTGATTTTATAGAACACTACTATGTCTTTTTTCTTGCCGCTGAAACCGCTTTCGAGTCCATTGCAAGCCTGAGTCCATTTTCCTTGCCATTTTCCGTTCAAGGCAAGGTTCCGTTTCCATGGCCTAGGTCACATCACGTGACAATCGTGCCACGGCCCGGGAAATCCCATGTAAGGGGCACCACTCTTGGTGTCCGAGTCCTGGCGGACTCGAACCAGTTGACGAAGGGGAAGCATTACTGGACGAAACAGACCGGAATATGGGCACCAAAGGCGGTGGTCGTACGGCACTCACAATATCTTATAGGTGGAGTTACTCAGCTTGATGCTTGAAGCTTGATGGCCGAGTTCCATATTCCTCAACCATCGTCCTCGTCTTGTATCTATTTTTATTTTTTCCGATTCTACCAACATGTACCTTTGGGTGGTGGAGACCACCTGTGTTACTTTTTTTCGCCTCCTATTGCTGCAATGGAGGCAGGAGTGGAGGCGAGAGGAGTTAGAAATACGTATCCCGACACCCCAACCTTTTCATTTCCTCAGTTCTACCTACGTTTACTACGATCCTTACGGGCGAGTATTATGTTACAAGCTGAAAGCCCATGTAGTCAATTAGTTATTAGTGCTCATGACACCACCTGGTTGTTTCACGCGACTGAGTTCTTCCCACGACTATGACCAACGACGATGGCACTGACTACTACACACTCCTCGGCATCACGCGTTCTACTTCTCCAGACACCATGAAAGCTGCATATCACCGTGCATTACTCCGCATACATCCCGACAAGCAGCGGCAGAGCGCCGATAATCCATCACCGTCAGCAAATATCGGGCTAATCCAAGATGCATTTTTGACCCTTTCATCAACGACGCAACGAGCCGCATATGATGCACGGTGCGAGCTTAGTCGCAAGTCTCCACGTCCTGCGCAAGTCGTGTCGCTAGAAGACTTTGATTTCTCGGACTCGGAGGGACCCGATGGCACGGTTTCGATCTGGAGCCTCACATGCCGTTGTGGCGGGATGTACAAGGTTACCGAGGATGATCTCGAACGCGGGCGGCATCTTATCGGGTGCGAAAACTGTTCGGAGGTCGTCTGGGTAGGATACGAAATGGTCGAAGAAGTCAGTGGCGAAGGAACAAGTTGACATTGACATCGGTATGGGATCTCAATGTCGTGGGGCGATCACTGAGGTTCACTTCAACCCCGATTAGCCCAGAAATACCAACCCCCTCCAATGTCGGAGTTGGTAGTGCTGGCGAGTGAAGAACAATCTTTTGGGACGACGACGGGTCGCTCCCTGTGACTTCCTTTCATCTCCACCCCTCACCCTTCTATGATATCCGGACAACTACCAATCAACTCCCCGACCTCTCTTAACCGGTCGCTGAGCTTGATGACTGTGTCAGGAGGCATTTCCGCGAGTGTCGCCTATTGAGTCTTCCCGTATCGTATCTCGGAAATCGGAAATAATAGCTTCACGTCGACTTGTCACTCCCTTATCGCGAGACAACGGCACAGGCCCTGAATATGGTCGTCCCCCTCCCGACCCTATCGTCAGATACAAGGAAGGCGGTGTCGTGAATGGTTCTGTTTCGAAGCGGAAACGCGGACGCGGTTTCACGCCCCCAACCAAGCTCATGGCTAACATCATCTCAGACCAGAAGGGATTACGCAAGATGAAACGATGACTATCAAGTCGACCACGACATGTCCGCTAACATATTAGTGTACGACAATGGCCACGCGTTCTACAAGGCCCTATCAGACAATTAATCAAGCCATTGCAACTCGCTCAATGACGCTACAGCGCCACACCACTCAACCGCACCTCATGTGATCGTCGAAACACTCTCTCTTCTGACACCCCTCATTGGTCTAGCCGCCGACAACGTCACACTCCCCCGGATGTGTTATCAGAACTCCGTCTCCCAAGATCGCTGACACGGGGTCCAAACTGAATCGACCGACGACTACACCCCCAGATGGATTCGAGCGTGTCACACCAGATCTCCCTGCACAATACCCGGAGATCACTGAAGATGATGATGCCCCAGTGGACGAATCGCGCAATACGCCAGAGTTGTCGACTGCGCCATTCTCATCTTGCTGGTCAAGTATAGTAACGATGACCAACCGCGACGCATCGACTTGTACGCTCTGCCTGTGCCAGGGACCCCCCAGCTGGTGGCCATCAACTCCACGATATCATCATGGAAACGTCCGAACGTCACGATCTACTCCAACAGCGAATGAACGGCCTAGACGACTTGCAAATTTTGGAGGGTATCGGTCTAGGCTCAAGGAACAATACCGCAATCGACATCAGCAGGAGTAAGTTACCTACGATTGGCGCAAGCAGCGGACCGAGTCCCCACTCTGGATACAAACTGGCTACTGGGACGACGAATACGATTACGAGGGTATTTCCGCCGACCAGTCCAACTGATCAACATTGAGGGCAATAGCCAGCCTGTTCGTATGGAGAGGCAACGTTACTCCCACCTTCCTATGTCCAAATTTCTGTTCATCTCCGTCACCCATGCATACTTGCTATGTCCATCTCCGTTTTCTCTCACATCTGTTCGTCTCCATCTGTTTATTTCCACCCCCTTCCCGCGAGCCCTTTTGTAAAGGACTTTCCCTACCTTGGCTACCAGCTCTCGACTCTACTGTATGTACCATTTTTCCCTCTTCCATTCCCCAGGTCCTTTCGAGAGAAGACTCAAGAACACCATTAGTTACACCACCAGTAGGTTAGGAATAGCCTCCGCTGTTGCGTTCAAATCGCAGTATGAACATTTATGCTAGCGAGGTCGCGACGACTCACCCCTACTAATGATGCAGTCCGAGCTCACAGCTCACAGATTCCATCGAACTGTTAATCCGCTTGCAGAATAATCAACCTGATAAATGATATTAAACATCCCCGTTACATCGCATATGAGGGTATCAGAGAAGTGATGAAGGTGGTGGTAATGAACGTTAATGAACGAGTGGTGATGCAGTTACGCAAGTGACGCGAAGCCGACACGGCCGTTGCCAAGGTCGAACGCCGTGTATACATTTTGCAGAAACACGTCACCGATGATCCAGAATTCTGCTATAGATGAGACAGCTCTATGGTGAAAAACGAAGGATGGCGCTCACCAAGACCGTCTGACGCGCCAAAGCCACCAACGCAATCGCTCGAGCCGGAAGATTTGGGACCAAGGTTGAAAGTCGAGGCACTAATCTCGAATGCTTTTCCAGAGAATGTAATGGAGATATGCGTGTTAGAGTTGCAAGGAACTTCCCAGACATCAATCAGTCGATCTATGAGTGAGATGACTCGGTCATGAACATACTGGTCCAGGTCCCGTCGCCGGCGTTTTTAAAGCCTGGGATTTGGGCATAGATGGCCCGTATACTCTGGGCGTCCCCAACGACTTGGGCGGTGCCGGTGTCGATGATGGCTCCCTCGCGCCTGACAACAGTCCTTCCGTTGACAGAAATACCGTCGAACGAGCCCTGCCAGTAACCCTGCAACATATTATTATTTAACACTGAACCGAAGGCATCATCGTCATCGTGTATCCCTACCTGTGTGGTGACGGGCATATAAGTGAAAGCGCCTGTGTAGTGCTCTTGGTCCGTCCCGCCGATGTAGAGCTCAGAACCTGACTCGGCGAGGTAGAAGCTGAACACTGGAGTGGAGATCTGGCCTTGCGATACAAGGCTTTGGAATACGGGACTGGCCCCATAACTCGATAGGGACTCGTATCCCATGCCAAGAAGTCCGTCCGCAGGGAATTGACTTGACTGGAACCCGGTGGAGTAGTTCGTGGCCGCACCGAGTCTCTGCGCAGTAGCCTGGCAGAGACACGCGTAAGTCATCATAAAATACATTCCGTGGGATAAAATCCGACCGTGTAACCAGCGAGGGTAACCGTGTCATTGTACTGCTCCCCGCTGACTGCAGATCCGTCACCATACTGATGTGAAAACGGCTCCCCGACATCGCTCGACGTAGAGCTCGCCGAGGGATCGTACAACTTATGCCCGGAGCAAGTCGAGTCACAATTCGAGGCGGGAAGGAACAAGTCGCTGCTGCCCGTGTCAAAAGCCACTGTAAGTCGCTCGGTTAATTTTGGTCACGGTAATCTGCAAGTGTCGAAACGGTGACCCACCAGTGTAAGTCACTGCGGGAGTACCGACACTGATGGAACCATACCAGAGCTGCGCATTGTCATCCGAGTCGGTGAGCTGGATACCATTGCCTCGCTTGGGTGAGCGTTTTAACTTGGACGCGGAGGGGTGATCTACGCCGGTATTCTTCTTAAATGCCTCGAAGCCACGCAAGATTTTCCTGCAAGGAGGTCGTCGTCAGAAAAGTCACGAAGGTTCTATAAATGCGAAATACTAACGCAACAGTCCACTGTCTGTTGGCCTGAAGCTTCGAGATGTCAACTTGAACGACACCGTCAATACTGACGAATCCAGAACGCTTCGCTATAGGGATAGAGATCCCGTCGCGGGGGTTCTCCCCAAATGAGGCCGCCGTAACGAGGAAGGGGAGGCTTGCAAGAACAAGAGCGGGGGAGAAATACATCTCTGCTAATTGGCCGGGGATACTCAAAAGAGGCTCACACATGACGTACAGTAAGCCACGGCCCACACAGAGAACGCGACGTTCCGATGTGCTGTTTTCCAGAAAAAATTGGACCCTAGCACCAGACACTGTAGCGCGCCTTTAGCGTGTAGCAATTGGTAAACTCGACGAGTCCAAGAACCAGCTGGTCAAGGGAGATGTAGTCGTCAATTGTAAGTAATAATGCTGGTAACCGAGCCACTTTCACCATTTATGGAAAGGCTAGAGCGGAAGAACAAGAGGTGTAACCAAGGGGTGTAGTAAGTGAGTGACGTGTACTAACCCTAAGTACAGTACGCGAGACTGTCGCGGGTGACCACCGTCCACTGAGTCAATTGTAGAGTGTACTCTCGCGGGTTTGGACGTCTTGCGCGGCGTTCTTGGTTGTCATGATGGGCTTATGTGCACTTGGGCTTGCACTTCAACGTCGCCTCTCTCTTCCTTCGAGTCTTAAGTGGACCTGACTTCCGGCCCCGGACAAGTCGTCGGGGGATATGTGGTGAGGTGGTGGAGCGCGGGTTTTATAAAGGTATGTATTTTCGCGAGGGCGTCCTTCTGTTATGGGTCACACTAGTACTTAATGGGGAAGGGGGCGCTGCATGCCTCCGCTCCGTCCTGCTTTGCGCGCTAAGGAGAGGACGGCGATTGGAGCACGCATGACAATGAGGGGGGAGGGACAGAAAAGGTTAAGATGGGGGGACGCGATCGGGGACTCGGAGGAGCGAGGGGGATGAGCTTGGGTGTGTCGATCAGAGGACCTGGAGAAGGAAGTATCCAGTAAAAACAAATACATTCAAGGGGGATGTTGAACACTGAACACGCTTGGGTCAAAAAAACTGTAGGAATGTCGTGTCCTAGAGCCACAGCGACGTTGGATTTCAGCGGTTTCAGTACTTCCCCGCCCAAAGGTTTCCAGTGTGAGAAAAAATCTCCAAAACAAATTTGCAGTATATAACCCTATCCTAACTTATGTTTGCATAAGTAATTTCCTTTTACCGATCTGTTCGTCTATTTGTTTGGTCCGCGTCGCTTGGGTCTTTGTCCCAACACAACCGTCGCAATCGCCGTCTTAGCGAGAGTCTATTGTTTTCACCTTTGACCGCAAATCACTGCTTACATTAATTCGTGGACTGTTCTTGTTCTTGATGGACTTTACTTGGCAAGTCCACGTTTCGTTGATAGCAACGAGTTATTGATAAACATCACCGTCAATGTACGATGTAGTTGATACAGACTGCAATGCCGAAGGTGTTCGACGCATACGATAATAACGGGTAAATTCGGTAATATTGAACGGCCCCTTGGCAAACGGAAGCACACTGTTCTTTTCGACACCGCCGATCATAAAGGGTAATTGACGATGTCGACATCGTGGTTGGTTTTCCGCCGTGACGTCTTGCCGCGTTGTTTCCAAGTCCAAGATTCCAAGCCTGTCGGGTTCTTGACTTGTCTGTAAATATATATATATATATATATATCTTGGCAGACACGTTATCCGCCTGTTCTCGTTCTTTGTCATTGTTACAATCACCTCTTGGCCATCCAGCACAGCATATTTGTTACAGTACTCGCATGGATGGTGGGCTGCGGCCAAGTCCTCGCCAAGCCGTTCAATGTGGTCAGAACAATGATCCCGATGACACCGAACGATAGACAATCAACGATCACTATTCGAGAGGCCGCAGCGCATTCGGGTCACCAGGTCAGCGTTTGGTACCGTTGAATGAGATCCACAGCTGACCGTTCAATCAACACACCGCGGTATCAACACACTCTTGCCAAGGCCCAACTAGAAGCCAAGGCCTAGGCAGTACAGCTAGAACAAAGGTCCTTTCCATTCATCGTGGATTCCGTTGCAGACGATACCATCTCTGGTTCTTGGCACTCTAGAAGCCGAGATGAATAATTGTGTTGTTGCAGTGCATACAAACACCAGAGCTCATGCTTGGCATCGCCGCCACAACTGCGAAGTCGATAATTTGGAAATTTGATTGTGTCTCTGTGCCCAACTGCTCTTCCTCTTAAACGATGCCTTAGAATGGTCAAGGCCGCGAGTAGCCGACGTCCGTTGTCCGGAATCCAATCCAGCTCTAGAGATACGAAAAGGGCGATGCACGAATCTCATTTACTTTATATACCCCCGTCTTGGCAAGTGAATCCCTTTACATACAAGTGCCCGCGTTCATCGCTGCACGCTCCACTCCACTCCTCTTCTCTCTCCATTTTCTTTCTTCGGTTCGCTGGTCGAACCGCTGGGCTTTCTTAAAACCCGCTTTTTCTTTTAGGTTTCATTTTCCTCATCGATCCGCCATCCCTTTCCAATTCCTTCAACCCACCGCGTCGCAATACCCAATGGTCCCCTCGTACTACTACGAGTCACCCGACTCCACTGGTCTCGGTCCTCAAAAACAAAAGCCTGCTCCCGCTGATTCTGTCCAGAAGGTTGGGGGTGAGACGAGTGCCCGCTCGTCCGTCACCTATGTCACGGAATTTGGGGAGAAACCGATAGTGGATCCTCAGGAGCCGAGTGGCACCGCTCCGCGGGTGAGCCGGCTGGCGCGACGGATCCATGGATGGTCCTGGCAAGCGGTATTAGGTTTCCTTGCGCAATGGTGATTATCCTTCTGTCGCTTATCTCTTCAACAGTTCCCTGTAGGCATGGGAACCGGTGCCGTCTATGTTACTCTGTCAGGTCTGAAGCAGCATCCGCGGGCTTTGACGACCGTGGAGACCATGTTTTTCTTCCTCAATCTTTCTCTCTTCCTCCTCAACTCGGCGACGCTCTTTCTCCAAGTATTATGTACGATTAATTTGTCCTCTGCTCTTTCTCGGTCTTTGTCTCACTATGGACATGGTGCAGTGTATCCGCAGCAGTCCAGGCGACTAATCAATGATCCAGTCAAAGGGGTCTTTGTTCCTCTCATAGTAGGATTGATCATTGTTCCCCAACTGGAAGTTTAACATCGTACTCAGGTTCTTTCGTTCGCAACTATCATTATCGGTACGATTAACTACGGGGTGGTACCCGGGCATTTACACCCTGAAGGAATATACGTGCTCTTCTGGTAAACTACTTTGCAATCGATCGCCGTACCTGTTGACGCTGACGATTCGCAGGATATATGTTTTCCTATCAATCCTAGTGTGCTTCCCGATGTTGATGATCTGGTACAACAAGCCGCATGACGTGAAGACATTTACACCTGCTTGGGCCTTTCTTGTTCGTAGTTGATCACGTCTTGCATCAGCTCATCTTTCTTACTTACTACCTCACTTTATCAAAGATCTTCCCCATGGTGAGCCTGCTTCTCGCCCGATTCCAGGACGGTGCTCTGACACAGGAAGCGTAGATGCTCGTTGGTGTTATTGCATCTAATGTTTTGCGCGTAATGGAGCCCTCCGACACTCGCGCTGTTGGCGTTTTATTTGTTGGCTACTTTTTCCAAGGCGTCGGCTTCTTCATGACCATGTTCTACATCTGCATCTACATACTTCGGTATGTATTCGTTCTCGCGCGTTTCTCTTTTGCTTGTGCTGATTGAGCACTATTGGCGTTGGCAGCATTATGACGGTATGTCCGAGAATTTGCCAAGTCCTCTGCTTCCAGTCTTATTTGTCATCGCCTGTAGACGGGCTTCATGGAAGGTCACCAGGCAAACGGAGCTTTCGTTGCTTGTGGCCCTCCGGGATTTACCGCACTCGCACTTATTAATCTCGGCGGCCATGCACGTAAAATGTTACTAGTGACCTTTTATCCCTTGCTATCCGCGCCGCCTACTTACTGGATGAATTTTTATCCGTCGCATTCTATTCTAGACTTCCACAGCACGATCTCGTTTCCCCTCTCGCCGGTGAGATCTGGTTCTCGTCGAGCGTTTTGGTCGGGCTCCTCCTCTTTGGTCTCGCCATATTCTTCTTCGCATTTGGCGTTCTTCCCTATTGGTTCAAAGTACACAAGCACCTCAGCGAGATTCTCGGATGTCAGTACTTTCCCCTTCTACTTGTCATTACCGCCCCACTTTCCCTTTTACGTGTCGATATGATCTGACAGTGTTCCCATTCCGTTACAGGTTGGGCTCTTACATTCCCGAATGTAGGATGGATCACAACACTCCGCGTCCTCGGTGATGCATTGGACATTCCCGGTTTCTTCGTTGTGCACACAGTCATGGCCGTCCTGATGTGCATTGTGTGGTTGGTCTTGTTTTCCCTGACTATCCTCGCCTTCTGGAAGGGCAAGATATTCCTCGCGGCCGAAACGGACGTTCTTAGAGACGAAGCACGCGTCCAGGAGGAGACCGTGACTGTCTAGATATAGTAATACTACACCCCACCGTTCTTTTTCCGTCTTCTCTTACCGATGGCAATTCCCTTATACCCTGTTGTCTCTTTTTCATCCTAGAGGTGAGAATGGACCTTTACTCTAGACAGATAGACTGTATACCTCGTACGCACAACATTGGACACTGCACCGATTTTCGTCGCAGTGTATAACATAAAAGCACTCATGTAGTCGATAGGAGGTCACAGTCATAAACTGTGCTCCTCTATAGATAGAGGATTCATCAGTGCTCGTCGTATTGTGACTGTCACCCAGAATGGCCTGAGAGGCTGTCCACACCAAAAAGGCCATGGCGACTCGGACGTGTGAGGCTTGAGTCGGACAGTGCAGTGGCAGAGCCCGTGGACACCGCAACAGCGCATTGAGGGGCTACGGTATTGGCGGTTCGGAAGTAAATGGTGGACATGTCGAACGCTACGTGCCAAGGTTGTTGAACAACGACCGGATGGATATCTGGATCCTTGGCGGCGCCGCCACAGTTGGTCCAGGTTCATCTGTTCACCCCCCATTGTACGCCGCTGCAGCGACCTGGCAAAGCTCATTGCTGTATAAGCACATAAACCAAAAGTTTTCGCAGGCGCGACAACCCTTCATCCATGAAGTATTTCCATGCGGGAAAATAATTCTGAAGTGTGCTCGATCATATGGTATATCTTCTCAAAAGCCGATCTGTGCATACAGGCAGTTGAGAACAAGTGTCGCTGACTCGGAGTAGAACGTGGCCGGGTCTGCACGTGCCGACAGAGACCAAATGTATCATGTTAGTCCTTGCTGACTAGCGCCGACCGAGTGGATCATGATGCATTCTGGGATGGTGTCGAGCCTGATTCAAGGCCTGATACGTCGTGGACCCCTTCCTATCAATCCAGGTATGTTGCAGGCTTCCGCATGGTGCGAAATTCACAGTGGTGCCATTCAGGTTTGGAAACAAGCCAAGGACGCCTACGGGTGGAGTTTGCTAATTTGCTAAACAATGAACGTTACTGAAATCTGGGACGCAAGGAGTTGCGCGTTGCGCGTAACTGCGCGAGTATGTTCACCCCTCGGCACGATAGAGGGAGTTGTCGCCGTAAGGAGTTGACTCTCGATGCACGAACCCACAACTTGATTCTTGAAATGAACGCTCAGAAGGACTCAGAACTCGTGACGGGGCAGGGTTCTTCAGAGGCACAAGCATCTGGGGGACAGGCACCGCATCACTCATTGTACCAGCCTGAGGTTCGGCGGTGTGAGGTTTGCGAAAAACGCAGATGCCGGTGTGAGGTGAGACGACAATTCGATTAGACCTCGATCGTGAGAAAGCATGCTGTGAACTTGACCTAGACGCGCATGCGGCATGTACTTCTCGCCCGTTGGGGATGTTGATTGCGGCAGTGATAATGGCAATAACTAAACCTCTTCGGTCACGGACTCCACGGGACTTGCCACGGGATCGGTCGAAACCAAAGCGGCACCAATTGAGTACAGCCGGAGCCGGGTTTCGCTCCTTCGCAAGCTCCTTCGTTTCTCAGGCTCCGGGAACCTCAGGGTACTCACTGCCGTCACGGTATTACTCACCACCCACTCTACCTGCGGGCTAGCAGTGTTCCTTACGTTCGTTCAGATAGGAATAACCCCGTGAGGACCCAGTTTTCCTCCGGTCCTCCATTACCTCCGCACATGTGACGTCCTTGCCTGGGGGTTGTACCAAGGGTTGTACGCATGTCGCCTCAGGCTCCACTGGGTGCACAGAGAGGTTATTTTGCAGATACCGTACTCTGAGAGACTACCAGCACCTCATTTAATTTCGCACTGAAGCGATCCTTGTCAAATTACTCGACGTGATATGACATCAAAAGGTCTATTGCACTTTCTGTTACTTATCTCAGATGAGGAACTTTGCAGGCGCCTTCTGAGGTCCAATCAAATCAACTCACGTGCTTCGACTGGACAATTCCTGTCTCTACTATCTACGACCCATCCTGAACAAATCAAATGTCTGGTTCGGATTCTCAGAGATATCGGTGGTATTGAAGGGCCGTGTGTCGAAGGTTTCTTGCGACGAAATGGTAATTTCCGCCTGTCGGAGAGGCGCCAACAGCTAGTCCGTGTTACGGAGATGATCTAGTTTAACTATCGGTTGGGATACGTCGCTGGCACTCTAGGTACTCGATATGTGCTACTAATCAGTGTTCAACGGTCACAGGTGTAGGATTGGGGCTACTTAGAGGGGGTTCGGGTTCAGTGATTAGTTCAGTGTCGCCTCTCGAGCCTGAGGCCTGAGTAATGCGTACTGAGTAAGTTACTGAGTATTGGCGATTACGCAATTACGTCTTAGCAGGATGTTCCCCGAGTTGAGATGGTCTCGCACTGGGCCTGGAGAATCGGCCACGCTCTCGGAAACTTCCGGACCACCAATTACGACACAGAAAGCCCGAGGCGCTTTCTTCAAGAAACATCCGTTTACTCTTTCTTCCTTGGTGATGGGTGATGCAACCTCAAGGAAACTACTTACGTGATAATATATTCGTTATACAAACAACATATACGGCGGGGATTCTGCAAGGGCGTAGCCGAACATATATACACCGACAAAAATAATCGGGAGGGTGGAATGGCGTCACGTTGAACCATACAGTAAGAGAGCGGCGGTGTTTGATAACCAAGGCGTTAATAGGGTTAATCTCGTCAGTTTAAGAGAGATACATTATATCCATACTATCGCCGCCTCAGAAAGCGTCGAGGACAGTGACCGGCGATCTACATGATACAAACCCACGACATGTCGTGTGTGATCGATTTCCCACTGATAGGGTCCACGGCATCGACAAAGTGAGCAGGAAGCGGTAGGGGTGACGGGTATATGCCTTGATGAGGAGGATTTACAGCGCCACAATCGGGGGAGATCTTCTTCCTCGAACGCAGGGAGGGGTGTCGCGGCGATCTCGAGCCCAAGCTCTTTCTGCGTAGAAATTTCTCGGGCCGCGGAATGGAGTGCGTGCGCTCAAAGAGCCCACACTTATTGCAGAGCTAGACACGTTTCAGCCGAGGCGCCCAAGTCTGACACGTTTCTCAGGGTCTACGGAAATACGTACTAATTTCCCGGTACTGAGCAGAGAACGGCGCCACGTTGAGGTCTCAGTTGCTTTGCAGTTGAAGCACTGGCGACGTATGCGTTGAGTGAGCCTCACGTTCGCATCTTCTGTATAGAATATCTGGTCGTCCCGACCTCCGGAGACGAGATAAGCAACTTCGCCTCTTGGATTCCCAACGAGTTGATTTGGTGCGGTAGAGTGGCCCACTAGCACATTGTCTTCCCTGACCGGGACGTCCACTGTGTATGAGCATTCGGGCTGATGACGGTAACCACGGTCTATATCGCAGCGCAAGCTTCCATATCCTCCGTGGTGTTGGAGTTGGAGGAAGGCTTCACTGGTAGGAACGTCCATAATGAATCTGGAATCAGCGGAGGACTCTGATGAGATATCACTGGGAGGGAAAATTGCTGGTGATGCGGAGGACATGGAGGTAGTTCGGAATGTGGGTGCGCGAACAAGCCCATCAAGAATATCTTCGAGGGAATTTCTGGCGACCTCCAGCGATCAGTGTATATTCTAAGGCAGTATCGGAGGAGGAGAACCTGGAGACGAAGGTAGCGGGTTCTATACATTGCATGACACCCGTTCGTTTTGATTCGAATCGTTCCTGGGGCGGAGAGTAGGTTTTGTTCACTCGCGTTTTCCGAACTGGTGGACTTTACGAGTCGGGACTCCGAGCCTTGTGGAAGTTGTGGTCGACGTTAATGGTTCTTGTCGGAATAGAAAAGGCAACGAGAGGGCGACGTCCCTTGGTAGAGACCTAGAC
This sequence comes from Lactarius sanguifluus, assembly GCA_021527775.1. NCBI lineage: Eukaryota > Fungi > Basidiomycota > Agaricomycetes > Russulales > Russulaceae > Lactarius > Lactarius sanguifluus. The sequence goes on along the minus strand of JAKEYF010000113.1, from coordinate 85,020 downwards.
GTGAAGCCGAAGGAAGATACCCCATAGCGCCAGGACCTTGATGGTTTTATAGACCAGGGGATGAACCTAGGGTGTCGGCATGGGCGTCTAAGTACCGGTTGAATCTTCCCCACTTCTTCATGATCTCTGAGGACGATCGCGAAATAAATACAACAGTATACATTGACACCACCAGTACCAGCAGAATGGTCGAGGGGCAGTCGCTGACAGGAGGACGCTGATGCCAGCACTGAGGAAACGGAGCGATTCACTGCCAGTGGCAGATGCTAAGAATAATTTGACGGCCAAGAGATCCTGACGAGTGTTCTCCGGGTTCAGAAGACCCTCGCACAATAGAAAGGAAGTGTTTGGGTGCTTCGGTGATATGACCCCTGCCGCTGGCGACGACAGTTAAGTTCGTTCAAGGGGAAGTTTTCATGAACCTGCTGACCTTGTCCCTCCGGGCCGCCCGTTCTCCCGGTGCACAGCATTGATGCCTTGATTGATGCAGCTGACTTATCACTGGCATGGGAAGCCGTTGACGAATCGCATCCTGATCGTTTTTCTCATATTTTCTTACAGCATGGTCTACAACTTGGTAGTGTACATCATGCACTAATAAGTCACCGTATTTTTTCTTCCAGATCTGAGCAGGCTTGTGAGCAGGTGTCACCGGGCCGTGGAATTGCGCCGGGGATTGGTCGTCTCGTGGCGGATAAACCTATAGACCCACTGTCTTCTCTGCAAAGCACACGTTAACATCGCTATTTTTTGCCCCATCGACGCCCATACTGCGTACGGTTCTTCCTTCGTTTCCGTCCAACCACTGGCATACCGACGTCGGTGTTTCTGCTATACATACTCTATGATCCCATTACCAAGCCCATTACAGTTCCGCACACCCCTTGGTTGACTTACTGTTTTCGGTCTAGAACGATGGCACCTGTTCTAGTCTGAACACAGTAGATCAACTGCAGGTTACACCAAGGGCCACATTGGCACTTACCGGCAGTGAATGATACTTCAAGTTTTGTACCTCCTTCAGGCCGCGTGGGGGCTATGCAGAGATAGCTCTCTGTGAAGGACCCACTCTTTTGTCACGAGACTAGCTTTCATCCTTGGTTTAATTCATCCGTCCGAGATCCGAGTTCATGTTCAGCACTGTTCCTGCCTTCCGTACCACCTCCGACTCGGGAGCAGTCCAACCTGAAGACACGCAATAGCTCCTTAGCTCTCGGCAGTCAAGGTGTTCGTCAGAAAATTTTCTTTTCGCTGCACGCCGCTGACCACCCGGCGGTCTATTGGAGGGGAGACTCAGGGGAGAAGCGCTGGAGGGGTGCACTGGATCGGTGCGACTGCAACTTAAGTTGCGGTCGCACCGATGGTACAGGACCTGACTGAATACCAGTGCGTCATTTCTAGCAGTGACCACCTTTGTCATGAAGTTGTATCGCATGGTGTAATGAGGATCCTCTCCTTGTGGTGGCAAGTTTCCAAACTCGAATAGTCTAGCCCGGAAATACAGAAACACGAGTGATTTCGTTGAAGATTGCAGCCTGTCGCGGGTGAGTTTATTAATAGAGCCCTGGCAGTGGGATCCCCCAATATTGTAGGACAAAATGGCTCAAAGCTCGACAAATGGCGCACGCTACAACCCACAGAAATTTTACTGGCAAATAGCATCTTGGCGGTGATTTGGTAAGTCTTCGTGAAGCAGAATGGCGGTATGTCACGGTATGCGATCATGATCAGCGCGGGGTTGGACTGATGGACATGTCACTTTTTCTCCGTGTTGGGATTCGCTGGTCGACAGAGGGGTTTTTGCGATAAAAAGGACCCACCGAACTTGCCACAAGACTAGTACACTTGCAGTTTCAGGCCCTGGGAGGGTCGTCTTTGTGCACCACGGCGGGAATATCCGAGTCCGTTGTTACAGTACCACCCCGAGAGAAAGATGGCCATCATTTATGTCTCTGGCAGAGATAGACTCCCATTCGTTCTGGCGTGTCTCAGACTACTTTCGCCACGACAGCACAGACCGGTGATGGAGTCCCTCGATGACCAATGGTTCCCACTGCTTTGGGGTCGTAACTACGTATCAGAATTTCTTCGTTCCCTCGTCCTGGGGGGAGATTCCCGTCTATGTCGGTAATTGGTTGGAAGCTTTTCCCTGTACTGTGACTCGTTCCTCGACGTCGCCGAGCGCCAAGGTCGTAACACTGCAAGAACGTTTCAGTATTGTTATCAGTAACTTCGCTGCTGACCCATCTGCGTTGTGTTGAGCTGCGGACCTCCTTCTTTCTGATAATTAGCGATACACTGTGTCAGTCTGTGTGACAGCTGTCTAAACTAAGTTATGCGTCTTGGCGACGATCTCGGGATTTCCCTCATAGCATCACAAGTTCGCTTCATCTGCACCCCCAATACGGGAGCAACTCTATCGCCGCGGCGAAGCGTTTTGAGTTAATATGATAGCTACATTAGTACTGTACCCAATACAGTCTGTGTGCCGGAACACTGCCTCTTGTCAAGTGCTTCGATCCATCGGGACAAACCAAGTGACCGCCATCATGCCAGTGATTACGCATGGAAGCTGCAGTATTGAAGCATCTTTGTTCTTTCCCTTGCTTTCTATCCGCCGGCTTGTCCGCCGGTGCTCCTGGGTACCCCTTTTCGTCTTCATTGTCGTTTTCAACAGCGCCAACTTCATTTGAAAATTTCACGTCTTCGACTTCATCACATACCACCTCGCCCGCACCCCCCGAACTTTGTGACCAACCTGGGAACATTCGCCGCCATGGACACTCGCACCAATGCAGCGCCACCGTCATGGGCTCTTGATCACAGATCGCTACAACCACGCTGAGTAACAATCATTAATCAAAGAAGGCACTCCCTCGCAATTAGCATGGGACTAAGTGGTAACTTCTGTTTGATAGCACGACTGTCGTTTTGCAGGGTGCTGATGTCGTTTGTGAAGCGCTCGCATTTTCCTTGTGGGTGGCCGCGTGCAGATACGTCCGAGTCTGTCAGAGAATTACTCTGCCCTTACTAGTACCTTTCCCGCGACGTCCGAGAGCTGCCTCCATAAACAAGACTCCTTGTTACCTTCCCCCGTTCCTTCTCGACCGCAATTAGTCCATTCCCTGTCACAGGTTACTTGTCTACTCACCTCGAAAAATAAGATTTAAGCCGACTCATTCGTGTTTGCTGTACATGTACGATCGCTGCCTCCAGTTTGCACCTTTAGGGTTGATGTAAACGCATGCGCAGTTTGTATTAGTAGTGCAGGACCACCTACTGTCCTGTCCCTAATGTTCAACGTCTTCTGGACCGATTCCAGACTCCAGAGCGCTACACCACGGTGGGACAGCAGCAGCGCATCCCACCATTGGCTCTGGGAACACCAAGCTTAGCAATCTTGCACAGAGAATGGGAATCAACGTATCATGATGAGATGGTTAGAGAATGAAAGCCCGTGTTTTCACCCTTTGGCAGTACTCCGGGACTCTCGGGTAGCAAGCGTCTTCACGCAGGCAATCATCTGCGCTCTCGGAATTCACGTAGCGCGCGCTCAGCGCTCAGCGTGCAGCATGCAGCATGCTGCTGACTAGTACACCATACATCGGGCATCAAGCCTCCCAAATTTAGACATTTGGATCCCTCAACGACTCCGACGAAGATTTTGCATCGCGCGGCGAGTCAAGGCGACCATTAGTTGATCTGGTCGTAGTGGCCACGTGCCTGGGCAGCGGACCGGAGCAACTACTGTACCACGCCACTTCTCACGATAGACGTAGACGTAGTAAGGCAAGCCAAAAAGTCAAGATCAGCGATAATATTTAGACGATACTAGATACGCCAACAAGACAGTTGTGCTAAAAGTGGATGCATATAAACACAACGAAATTGGACCCGGGTTATGCAAAGAAGTAACGCTCACGAAGACGAGGAAGGGGCACACGCGCCATGGGTAAGTAATGCGGGTTATAATTACATTTTTCCACGATACATGGTCTGCTGTTGGGAGGTAGGATAGCACTGACCACCCATAGCAGGATATGAAGGGCCGGCCTCGTTCTGTGTCACCCATGACGTGCTTTGTGAAATTGGTTGCTCGCCAACGGCATCAAAGGGTAGAAGACATTGTGTGGATGGTATGGTTGATGGTATGGCTGATGGTATGGTTGATGAATGACCGTAATGATATTGCCAATGTTCGCCATCACTGGAAAGAGGGTAACCTGGGACTGGGGGTGCGGAGGCAGGTCGTGCCCGTCTTTTGCGTGGGAATTTATCTGGACGTGCAACGCGATGGGTACGCTCGTAGAGCCCGCATTTATTACAGAGCTATGAATCTGTTAGACAAGTTATAAGGCCAACTACGAATACGCACCAATTTTCCCTGGATGAGCGAAGAGCGGCGCCACGTCGAGGTGTCAACTGCTCTGCAATTGAAGCACCACCGACGTACACCTTCACCGAGCTTCCTCCGAGCATCGTCGGTGTAGACAACCTCGAAGACCCCGATTCTGGGGTAAATTTGATCGAGCCTAGTCGTCCTCGGATCGCCAATGGATGGAGCGAAAGTAAGCTCAAAGGGGTGTCCTGGGGGATGCGATCGTGGGTCGTATCGGTGTCCGGCTATGGAACATCCCCACGGGGGTTGGTCGTCGCTGCGATGGGGACAGTTGTAACCAGTGATTGTGTGACTTGGAATTTCGGGACTAGACCCCGTAGAGGCAGAGATCGATCCAGAGTCGGGGGTAATATCCCAAGAGTAGAAAGAAACTGGTGACTGGCAGGACATGGGAACGACGGCAGACGGTATAGCTTGGAAATTCCTCTCAGGTGTCTCGCTGAGGCTGGGTGAGCAACTGGAGATATGCCAGGATGGTCAAAATACATATGACGCTAGCAGTAAACTGGAAAAACCTGTAGTCATACGTGGTTGGGTCCGCGTGGTGGTGCATTCTGGAGTTTGTTTAACTTTTCCCGGACTCGCTGGACTATCGAAGTGTGCGGATTCAGATCACTGTGTTCTCTGGAGTAGTTGATTGACTCTGATTGGAGAACAGGGAAAGGAGAATCAGGTGTGCTATGGGGAGAAGGATTGGGACGGATGAGTGTTTCGAGTGGACGAAGACCTCGAAGACTTTATAGACCATCAAGGACTCAAGGCGTCTGCTTTGAATTCAAGCATTGACTAAAGTGATCTTTACTCGTTCTTGATATGCCATCGGAGACAGCCGTGAAACCAATGCGATATAGCGTAACCAGCCAGTCGTAGCTAGGGGAAGGAAAAAGGGTCCATTTTTGGTACGAATATAGAGTGTTTCGACGAAATTACTGGACAGCCTGCAGAAGATTCCCGTAAGAGTATACGTACTCACGCATCAGACAAACATGTGCTCGTATTGTAGTTGGAAGGCGTCTGTGTGAACGGACTTTAGGTGCTCAACAACGCCAGTGCGAGCTGGGAACCAATGTTGATAGCATCTATGCGAAACGGTGCACCGGTGCACCGGGACTTTGGGAACTCCGGCTGCCACCCGTCCGAAGTAGGAACCTAATACAGAGCGGTGCACCCGTTATCCTGCAGTTGGACACGGATTTGTCATTTCCATTGAACAAAGGTTCACGCTGTAGTAGAAGGATGTGGTGGTGATAAGATGGGACACGGAGGAGAAACTGAAAGAGGCGGGGGAGGACAAGTCCCGGATAGCCGTCTTCCGGGCCGCGGGTTCTTGTAAGCGCGGAGCCAATTAGCCATTCGTTAGCCATTCGACTGAGGAACCGATCATCCTTACTTCATCTTTGCACCGCACCAGCCACAATTTGCACACTGCCCACGAGTCGGAACTCCGGATGGTGCGCAAACCTTGCCTATATGCTTACGTGAACCCCAACTCTCCATAGATTACTGGCGCGGTACTCAAGACCAAATATGGTGAGGTTTTGGGCGCACGCCGGCCGCCAAAACAGAGGTCCAAGAAGGCACACTACGGCTTCGTCTTCGTCAGGTCGCGGGGCGCTTGAAAGCCAGATCGAAGGTTGGCTTAACAGTTTCAGTGGTTTTCTTGCGATCGATTCGCGCCACAGTCCGGTTTGTGTCCATTCGCTCAGCCGTGCTTGGCTATGTTGTAGTGAGTGGTCCGTCATGGTCCTGTATTTTTTTTGTCTTTACTTTTGATTCAATTTATGCCCTGGGGTACGGGCCAAAGACCCAGACCGGACACGCGCAGCGCAATTTTCATGGTATCCTAACACATGGTCCTGTATTGGCTTCAGCTACTCGCGGCCATTTGATAATCAGACGCGACTTCTGGGCTATACATGCTTGGCGCAGCCTCAATGCATAGAAAACTGTAACATTCGAGAACTCGTGAGAACCAACCGGTCAATCTATATGCCGTTTGTCCCTCCAAATCGACAATCAGAACATCAGGTACGCTCACACGTATCAAAAGGTCGTTCCTTCCAGGTTCTGGTGTTGGGACTCCTACAATTCCATGCAAAGTTCGCGCCCTACCTGCACTATAGCTGCGCGGTTCTAAGACCGCTGATTGGACGTCCAGAGACAAGGAACCCAAGGATAAATAAATCATGCAGCATGCTCTGTGAAAACGAACCCATACGTGTCGACCCATTGGGGCGGAGCTACACTTACTGCCCCACATGACATGCGTCAGTGAAACATTTCCGGATCATGACAGTTTGCTAAAATTCCTAAAGGACTAAGGGTGTATCAGAGCCGCCTCCACCGGCATGGCCAGTTCTCAAGCCTCTGGTAAAACAGTCATCCAACCACCGTTGCGTCTTATCAGAGACCTAATAGGTAAGGTAAGGTACACACTGAGGTTTGTTCCTCTTCCAGTCTCGTGTCTTGTCCTCGCGGTCTTGTCTAATGTGCGACTAAACACCGCCTATAATATTGTCTCGTTTCCTTGTATGCCGGCTTCCTCGTGGTGCCGCCTCTTTAAGTACTTCTCTGAGTTTCGGTTATGTACGTACTGGGGGCCCCTCTTAGGACACTACGCGAGTTTCATAACTGTAGTGGGTCGCGCTACGACCGGTCTGTATCTCTGATACGTATCGCGGAATTAAACAAAAAACGACGATAGAAAGCAGAAACCAACCCCACGTACTGCGTCGCGAGCAGATCACCGAGCCGAAAGGCGGCGTGTGTGGCACATCCATGCGCAGTTCCAAGAAGAAAAGTGACCGCGCAAATTGTGTGGTTATACTACTATGTGTGCCTTTTCCTTGCCCCCAGCTTTCAGACATCAAAGTGCTCAGCGGACCTAAGGAATTTTTTTTTCAGGCCATGAGTCCAGTTCTGGGTCATCGGCATTGTTCTGGTTGCTGTGGTGAAGGTCGGGGTCATAGCCCTATCATATGTCGTGTCTTACGGCGGTCTTATCATGACTTGCAGAATAGTCTGTAGACATTCACCCCTACATTTTTAAGTGTCGTGAAATTGCCAATTGCATGCCTATTCCATCTATTCCATCTCTAAGTACAGTATTTTGAAGAACTTGGACGAGAACCCCCGACTTCATGGCCATGGTGTGTCGTCAATCCCGGCCCCGTCAATCGGGATGTGATGCTATCAGAAGCACTCAGTGCTTAATAAACATGACGTGTTCAGTTGGAGTAGTGAATGGGGACCAGGGATCAGTGATTACTGAGACACTTCAAGAACTGCGTCCTATTATGGGGTGCTGCCGATGCCAGTGCTTATCAAAATCCGAAGCAAGTCGACGAAAGCACTTCTGGCGACACCATCACATGTTCTGATGGTAGCTCCTCATTGAAGCTGGAAACGGATTTTCGTCTTTTATCTAGATGGAACAACACTCGGAGTAAACCTGTCTTTCACCAGGCCAGAGTCGAGAGGAATGAGGCCAGTAGAAGACAAGAATAGAAGTCAGAACCGTGACAATCGTGGAAGCCCAGGACGCGCTTGGCTCGGGCTCGTGCTATGCCATAGGGCTTTCACCGATTAACATTATCAACCCACTGCTTGAACTTGAAACTATAGGACGAGATCGCAAGGGGCTCCGCCAATTGGGCGTTTCTCGGCATAAACCGTTCGACTCGATCATCTATTTGGCAGACAGACGGCCCGCCGTCGTGTCGGGGAATCTCATCCAGATGTGGCATTTTCATTTGTAGCGTCGTCCCAAATATGACTTGTCGCGGTTCCCAGCGAGGAGACTGTGCAGGTTCTCCAACAGAAACGACCCGCGTTAGTCCCTCCCCCTCGCAACTGTAGTGCTGGATCGTTGTTGCGTGAATAGTCAGACTACTCGGCTGCAATTCCACCATGGGAACGTCTTCGGGTGCCACGGGCATGGTTCCCCTCAGAAGGAGTACGAAAGTGTGGGTCTGACTCTCACCGTCCCCCTACAGCCTAGAGACCGCAGTTCGAACAATCAAACCAACGCCACTATCGTCGTCGGGTCAGCAAAATACAAGAAAAAAACTTCCTGGTTCAGGTTTGGACGCAATCATCTCATGCCAGCGATTCAAGTCCATCACCGCGCGGCGTGTTGGCCATTTAGCCCCTTGGCAGATGTTGTTCCGCCGGAGGCGCAGACGGTGGTTACGTGCGCGTGTACCATGCGTGTGTGTCGAGATTTGTTTTGCTCACGTCCACACAACTTTTTTTGGGCGGGGGGCCGACGTCACGCACGCAAGTCGACGTATCATACTTATCAGATTGCGGCTATGGTAAGATGTGCTCGAATTTTCGTGCGCATTGCCCGAAGGGCGGGTTGTAGTCTCCCTCAGATCAGAAGCAATCAGGCAAGCGAGGGTGTCGTGCCAGATGGCGTACAAACCATTCGAATGTTGTACTTGTAACTTACTAGCCCCTTGTTCTATGAACTTCTATCGATGAGTAATGTTAAGCGCTACACAAGGTGCTACATCCAGTGCTACATAGCCTAACATGGTTATGTAGTACCCCAAGACGCACTTGAAATTTTTTTTTCATAGCCACCTTGAATTAACGTACTGTAATCTGGTGCTCGTGAGTGAATGGGCCTGAGTCATGGTGGTTAGACACGTGATCTCCACTGGGGGACTTTGTGGTTGTCGCCCGTTCGATGAACCCTTAGCCGCAACCTCCTTACCATACATCGATAATAGGGTCAGCAGGATTGGGTCAGTTACCAGGTCACCCTCGTTTTCATCGAGGCTGCGCGCTCCAGGTAGATTGTTACGTTGGCTTTCTACATTCATCAATGCGGGTGCGTTTCACGACATCAAGTGAGTTCATTTCCACTGGGCTGGGCATTTGGGCAGGCTGTCAAGAGCGTCGATCCCATCTAACTCGAAACATTTGGATTTTAGAGGGCACCTATGGTCGAACCAGCCTGAGCCTCATGTCGTGTTCGTGCTGATTGCGGCGGGTGTCTCGAGAAGCAGTGAGATGATAGGCATGCACATGGTGTCCAGTGTCCATCACATCACGATATCAGCATTGTGTTTCTTGTGACTTGACTTCGAGAAACGGTCTTCAGTGAGACCCGGCGGCGGTGGCTGTGAGTTCCGTGCCGTTCCCAGTGGGGTCGGGCTGGTGGCTGTGACACAGCGCCACTTCCTGTTCAGTGACTATGTGGTGCCATGTGGTGTGGTGTTCAGAAGAGATTCAGAGAGTACAGAGCCAGTGAATCGAAGTAATGGTGATACAGTTGAGATCTTGGGAGAGCTAGCGGAACTTCCTCAGTGGGTCGCTATTCTTCTTCCCACTTCTCCCACCCCCACCGCCCCCAAACTTCCCTCCCCGCCCTCGCCCCCGCCCCCGTCCACGCCCGCGCCGCTCACGACCTTTCGAGAATGGCACAAACGAAGTAGCATCGTCCGCTTTGTCTTCTGCACCCGCGACAGCCGCCGTCACCACCGATGTGACCCTCGGCATCAAATACTTTGGGATATGTTTCATGTGCGGCTGCACCAGCGTCGGATGCAGCGGCTTGTCGTGCTTCAAATATTCGAGGTCGTTCGGGTGGTCTTCGAAATGAGCCTATCGCGCGTGCCGACAATCAGCGCACGAACACTACGGGACGAGGGAACATACCTTGAGCTTCTCGGAAGCGAGGAGCTCTTGCTTGATCTCCTTCAGCCGCGCCTCGCGAATGGCATACCGCGTCACTGCACGCAGCGCGTCCTCCATCCGGTAGCGAAACGCCTCGACCTGCTTCTTGTCGAACGCGTATTCGCGCACCCGGTCCTGCTGTGCGCACGCAATGCGCCCCCATACGTCCTCATCGTGCTGCGTGCTCGGCACGCCGCCGACAGCCTTGTGCTTGCCATACTCCGACGCAGGAAGCACAAAGGACAGCGCGGTCCCGCTGCGCCCCGCCCGCGCGGTGCGCCCCACACGGTGGGTATATGCGCGCGCCGAGGTCGGCAGGTCGAAATTGAGCACGCAGGCGACGTCCAGGAAGTCGACGCCACGCGCGACGCCATACTCGGCGTCGCGCTTGGCCCCGCGGCGTTTTTTCCGCAAGCCCGATTTTTGTTTGGCGGGTGGGGTGGGCTCTCGTTTGCGTTTGCGTTTGCGTTGGCTAGGGCCAGGGTCGTGGTCTTCTTCCACTGCTCCCCGCTGGGTCGAGACGACTATAGTCATTTAGTCAAGATTGGGCTTAGAGATCCATAGACGTACATAGCTTCTCATCTGATTGTTCCTCGGGGTCAGGACCTTCCCCGTCCTCGTTGTCTTGCTCGCTGCCGCCCTCGTCCACTGCGATGATATAATCATACACCCCTTTGTTGAATTCTTGCACCGCGTGATATCTATCCCCATATCAGCGTCGCTCGTCACGTTCAACCAATTCGCGCGCACCTCGAGTTTAAAGGTAACTCTGAGTTTAATACACAACTCTTTATCGAAAACTGCTCCAGGAATAGTTTGACACGATAGCACCTGTCGACATCATTGACAAAAATGATACATTTCCCCTGAATGAGTCTGAGTTTGAGGATGATGTAGGTCAATAGGAATTTGTCGATTTCTGTCGTCCTTCGCGGGTCAGCGCCATGTACACACCCAGAGAAGAAAAAAAAATACCTAACGACATACTGAGTCAGGTCGGCGGCACCGTCTTCGTCCTCTTCCAGCTTTAGCGTAACCTGAAGGGCCGATTCGTCACGAGACGGGGAAGGATAGATGGAGAAGGGAGACTAACGGGGTTTCGCAGAGCCAGACCTTTCAGCGTCTCCACGTCGTCGGTCATAGTGGCGCTCATTAAGAAACTTTGATATACTTTTGGGAGGAAACTGCCACCGAAAATGGAGCGAATATCTTCATCGTGACCGTAAGACAAAATCAGGTCTGCCTCATCGATGACGAGTGATTCGAGATGGGACAGTGACAGAGTCTCGAGACAGATAGAATCAGATGACAAGGCCAAAGGCGAACGACTACTAGACTACCTTTGCCTGAAGCAATGCGAGAACCTTGGAGGGTGTCCCGATGACGACGTCTGGCCGATCAGAAAGCAGGACCCTAACAACGCGTTCTAGCCGGTCAGCACTTTATCGAGGAGGTGGGGTTACAAAAATTGGAACAGCGGCAAACGCACCGTTGCAACTGTGACGTGACTCCACCGGCGACGTTGACGAGCGAGACATCACCTTCGCAATACTTAATCAATCCTCGAAAGTGTCCGAGGACCTGTTCCGCGAGCTCGCGGGTAGGCACGAGGATCAGTGCCCTGGTACACTGCCGCCGCGAGTCGTCCTCGTCCTAAAGGGCAAGATGAGGGGGGAGCGGCCTAAATAAGGAGGGAAGCGCAGAGCGCACCTACAGCTGCAGCGGCCTTGGCATTGAGGAGCTTCTGCACGAGTGGTATGCAGTACGCAGCGGTCTTTCCGCTCCCAGTGCGGGCACGGGCGAGGACGTCGTGGTTTTCGAGCGCGAGGGGTATCGCCTTTTGCTGGACGAGGGTGGGGCGGGAGAAACCGAGATCCGCCAAGGCGCGGAGGATGAGAGGGGAGATGAGGTGGGCAAAGAGCGCGAACGTAACAGCTTCTTCAACCATTCTGTCCCCTCTCTGTGTCGTTGCGTTGCGTCGCGAAAATCATCGCGCACGTGATATCAATTTATGGTAACAAGTGTTTTCGCACGCTATATCCCCTTTCGCTACCACACTTTTTGCTTCTGTTATTTCCGGTGCATGCCAAGCTATCTTATAGGTTGTCGCCGACTTTACTAAGTTACACCCGTTTCCGAGTCGTCTGTCTGCCTTTCATCTCCCCGGCTTGTTTGGGATGTTCCAGTTGATGGCGTCGCAATATCACCAACTGAATGTCCGCGGCGGCCTTCTTGGAGCCAACGAACAGACACACGTCTGGTGGGACGCACAGGAGCAACAGCAGAGAATCAATTATCATTGCATGGGCTCGATCCAAGCGCGGTTATCTTTGAGGCCTGCGGGGCCGCCGCCGTGGCATTCGAAGGCAGGTAGTCTTTCAGCAGGGAGATAAATGTCCGCTGTGGTCTGTACATTGGCAATCAGCAACTTTACTCGAGGGCGGAGGTTGCAGGAGAGGAGAGGAGGGTGGAAGACGCACAGGCGTCGAGTAGCTCGCGCCACCCATGGATTTAGGATGCCTGTTATGGAAGAATTGGAAGCCAATCGCCTGCGGCACTTACACAAATTACAAAAAGTGAGAATGTTTCGTAGGTCGCTCGGCCGCGGAAAATACACCGAGTCGACAAGCATTTACCGGAGAGTGTCCGTAGAGCACGCCGCGACCTCCCATGGCTCTGCCCATGCTAGCTGCGGGGAGCCCGTAGCTGAGCGCCAGGGAATGATGTTATTCATCCTGGTGGGTTGGCACGAGGCGATCAGGAGACTGATGACTCGGGATACGGGGATAACTGTCGCCATGTTTCGTTGAGATGGTGGAGGAGGACATATCGTGTCCAACCCAGGAGATGACGGGCTCGAGTGTGTTTGAGTGCGGCGCAACCCGGACAAGCCTGCGACCTCCCCATTGACACGTGTGTGCCATATCTACGGCTGGGTAGCACGTCTGGGCGCTACACGCACGGGGGAGAGGACTTACTTTGTATACCTGGGATCGCTAACCTCGTAGAACACGTCAGTCAAGGCGCTCTCGTTGTGGCTTTAAGCCCACCACGAGAACGCCTTGATTGAAGTTGATTGCAACGTGGAGGTCGATCGTGGCGCCAGCAAGCGACCTAGTTCTCCAAGACAGAACGTCCGGCTTTGGGGAGATCGTATGGTGCGTCTCGGCACTGGAACTGAAATAGAGAGCGCTGATTCAAAATGGAGGGAACAGACGTACCGTGAGTTGTGAGACAACCGAGTTCGCTACCAAACAATGCGTGAGGTGAAAGGATGACGTCGAGTCTAGGCCCCGCGGGGACCCCTCGGCTCAGGCCTCTGTGAGGACGCAAACCTGGCCTGTGCCCTGCTCGCTGGCTGTGTGTTTAGTGGCTTGTCCTTCCCACCGACAGCAGCCAGAGCAGTGGCATTCCCCATCTCCTCGTGCCACTCTTCCAACTCGATGCGAGGTGCGGGGCCCATAGAACTGAAAGGGGTTTGTCAACGATTCTCCCAATTGTCGTGGATTGGTGTAGAGTCAACATGGATATGGTAATGCCCAGTCAAAAAAAAAGCCTTCCACAAAAGGAATTTGCAAAAAAAAAAAAGTGCTCGACTTGCTCGAAATTCCTACTTGTTCCCTGAGGAAACTGAGAATTAACTGAGGAATTATGCAATACCTTGCCCAGTTCTCCATGTCCAGTACTTACAACGATGATGTTAATTTGTACATAGCGCCTGGCTCGTTGTCGCATTCCTTAGACGCTGTCAACGCTACTAATTGAGGACACGGTCCGACGTTTTCTCAACAGTGGAGTCAGACTTGGTGATCATTCGAATTCTTATTCCCTCGTGCAAAAATAATACTTTCTAAGATGCACATAACCGTGAGGGATACGATAGAGATAGGAGGGTCAATATAGTTAAAATCAAGCTGTCTATCCAACGATAGCCTGCAATTTCACGAAGTCTGGCGTGCCGAACCCGGTTACCTGCGTGGGCATAGCACAAAAGGATATCAGTTATGGCCGCCCGGAGACGCTTCGGTAGCGCGATACGCACCGGATCCCATCCCGTCACGGCGGAGAAGCCTTGCGTACCACAACCCGGGTTTGATCCCGACTTGATGTCGTTGAAGGCCGATGCGCTCGTGGAAGTGTAGATCAGAGGGTTCAGGAACCCGAGCGATGGCTTGCCTTGGGAAATCAAAAAGTCATTCAGGAGCGAGAACACACCTGCCACGGTCTGACACAACGCGGTGAGTTCCGTGTTCTGTAGCCCAGAAAAAGCTAGGGGGGGAAACGTACGGGCGCTGAACAACTTGTACCGGCGACGCTGATAGTACTTCCGCCAACGACGACCTGGAAGTTCTGCGCCTGTGCAGCAATGTCGGGGTATGCGCGGCCGTTAGGACTATATCCGGTACCCATCAGCCGTGGAAGGAAATTTGGCGTATCCGAAACCTGGAACATACTTGAACAAGCCCTGGTTCTTAGTGCCGATGCTCGTCAGGTAGTTCGCGATGGTCGTGCTTTGGTAGCTCGGTCGTGTGAAGTAGTTCGAAAAACCGCCGCCGGAGAAGCTCACTGCGACCTCGGGGTTAATGCGAATCGTGCCGCCAACGGACGTGACGAACGGGCCTATCAAAAGCAACGTCAAAACAGCGTGCACCACCAGGAGACAGGTGATAAAACTTACAGGATGATGGGAATTCCGGTAAGAATTGGAGCCGGTTCGTGCCGTCGTTCGTCCTGCAGTTTCCGCCACCGACCCCTTCGTCGCCACTGGAGAAGAAGACACTAGAGCCGCGCGAGCCTAGCTGCGCGAACAGGTTGCACACGCTCGTCGCGTAGTCTTGTGGGACCGTCTGTTCGTCGTCTCCATACGAAGTGCTGATCGTCTGCGGGATAGACGTCCCAGCCAGCACAAAGTTGAGCCAGTCCAAGTACGGTTCATTCGTATTTGTTGGCGTGTTGGAATCGGGGATGAAGGGTGGAGAGCCGCCCGTGCTCCAGTAGGTGCTCGGCGTCGGGAAGGCAATGGCTTCGGCATATTGGATATCGAGATTAGCCTATGAGAGAGGAAAGACAAAAAATATCAGCGGTGATGGATCTAGGCTGAACCACGTATTATTTACCTCCACGCCAGGGTCAGTCTGATCGTTTCCACCTCCGCTGACCGGCACGACCGTGAACGCCGCGGAGGCCGCATCAGGGCGGAACCGGTTCATGAACGTCGTCAGATCCGCGTGGTTCGCAAATTCATCGAGGTAGCCTGCGATTCCGAGCTTGTTGCTCGACGTCGCGGCGGGAACGTACGCCGCCGTGTTGTACAGAGCACGCAGGCATGTCGGGGTAATCGTCGTCGCGCAGCTGGCTGGCACAATCGCAGCCGAGCCGGGCGTGGCATTTGCAAATGCCTCCCGCAGCTGCTGGTCACCGTCCTGGAGCGTTGTCGCGTTGGGCTGCAGGTGCATCGCTCGTCGCATCGCCCTGGGTGAACCGAAATACGTGGTCGGTGCAACGGTCTGCACGACCTTGTGTAGCGCTGCGGGTACCGAATAACCGATCGTGCGGAGGACGGTATCGTTCGTCTCGGCGTGTCGGTAGAGTTGGTACGACGCGCCAAGCAGATCGTTTGCTTTCGACACGGGCACTCCGACGAGCGTCAACCAGTTGCCGCCGTGTGTAGGCGAGACGGAAGAGGAGGGGACATCATGGTGTTCAAGCCAGGAGTTGACAAGCTCCATTGTATCGGGGTGCGGTGCGACAAGCTCGGCAACTTCCTCCTTGGACAGATGCATACGATATCTACCCAGTCACATATGTGTGAATATAATATACACGCAGGAGAGGGAGGGGAACGTACTTGGGATGAGCAGGGTCGCTGATTTCGTACAGGGTGTCAACCAAGGCGTTTTCACGGTCGGGTTTGAGTGCAATACGGAGGTCAATGGTGGTTCCCTCCGGTGGGTGGCCTTGACATTCCCAGTTCTTTGGGACGGTTTTCCATGCATGCTTCACTTGCAAGTCATCCCAGCGCGGGGCGAGGGGAGACGCAAGGGTGAAAGGGACTGCAGCGAGAACGGAGAGGGTCGGTAGCCAATACATGGAGGAGTCGGTGAGCGACACTGAAGGCCGCAAGACAGCAGGGAAGCACCAAAGGTTTTATAGTCCATATTCCTGCCAAATCTGAGCTGGGAACGATTAGTGCACTGAGAGTGGTAATGCATGGCCCAAGAAAGGTTTGACCTATTAGATTAGATTACATAATGGAATACCGGTGCTCCCCGTATGGTAAACAGTTGGTGAACTTGCATGTGCATGCATGACTCCGTCACCGGAGCACCAGAAACAGTGATTTCCCGTGCTGCACCATGTTGGACGCACTGCTTCGTGTGGGTCATGCTTCGTGGAAGACGAGACTACACGTGGTGGTCGACCTTTTGGGTCAACCACCATCAGCCTGGCATCAGGTATTACATACCACAGGCTTCTGTCCAGTCTGATGACTACCGTGACTGCGTAGATCACAAGATGCCTTCCCAGGTTCCGGCACACCTAGGGGAAAGTTGGTCACGCTGCCAACTCGAACTCGACAGTGTGTTCACACCATCAGTACTTTATAATAACAAGCACGATAAGGGTTTTCGATGGAAAAACACCGAGTCCGAGTTAGGATCACGGTCGTAGAACGTTGTGGCGGGAAGCGACAGGGTGACTTTTCAAGCTTCAAGCTTCACCGGCTCCACTTTTGGCATGCGTCTCCCGCGGCCGCGGCCCCATGTTCTAGACGAGGACGCCACGCTTTGGCGCAGGGTTCACATGTTCGAGGATTCGCTTGGAGTCTCGTTAGGACCAACGCCTTGCTTAGTTCTTCGTTTCCACAACAAATATTCTGTCTGATAAGGGTCTCAGACTTTTTTAGTACCTTAGAATTGGCTCTTTATGATTCCTAGCCGCAACGACCATATAGAGCAACTGAGCCATCAAGAAATGACCTTCCTGTCCTGAAAAGATTTACTTAAGATAGTTATAAGGGCCTTCCACCCGTTCTACATAGAAGACTTGGTAGAAGGGCTAGAAGATGGTGAGTGTGAGATTTTCTCAAATGGTAGAGGCAAACGAGGCTGGTAGGCATTCGAGCTTTTATTCCCTAGTACAAAAACAGTAAGACGTTCCGAGATACACATGGCACCGTGAGTGATAATAGAGATAGGATGGTCAACATAGTCCCCAAAATCAAGCCGTCTATCAAACGATGGCTTGCAGCCTCAAAAAGTCTGGCGTGCCGAGGCCGGTTACCTACGTGAGCGTAGCACAACACCATCACCCATCAGTTCTCCACTACGCAGACGCATAAGCAATACGCACCGGATCCCATCCCGTCACGGCGGAGAAGCCTTGCGTACCACAGCCCGGGTTTGATCCTGACTTGATGTCGTTGAAGGCCGATGCGCTCGTGGAGAGGTAGATCAGCGGGTTCAGGAACCCGAGCGATGGCTTGCCTTGGGAAATCAAAAAGTCATTCAGGAGCGAGAAAACACCTGCCACGGTCTGACATAACGCGGTGAGCTCACAGCCCAGGAAAAAGTGAAGGGAGACACGTACTGGCGCTGAGCAACTTGTACCAGCGACACTGATGGTGCTTCCGCCAACTACCACCTGGAAGTTCTGTGCCTGTGCTGCGATGTCGGGGAACCCGCGGCCGTTGGGACTATATTCAATATCGGTCAGCCGTGAAGGGAACTCGCATATCCGAAACTGGGGACGTACTTGAACAAGCCTTGGTTCTTAGTGCCGATACTCGTCAGGTAGTTCGCGACCTGCGTGCTTTGGTAGCTCGGGCGCGTGAAGTAGTTGGAAAACCCGCCACCGGAGAAGCTCACTGCGACCTCGGGGTTAATGCGAATCGTGCCGCCAACGGCCGTGACGAATGGGCCTAACAAAAGAAAGACGCGTCATCGCAAAGTCAAAACGGCGTGCACCACAAGAAGAAGAAAAAGGCCTCACAGGTTGCCGGGAAGGCTGGATCGAATTGGACCCGGTTCGTGCCGTCGTTCGTCCTACAGTCTCCACCGCCGACACCAAAGTCGCCACTCGAGAAAAAGACACTAGAGCCGCGCGAGCCTAGCTGCGCGAACAGGTTGCACACGCTCGTTGCGTAGTCTTGTGGGACCGTCTGCTCGTCGTCTCCATACGAAGTACTGATCGTCTGCGGAATAGACGTCCCAGCTAGCACAAAGTTGAGCCAGTCCAAGTACGGTTCGTTCGTGTTTGTCGGCGTGTTAGAGTCGGTTTTGAAAGGCGGAGAGCCACCAGTGCTCCAGTAGATGTTCGGCGTCGGGAAGGAGACGGCTTCAGCATATTGGATGTCGAGGTTAGCCTATAAGAGGAAAGAAACGAAAGGTTAGTGGTGTTGTATTCTACGCCGAACCACGCATTACTTACCTCCACGCCGGGTTTGGTCTGGTCATCCCCACCTCCGTTCACCCGCACGACGGGAAACGTTGCAGAGGCCGCGTCAGGGCGGAACCGGTTCATGAATGTCGTCAGATCCACGTGGTTCGCAAACTCGCCCAGGTAGCCCGCGATTCCGAGCTTGTTGGTTGAGGTCGCGGCGGGAACGTACGCCGCCGTGTTGTACAGAGCGCGCACGCACGTCGGCGTAATGGTGGTCGCGCAGCTAGCCGGCACAATCGCAGCCGTGCCGGGCGTGGCATTTGCAAATGCCTCCCGCAGCTCTCGGTCGCCGTCCTGCAGCGCCGTGGCGTTGGGCTGCAGGTGCATCGCTCGTCGCATCGCCTGTGGTGAACCGAAATATGTAGTCGGTGCAACGGTCTGCACGACCTTGTGTAGCGCCGCGGGTACCGAATAACCGATCGTGCGGAGAACCGTATCGTTCGTCTCGGCGTGTCGGTAGAGCTGGTACGACGCGCCAAGCAGATCGTTTGCTTTCGACACGGGCACTCCGACAAGCGTCAACCAGTTGCCGCCGTGTGTCGGTGAGACGGAGGAGGATGGAACATCATGGTGTTCAAGCCAGGAGTTGACAAGGTCCATTGTATCGGGGTGCGGTGCGACAAGCTCGGCAACTTCCTCTTTGGACAGATGCATGCGATATCTACCCAGTCACATATGTGTGAATATACGCATGGGAGAAGGTAGGGAACGTACTTTGGATGAGCAGGGTCGCTGATTTCGTACAGGGTGTCAACCAAGGCGTTCTCACGGTCGGGTTTGAGTGCAATACGGAGGTCAATCGTGGTTCCCTCGGGTGGGTGGCCTTGACATTCCCAGTTCTTTGGGACGGTTTTCCATGCGTGCTTCACTTGCAAGTTATCCCAGCGCGGAGCAAGGGGAGACGCAAGGGTGAAAGGGACTGCAGCGAGAACGGAGAGTGTCGGTAGCCAATACATGGAGGACTCGGAAGGTGAATGACACTGAGAGAAGGACCGCAGGAAGAACAAAAGGTTTTATAGTCCATTTTCCTGTCAAAGATAAGCTGGGAACGACTAGTGTACCGCGAGTACCAGGTTCCAACTAAGTTAGTGAAACTAGTGAATGCTGTAACAATCTGACCAATCAGACTTCGGAATTGGTTTACATAACAAAAACGTCTATTAGTGAAACTCGCTTCACTGGTGCTGGCCATGTGGTGAACTTGCATGTGCCGCACGTGTGATCCCGTCACCGGAGCGCCAAGAACAGATTTCCCGTGCTACACCATGTTGCACTTGTCTGTCCCATTGCTTCGTGTGGGTGGCAATGTCAGGTCAAGCTCCGTGAAGACAAGTCTGCACGTGGTGGTCCGCCTCCTTCAGGTATCAGATACCCTCTGTCCATTCATCTAGACCTACTGTGCGGATCATGGTAGGCCTTCTCTACCGGCACACGCGGTCACCAGGAGAAAGTCAGTCATGCTGCTAATTTGAACTCGAGATTGCATTCACACCGTCAGCACCAAGATCAGCACGCCAAGAGTTTTCGATGGAAAAAACTGAGTCCGAGCGGGGTGGTCGTGGCATTGTTGTGGGCGCGGGAAGCGATAGACTTTTCAGGACGACTAGGCCGATTCGGGATGAACAGCTCGAATCGAAGAATAGGGAATGACATGCTCGCGCCCTCACTGGCACTATCACGGAAGATCAACGTTTTCGGACATTCCCTTCCTCGGGCTCTCTCTTCGCCTATATGCAACTAGGGGACGAATAAAGTGTCGCCACGTCACCTGTGAAGGTAGACGGGAAGAACTCGGGAGGACTGCCGATATTGGGTATTCTGACTGAAGGTTACGGTACTTGAAGCGAATGATCGATGGCCATGTTGCGGTCACGTGACACGTCGCTCCGCGGGGAAACCTAGTGAGTCTGAAAGAAAACTGGATCGTGACGGCGGTGCCCTCTCTACCGACTATGATGTTCTCTGTCCCGTCTCTCATGTCTGGGATCCCCCTCTGGATGATGTCCCACTATTATAGGATCGCTACCCAGGATAAAATCGGAACTTGACTCACAACGCGGCCGAGCGGATATCAGTCGACTTGCGGGCTTGCCTCAGTCCTGAGCTGAAAAGTCTCGTCTTGTTGATAACCTTTGGTAATGAAAATTTTCTATAAGAGCTCTTCTCGTCCCCGTCCGACTGTCGTCCCAGATCTCTTCCCAGTTCCACCACCTCTCCTGCGCACCTACCACTAGTACCCCATGTGTTAGCCATTGGCAGGCCCTATCCTCCCTTTTGAAATCGCGCATATACCGATATCGTTTCCATGGTGTGCTAGCTAGTACGACGGGGACACAAGCACCTTGAGTGTCACCATGTCACCCAGCAGCCACTGTATCAAGACTTTGAAGGAGAGGAGGATGTCACGCCATGGTGTTCAAGCCAGGAGTTGACGAGCTCGAGCGTGTCTGAATGTGGCGCGATAAGCTTGGCAACTTCCTCCTTGGACAGGTGGTGCGATATCTACCCTCCGACACGTCGGGATACATAGGCGAGGAGGAGCGAGCAGAGCAAGGAATGTACTTTGGATGATCTGGATCACGCTTAAATCAACTCTCGCGACTAGGTTTGAGCGCAATGGGGTGGGCCATCTACATGACTCCCTCGGGTAGTTGGCTCTGGCTCTTGAATTTCCAGTTCTTGAGGGTTGTATCCTATGCGTTCTTCACTTGCGTGTCATGCCAATGCGGCGCGAAGGGAGGTGCAACATCAGGAGAGTTCTCCGCAAATAATCGATGATCGATTAGCCTTGGCATTACACCAACGCCATCATGATTTGGATGGCTTTCGCTAATATGGAAATTATTCGAAGTTATCAAGGTTTTACGGGTCCATTCCGCGCCCGCGGCACAGTACAAACTCGTGCAGACAGTTACCCCGACTACGTAGGTTCGCCCCGCCCGTCGCTCAATGCCCCGATGCTGCCAGATGGCGACCAGGACCGCAGGAGGTCGTGGCGAATACCAAGCCCGGCTAAGCTACGACCGTGCCGGACAGCAGTGTGACGATCACGCCGGCGTGCGTGCGCACGCTCTGCAATACTGCGATGGCCCACAAAGCGATATCTCGGCAAGTTTGCGAGCTCGTATATCTGACAACTCTCATGACCCACTTCGCCTTGCCAGTGACGACCTCGAAGATTCACCACCGTGGGTACGGTGCAGGTCAATGGATGCTAGAAAAACCAAACTACCACTGTAGGAGGGTGTCTCGGCGTATACCACAGCGAATTTATTTGTGACATTTACTTCTGTCAACAGTTATCCGTTACTATCGCCCACTGGCAACTACAGTACGCCGGTCACTTTTCACACATACTCACAACTTGGCTTTCATCCACATACATTAATTAGTCGCCACATAGCCACTAGTAACTCCCGTATCTGGTTGATTTGCGAAATTTGGGGGAAAGTGGTTCTATGATAGTGTGTTTGGTTACTGTAATTCCGCCATGATCCGCCATGAATACAATCCGGCCAACTACTTGGTTTTTTCTGAGGAACTAAGAACCCGATTGACCAAAGAACTCAGGCAGAGGCCTGATTTCGAACCTGGACATCAATTCCGGCCTGAGGACCCATCGCCTGATGTACGACCTTCCCCTGCAGTGGGTCCCGACCTTGATCCCGACTCCCGACATTGAGCGGCCTTACTCAAAGTCGACCAGGAATGAGGACGGTCTCCACATTAATGGATTTGACAACATATACTATCAGATAACTGCCAGCTTGACCACGAGCCGAGGCAGGCTGAGGCCGCCAGTGGGGCGTTCAAACGGGCGTCTCCTTGGGCGTCTCCTTCCAGCGGCAAAATATGATGGTCATGCCCTCAGACTCCCCTCCTCGTTGCTGTTGCCATGTCTCAGATATCTCCCTCCGCTTCCTGTTCTTCCAATTTCCAGGCCATCTTTTATACTTCCCTCAAAGCATATGAAGAGAAAACAAAGAAAGACCTTCTCGCGCATCCGTTGATGGCCCAGTTGCAGACCTGCAATTCTCCCACAGACATTCTGGCCGTCCTTCGTACGCAAGTCCAACATTTCGAATCTACGCGCGACGATGACAAATTGACAAAATGGTTGAACCCGACCGTTAACGTCCTCTATGCGTTCTCCGCAGCGCTTGGCGAGGGCGTCGGACTAGTGAGTTCCATTGGGGCGACCCTTCTATTATCTAACCGCATTTCTAGCTATTCTCACCTGCGAAAGTAATTTTTGCTGGTGCCGGTGTCCTCCTTTTGGTAGCTAGTGTCTAGATCACTCTTACACAGACTGTCATAACACCGAACTATCCCAGGCGGCAAAGGACGTTGTTGCGAGCCGAGATGCGCTCTTCGATATCTTCGAGCGCATTGAAAGCTTCTTCAGACGGCTCGAGACATATATCGAAGTTCCGGCAACAGAGGCGATGCGGGACATCATCGTGATGATCATGGTCGAGGTCCTTGGACTTCTTGCGATCGTGACGAAGGAGATGAAGCAGGGACGAGCAAGTGAGTCAACTACTTATGTCGCATTTCCCCTCGCTGATAGAATCTCAGGGAAATACCTCAAAAAACTATTTGGAAGGACCGATATCGAGGACGCGCTGAGTAGACTGGATAAGTTGACGCAGGAGGAAGCCCGGATGGCGATTATGCAGGTCCTGAAAGTCGCACATCATATCGATGACGGAGTAAAGACTGTCAGAAATAACGTAAAGGACATCAATGACAAGATCAATGTGACTATTGAGGGTACGTCAAGCACGCAGGCAGCTCACAAACACCATCGTAAATCCATATGCGACTAGATAGCAAGGAAACAAAGGCTCTGGTGCAACAGACGGTAAACGATATGGATGAGACAAAGCGTTCGTGGTTCTTTAGCCCGCTGCTCTTAATTTTTGAGACCGAAATGCCACTACAGGTGACCAGGTACGGCGGTACCACCGAGCGTGGCTTTCTCCGCCAGATCCGTCCACTAATCAAAATCTCGCTTGCAACGCTCAACATGAGGGGACGGCAACGTGGTTCTTCCAGGGAAATAACTTCAAGGAATGGGAGTCCAAGTCCACCGCATCCTTGCTGTGGATCCACGGGAAACGTGCGTCCCTATTTCCCTTCACGGCCTCCCTGATCTGATCGCTTCGAAACATTGTAGCGGGTTCGGGGAAGAGCATCCTTTGGTTCGCTATCAAATCTTTCAGGTTCACCCTTGAGGAACTTACACCACCAACTAGTTCCGCAATCATCCAGAACGTCATGGTATTACGGGAGGCTGGACTAGCCTCCATGGCGTACTTCTATTTCGATTTTAGGGATACCGATAAACAAAACCTTTACAACTTGCTTCCTTCGCTTCTAACACAGCTCTCCGCTCGTTCCGACAGTTTTTGCAACATCATCTCCCGCATTTATAAGGCACACGACGATGGCGCACGTAAGCCCAGCACCAGCACGCTGATTGCGTGTCTCAAAGAGATGCTCGGACTATCTGGCCAAGGCCCAATCTATATCATCTTGGACGCGCTAGACGAATGCCCCAATACCTCTGGAATTCCATCCGCCCGGAAGCAAGTCCTTGATCTCTTAAAGGACCTCGTCGGCCTCCAGCTTTCAAATCTTCATATATGTCTCACCAGCCGTCCGGAGATCGACATCCGAGCTGCGCTTGAGCCCCTTGTGTTTCACCCAGTCTCGATTCACGACCAAAGTGGACAAAAAAAGGATATTGAAGACTATATAAGATCTGTCGTCTACGCGGACTCGGATACGGCGATGAGGAGATGGAGGGACAAGGATAAAGAACTAGTTATTGAGACGCTCACGCAAAGAGCCGATGGAATGTAAGCATGTTTAACGATACCGTAACTTACTGACGACGCTTATTGATCATTTCACAGGTTCCGATGGGTTTTCTGTCAACTGGAAGTGTTGCAACATTGCCTTCCACAAAGCATCCGGAGAACCCTTAACGAACTACCCAAATCCTTGGACGAGACATACGAGCGCGTGCTGAAGGAGATCGGGATGGCCAACCGGGGTCATGCTCATCGTCTGTTACAATGTCTCACAGTGGCCCTTCGGCCCCTGCGTGCCGAGGAACTAGCAGAAATACTTACGCTTGACTTTGATGGGGCCGAAGGAGCGATACCGAAGTTGAACGAGGATTGGCGGTGGGAGGATCGGCAACGAGCTGTGCTATCCACGTGCTCCAGCTTGATCACCGTGGTCGATGATGGACATTCCCGCGTCATTCAGTTTACGCATTTTTCAGTCAAGGAATTCTTGACATCCGATCGCCTTGCCACTTCTCAAGGAGATGCTCCGTACTTTCATATCATGCCCGAGCCTGCACACACGACTCTCACCCAGGCTTGCTTGGGGATTCTACTCCAGTTGGACGGCAGCTTCACCAATAAACAGGTCAAAGTTAGCTTTCCCTTGGCCAGATATGCTAGTCGTCATTGGGTAAAACACGCCCAGTTCGGAATGGTGTCGTCACATATATGTGGTGGGATGCGGCGTCTTTTTGACTCGACCAAGCCATATTTTTCTGCGTGGCTCCAGTTGCACGACATAGACGATGGCTGGACTCACTTCAGAGATTACGAGACCGCACATCGTGGATCTCCACTTTATTATGCCTCGTTGTGCGGGTTTCGTGACCTGGCAGCGCACATCATCGTCGAGCATCCCAAGCAAGTAAATGCGATGGGTGGCCATAACCGCAGTCCACTGGTGGCGGCATTGCACAAGGGATACTTCGACGTAGCAGAGCTATTGTATCAGCATGGCGCAGCCGTGGATGTTGCCAGCTACCGAAACCGAACTCCGCTACAAGCTGCATCGGTGGAGGGACTTATCGACGTCGCGCGGTGGTTACTCGACCACGGCGCAGACGCGAATTCGCAGCAAGACGACCACTGGACCCCAATTAATTCAGCTGCAGTGAATGGACACCTAGAGGTTGTTCGGACGTTACTGGAGCACAGTGCACGCACCAACACTGCCAACGACGTAGGCCATACCCCATTGCACCAGGCGTCAAATTACGGTTACGTGGAGATCGTGAGGCTATTACTCCAACATGGAGCCGATATCAGCGCACAAGATAAGGACTATTTTACGCCATTACATCTGGCATCATCTAGTGGATGGTTCGAAGTTACCCGTCTACTCCTTGACCACGGTGCGAACGCAAATGCCCCAAACAAGGATGGAATGTCCTCGTTGCACCTAGCATCGTCCAAGGGGAGAACGGAGATCATACGCCTACTGCTCGACCGTGGCGTGGATACAGATGCCAAGAACAAGGACGGAAGCACCCCGTTACACATAGCGTCGTCCGAGGGGAGAACCGAGGCCGTAAGCCTGTTACTCGACCGCGGCGCGAACGCAGATGCTGAGAACAAGGGCGGAAGCACCCCGTTACACCTAGCGTCATACTGGGGAGAAACCGAGACCCTGCGCCTGCTGCTCGACCGTGGCACGAACGCAGATGCTAAGAACAAGGAGGGAAGCACCCCGTTACGCTTAGCATGGAAAGCCGAGATTGTGCGCCTGTTGCTTGATTGTGGCGCGAACCCAAATGTCAAGGACAAGTTTGGATGGACATTGTTGCACCTAGCGTCATACCAGGGGGAAACCGCGATCGTGCATCTGCTACTCGACCGTGGTACGAACGCAGATATTGAGAATAAGGACGGAAGCACCCCATTGCACCTGGCGTCATCCAATGGGACAACCGAGATCGTGCGCCTACTGCTCGGCCGTGGCGCGAATGTAAATGCCGAGAACAAAGACGGATGGACCCCTCTTCAGGTAGTATCAGGAGAGGGGAAGGACGAGATCGTGCAGATGTTGACAGAGCATGGTGCGCAAGTAAATCGAGAGCTATAGGTTACCTTACAAATCTTTCCGTGACGAATTCCGTCCAATTGTGCACAATTTATCATTGTAGTATTTCCAGATGGTGTCACCGTTCCTTTCTCGAGTATCCGTATGGGCACACTTAGAACGATTCCCAATAAGATATAGCAATGGACTAATAACAGGTAAATAGGAACATTGTGAGAACAAGTACTTTTTTTTTGGGGTCCATTCATATCCCGTAGGCCGAGACCAGACGCAGCGTGGATAAGCTACACTAAGGGGGGATTATAACGCTAATGTGCTCCCCGGCGGTAGTTAGTATGTCGCAGATCAGTTGACCGCGGCGTCAGACACCAAGAGTTTGTTTTCCCCCTTTCCCCAAAAATCCTTTGGAGCCCCGCGTATTCCCAACATCTCAATCACTGGGCCAGGATCGGGCTTGGACATCGCTCTGCTTATCTGTAGGGAGGTTAGCAACCGGTGGGGATTTTTGGAGCGGTATAGGGCTCCGTAGGGTGTTCTGATGCGAGAACAAGTACTTACCGAAGCTTCTGAATGAACCACTTTACCATGCCCTTTAAGGACGTACTCATATACAGACAATCAAGCAGACGGTAGCCGGACTCGTGACAAGTCATCGAACGTAACCTAGAAAACTCGAGCCCCACCACAGGGTTCATGGCTAACGAGGAAACCAGAAGAACATATATTCACGCGAGTACTTGCACGAGGGTGTCCCGCAATTGCTCACGCGGTGGCGCCACAGAGGCCCCGCCCGTGCGGCGAGCCGAAGTACGTCGTCGGTGCGACGGTCTGCACGTGCGCGAGCAGCGCCGCAGGGAGTGCGTATCCAAGCGTGCGCAGGACGGTCTCGTGCGTCTCAGCGTGCCTGTAGAGCTGGTACGACGCGCCGAGGAGGGCGTTCGCCTGGGGCACGGGCACTGCAGCCACGGTCAGCCAGCCGCCACCGTGCGTCGCGGATACGGATGTGGGCGGCACGCCGTGGTGCTCGAGCCAGGAATGGACGAGCGCGAGGGCATCTGGGTGCGGCGCGACGAGCTCCGCGACCTGCTCTTTGGACAGGTGCGAGCCGTATCTGCGCATGTGAGTATATACGCGCATGGAGCAGTGGCGCAGAGGACGTGCTTTGGATGTCTGGGGTCGCTGACCTCGTAGAGCACGTCGACCAGGGCGTTCTCCCGGTGAGCGTTGAGCGCAATGTGGAGGTCGATGGTAGTGCCAGAAGGTGGGGGGCCTACGCTCTCCCAGTTCGCTGGGACGGCATCCCATGTGTGCTTCACGTACACGTCGTCCCAGTTTGGTGCGAGGGACATCGAAGGACAACCAAAGGGACAGGTAGCAAGAAGCGGAGAAGCGGAGAAATGCGGGAAATGGGGGCGGCGGGTGACTTACGTAAGTACACCTTATAAGATGCCAATCCCAACACAGTTAACGTGGAACGATAAGGCAGCTGATAAGTATGTAGGCCCCAAGTGCCTCAAGTATCAGTCGAGTATTATAGTCTGAGTACAGTGAGAGCTCGTCTTGGAGCTCGTTCTGCTTCGGAGGTCTTCGGCACGATGCATATCGGGTCAATGAGTCGGTGAAAGCGGGAGACGGTTCTGGATACGGACACAGATGAATGACGGCGAGGAGAATCAAATCCATGAAACAAGATTGGGATCGTTCATTTTATGGTGTTGGTTCGGGTGCTAAGATGATGAGCTGCCTGCTTTTAGGGTATCGCCGCACCAAAGAGATATTCAAAATATTAGCGAGATGTCAGTCGCAATCTGCGCGTCGACAACTTCGTGGCTTTTACAAGTCATATTACACAGTATCCGAAGTGCTCTTGGAACATTCCGTCAAAATGACCGTACTACTCCCTTTCATTTCATCATATAGATCGAGTCACAATCGCTAGATGGACCCTGTGAAAATATACACAGTATACGAAGGCCATAGTTTCCCATGTTAGATAGTACGAGCCCTATAGTGGAGTATCCTCCTCGGTCTTGATGCCCCGGCGCGTGATCCCTAATCGCTCCATCTCCCACACCGACCAATGGAACACCGGCAGAGGGTGTGCTTCGGTATTGAACACCCACCGGTCCAGTGGGACGAGATCTTCATCCGTAAAGAGCAAAAATAGATATTTGAGTCTGCATGCCAGAAGAACGTCAGTAGGATCCAAGAGGGGTGTAGTAAACGACATACGTCTCGGCAAGGAACCAGCTAAGTTTTCAAAGATCGCGGCAATCGTGAGCATAACTCTACCATAACACACACACAGAGCACTCCGACTCACCTCGGCATCTCATCCTTTTTCGGCCCACCGACGCGTCGGACATCCTCGACGCTCGAGTATCCACCGCCCTCAACGCGCGCCTCCCGCTCCAGCGCCTCAAACACCTCCCAGCCACGCTCGCGCCACATCACGTCGCCCGTGGTGCGCCACAGCAGGTAGAAGCTCTCCACCGTCTCCGGACGCAGGAGGTAATTCTTTTTGATCGGCGTGTACTCCGGGTCCGTATCGGTGCCCCTGACCGACTCGGGGGATCGCACGCCCGGGGGATCGCCCTGGCTACCGTTCTGCTCCCACTGTTTTAGGTGAGCGACCCACGGATCACCGAAGGGCGATGCGGGAGAGAGCCCCTGCGTCGAGTGCATTTGGACCACATCTGGCGCGAGCCGCGATGGCGAGTCGGCATAGAGCAACCAGCACGTGTGTGCGAACGCGCGGGCAGCCCACATGTGTCTCTGTGGGACATCGCGGAGCGTTGCAGCGCCAAGCGCCAGCGTGGCGGGGAGGAAGCAGGTCAAGTGCTCAAGTTTGTGGGAAGGGAGGAAAGTTCCATTAAACTCTACAGTGGCATCGGTAACATAGAGGAGGCCGCGGTTTGGAGTTAGGTAGGTGAGATGTTCGAGGATTGCATCCACCGATCGGATGTCTGCGCAGAATGAGTTGAACGACGCAAGAAGAAAGGCGAAAGCGCACAGAGATCACGCGCTTTCGTATCCGTGCGGCCGGTGAGAAGCCACTGTTTGAGCATATACTCATACGCGCTGTCTCCAATTGCGCCGACGGACACCGTCCCTAGTACCCCATCAGCAACCAAGCTGGCTAGATCTAAAAAAGAGCGAGACATACGACCAATCGGTATACCATTATTTATGGACCAAAACACCGGAAACAACTCTCCCGTAGATGTGACGTCCGCCTTGTACACGATATCCATGATCCCCTCCACGGCGTCATAGTATACCCCTCGGCCCGTCAAATACGCGAGGTACTTGTATTCGAGCTGGCAAGTGAGTGATTCGGCGAAACCGGCCTCCCCGGCCCAGCCCCTAGTTACATTGCCATTCATGGTATTGACTGCGTACATCGGTAGACCCGAGGGCGTGTCGAGTGCGGGTAAGAGTGCGGCCCCGAGGTCATCGGCGCGGGCGAGGAGGATGGGGTCTTGTGAGAGGGCGTACGCGGAGAGCAGTCCGCCGAGATAACGAATGACGGTCTCAAAGAATGGCGCATATTGTTTCTGTTCGTTACGTGACACCGAGCACGAATACACGTCAAAGATCAACAGAACGAACTACGTGGGACTGGGGTTACGTACTGGCGACATGGTGAAGGTCACGTTAGCCACGACGGCGAGTCCGGCATCAAACTCATCGTAGAGGCCCATGAGCCACATCGTGTCGAGCGAATCGACGATAGAAAGACCCCAGCCATTGAAGCTACGCATGACGCGGTGTCAATCAATCAACGAGAGCGGCTGCCGCGCGAGGCAGAGGATAGACGCACTTATTAACGGGGAGCTTGGCGATCGGCTTCAGCTCGTCGTGTGGTGCCGCGTAAGTGAGATAGGCCTGGTAGGCGTGCAGGAATGCGCCGCGCACGGCATCCGCCCGCTCTGCCCACGGTCCGTTATGTGCGGCCGTGGGATCCGCTAGCGGGCGCTGGACCTTGATGCGGCGGCGTGGCGGGCCCATTGGGTGGTGAGGGATAGGCAGTAGTCGATCTTGTGGAGGGATGAGATCGAAGAAGCGGGATGGACCTGTGTGAGGGAGCAGTGCGGCGAAGAGAAAAAAAATGAAGAGACAGAGTAAGATGATACGGACGAGAGGACGGCGAATGATGCCATAGAGAGATTGGGAAGCCAACATGAAAGAGCGAACGAAGGAGTGAACTGAATGCCAAGGAATGTGAGCTGTCTGTGAGAGAGTGCTAGCAACCGTTATTTTGTCACATGAACGCTGTGCACCGATCGAGGAGATCTTGGAGGAGATCCTGAATATCTCCAACGTCTGACCGCGGTCGATAAAGCATCGATAAAGGGTCGTCAAGTGGTTCAGTTGAGACGGGCCGCCTGTTCGTCACAAGTGAAGAGGGTTTCTCTGTTCCGACTGGGTTTAATAAAGTAGGGTTACTACATCGGACCGCGGTCGACGACACCAGGCACTCGGAGTCCACTCCAACTTACACTTCCACTTCCGCCTCTCTCCGGTTGAAATAAGTCGAACCCTTCTCACTCTCACACCTTTAGTGCACCCCTACAACGATATCATTTCCACGGCCTTTGTCGCCGACCTTAAAGTGGCTGTTGTCACCAGCCGAGGGTATCCACTGGTCCCCTCGTCATATTACGTATAACAGCCCTGCATGCCAACAGCAAATGATTGAATTACAGTACTGTAACTTAACATGAACCAGTATTGTAACCGTTATGGAACTTATGGTGATCGACATTGGCTGCCTGATGTGGAGAGTGGCCACTGCCGTTACCGTCCCACAGTATCATAAGTTAGACCGAACATCATATTGGGCCGAGGCCCGAGGAGCAGTGGAGTGTTTGCAGGAAAAGAATACTGTGGCGCAAGAAATTTGGATGTTTGAACTCTTGTTGCCGAGGTGAGGTCGCGACGGGTGGGCGGGCCCTCCCGGAGCGACTGGATGAGCGTCGGTGAATACGGTACAATGGACCTCATCATCGATCCTTTTACAACAGGGCGCGGCGGGCGGGTTAAAAGAAAGTAATCCCGGTTTTTCAGACCGGTTGGAAAGGTGGGCAGACAGGTGGCGGCACGTAAAAGAGGAATGAGTACGTGCCGTCGCTTCGCCCGCTCACTCAAAGACAATGCTCCAAGGCGCTGCTCGTTCCTCGCTCTGCCTTAGACCGGCTACTGTAAGTGTGCCGAGAAACACGTTCCTGGATCCTTTCCATTGATCCCGCGTACCTGCCAAGAGAATGTCGCTCACACACACTGTCACACACTCGAGCCAACTCGTCAGGTATCTCTGAGTAGGCAAGAGGAGCCCAATGCATACAGTAATAATGGGGCACAAAAGTCCCAAGAAGTATCGGTCCAAAAATGCACGATTACCATCCACTGGCAGCGTTGCGTTGACACGCCACTAACACACATTGCTGATGGGGCCATTGATCTCATATCTGGTAGATTCGAGGCATTGGACCTTTCCCTCGGCCTCCGCTCGACCATCCACGGTCTAGTAACGAGCTGTAAACGGAGCGCGTAACACGTGACGCGGGAGTACCACGCGGACCCGAGCGAGGACGAGAAAAGAGTCGAGAGTCGAGTTTTGAGCAGCAATTTTAAAGTGCAGAGGAATGAAGTCGGCCGGATTTCGAGAACACGAGTTGCCACTTGTGATACATTCACAGTCCACAGAGCGTCTAGTTATCATAATTATAACGATGAGGCATGTGGAGGAACGGAATGTCCGAAGGTGACGTGATCTTGAGCTCGGCGTGCTCGCGCTTGGTCCGAAGCTGTAACATAGATACTGTACGGGAGGAAGTCAGATGAACAGGAAGAGGTATGATATCGTAGCGGCACAATGGCCGAAGTCCAAAAAATAGGGCGGCAGAACGTTCGCAACGCAACGGGGCGAGACAAACACCCCGGGCATCTGCCCGATCCGGTCCTGCCGCGATCCTGCTGGCGGAGTGCTGGCGGCTCCCCCGCAAATCGGGATCGCGGCGCAGTTCAGCAGGGTCGTCGTCCTCTGGTCGTTAAGCCACTGTACCCACAATGTCGGACCAACCTCTCGCCTGTTAGCCATGATCGTTGGCCGCTCCAGAGACCTCGTCTAATCACTCTTGGGACCACTTCGGCGAGACTTTGATGCGGAGAGCGTATGGGGTGCAGACGTCGGTCTGCTGAGGGGACGACGCGCGGGGTCCGCCTTTTTGAATTACTACAAATCCTCATTGGGGTTTGCGTCCTTCTTTGGGATTGTTGGGTCACTAGTTAGCTTCAGGAAGCGAAGTGATGGTAGTGAAGAATCGATGCGCTAAGCCCTTCTGCTCGCGGCGGTTCCGTCCATTCTTTTTTAACATCACTTTGGCATTGGTTTCGTCGTTGCTTTACTGCGGATCTGTTGTATTTCAAAGGCTTCTCGAGAGGCTTCGGGAGGTCGGCAGGGAAGTTACTGCGATTGTCGTATCATCTGCTGCGAGCTTCCCTTCCGTTTCAGCTGCTTCGTTTCTTCTATGTTTACGTGGCCCGCGGGCTAGCGTATCATAAGGTTCGTCGCCGAAGCCAAGAAAATATCAGCCAGATAGTGGCCCGGTCCCTGCCCAATCATATCAGGCTTTAACCTTTCGCCAGGTGGAGGGCGTTGCGCGGCTGACCGCGAGGCGTGAACGCTTGAGCGCCGAACACTGAAACCTCGGCCCCACTGGCAGGGGCGTAACCGGATTACGAATAAAAGACAGGATGTCGTCTCGACACCAACAATGGGAAGGGACGGGCAAATGGCTGGTTACAATAAAAGATTGGTATTCATCTAGGACGGGAAGTCACAAGACTCATACCCAGTGCATGGTAAAACCAGTCCCCGCTACTCATCAGGATCCTATTTCTTGCTCGGACGACACTTGCGCATGTTGCGCAAGAAATGGCCCATCGGGGTTGGTGGCGGAATCGTTCGTGCTTGACGCGGTGATATTTGGTGTGGCGAACGTCCCACTGGACGAGGCATCCGACAGACATACCATGACTGGAATCAGAAAGGTGAGAGAATAAGGAGTGGGTCATTGTCGATGTCTGGTTCGGGGAGAGGATAAACATACCGGAACCCAACCACGATCATGCGAGGATCAGGGACAATCAACGAACCTTTACCGGAGAGCCAACGAGACAATCGTACATATGACCGGTGATTGAAGCACTTGAAAACGCGAAGCACGTCATCCTCGAATAGGTCTAATTCTTCGACACCTTGTTTCTTATAGTCCATCAACACGTAGCCTAGGGTACTTCTCGAGGCGATATGAAAAGGAAGTATTGGAGTTTTCGTGTTTGAGACAGGAGAAATGAATTTGGAGCTCGACTTATTCGCATGACTAGCCTCTGCCACAGCTGTTGCAATAGATATACGTGTCTCGAAGAGGCACCTCGCAGGAACCCAGCCTTGCTTACTGGTATCGGAATCTAGGATACCTGTCCCCGTATGGTCACGTTGCACGACCCACCATCCTCGCGCTTGGGATGCAACGACGAACGTATCGCCGCTATTGACGTCAGGTGGGTTGATCGGGATAGAAAGCACGTACACAATGACATCGAACTCGTCCTCCTGTTCCCAAATGTATGGATATGTTTCCTCTGCATACGATATTTCGGCCAGAACTGGGACCTCCTGCGTGGGCTGCATGTCTCATTGCGCTCGGTCGGGGCGGTTGCAATGGCCATATGCAGGACGGTAGACTGCGGACGGTCAGCCTGAGCTTTTCATACACGGCATCTTCGCGTTCCTTATTAGCGACTGCGGGCGATGTTGCCTTTGACAAGCAGGGTTGCACGGGTGTAGGTGGGACAACGCCAGCGGCAGCCTCAGAGTATATCCGGCAACTCGGCCCGCTGCTCCTGCTGAGCGATTGTAACGACGGATCTTCTCTTTTCTACCAACCACGACCTCTTTGGCATTCTTTGCACTTCAAAAGCAATGCACTTCAAAAGCAATATGCAGAGTCTGGGAGATAGATACAGCAGTCCTCGTTTGAGGTGGCGGGCACACTTTCTCACTGACCGTCGCCATAGTTCTGGACTGACAATTCATGTTTATATGGTCGGACTACAATACATCTTCTTGCCCAGCCAACCCATCCATCACATCGTCAGTTTCCTCAGCACCCGCCCCTTTGGCCTTCTTCACAGGTGGCTCTTCTAGAGTTCCCGCGCCTTGCTTAACCAGCGCCATCCGCGTGCGCATCTTGCCCGCAGCCTTTGCGCTGCGCTTCCCTGTGACTTGAGTCGCGGAAGCGTCGGACGGGTCGCGGATCATCGGGTTGTGAGTCGCGTCGATGTTTTTCGGGAGGTTCGTGAGGGGTTCGTACAACTGCAATGCGGAGATCTCGCGCTCGGTGGCTGCCAGCGTTGTATCAGCGGAAGAGAAAGAGGAGAGCTACGGCATGTCGGCGCACCCGGAATGACAGACGCGCCGTTTAGAGTCGACAACAATGGCGGTGGCGGGGATACCTCGCTTGCCTGGGTGACCCCGTTAATCATAAGAGTGGCTCAGTGGGATTTTGGGACTGACGGAGTCCAGTGCAAGCCGAACCAGCCTTACATGGGAGGGCGCGTCGGGAGACGGACCCTCGTCGGCACAATGGGCGTCCACCGACACCCACACGCAGTCAGGGCTCCCAGTCAAGGGCGCAAACGTGATGACGGGGCCACACAAGTCATGCGCATGCACGACGAGTGGGTCTCCCGACACCGCAACAGGGTCGGGAGGCAACACAAACCAGAACAACGCCGTCGCACTGGGTGGAAGATGCTGTCAGCCAGGTTTGTAGGCGACTGGAATTCCCAGGAACGCACCCTACAGCGCTGAACACGACGGCCAGTCGCCCGCCAACCTTCAACGTGTCGATCTTCTGTACGACGAGCACTAGCGGCCGCTCTTCGATCTCTGGGGAGGCCGTAGTCGGCATTGCGTCTGCGTCGGCCGCTTCGTCTCCGCTCTCATCATCTCCGTCGTCCTCAATCCCAACCTCACCCTCGACCCCGACTCCTCCACCCTCATCGTCATCATCATCCCCAAATTTGACTTTCTCTACCTCTGGTGTTGAACTCACGTCACTATCAGCTGGGATTACCGCGCCAGAAGCGGCCTTCGCCTCCCGGCGGCGCTGTCTCGCGAGCCACCTCCGGCTGGGCGGCTTGCGCTCCCCATCGCTATCGTAGCCGCGCCTGGGCTGTGCACGACGCACGGCGATGAACGGACGCACGGCGTCCTCGATCGCGACGTCGTACAGCCATCTGCCCGCGCGCCAGTCCCACAACTTTATCACCGGGTCCCCGCCGCCGGACACGAGGACCCCGTGTGCGGTGGGTTCACGCGGGATATGGATCGCCGAGACGAACCTACGTGGGGTTGAGCTGCAGTGGAGGAAAGGCGAGTGGGGTGTGGGGTGTGGAGATACCTTTTGTGCCCGAGGCAAAAGCTCTCAATTGTGTATCCTTGTGGGAACCGGCTCGCGCGGATGTGCTCGTCGCGGTCTGCGGTGACGATGTGTGTCTCGTCTGGGGAGAGGAGGAATGCGGTCAAGAGGGAGGTATGGCCCAGGACGAGCGTCCCGCCCGACGGGTTCTCGTGTGATGCGAGGGTGTCGGCTTCGGTGGATGGTGCAGATGTCAGGGTGGTTGTTGGCAGGGGAGTAAGTGGGTAGCTTGCAGGACCGTAAGTAGGAAAAGAAAAAGTACGCCGGTCAGACACACCTGAAGACGTCTCCGAACTTGTCTGCAACAACGATTGTTTGGCCTGAACGCGCAAACGCGATCTGGGTCGGCTTCTTCGGGAGCTCTCTGTGTTTTTAATTCAGTTGAGAGAGGATATTCTAAGAGAACAGGTTGCGCACCGCTCGCTCAGAAGCTGCGGGGTGTCGATCGCCCAGACTTTTAACAGCTTGTCATCGCCAGCTGTGGCCAAGTGAGCGCATCTGGTATCAACGGCAGCACAGCGCACAGGTCCCGCCTTCAGTACCCCATCTAGCTTCGATTCCTCAAAAGACACGGTCGAGTGAAGCAGCTCTCCTGATCTGAGGTTAAGTTCAAGAAAATGCCTGCAAATGAAGTCCCTGCGGCGTACTTCGAGTCAAGGACCTGGATGTGGGGCCCAGCAGTAGTTACTGTTTTTTTTTCTCCGTGAAATATATTTGTGTGCGGGTAGGACGTCATGTCGAGTCTGAAGAATGGTCAAAGTGGTCAAACTGATCCACAAAGGCAGATATCTAATCTGATATGTTCATCTCCTGGTCAACGTGTCAACGCGCGTCAAGTTGACCCCCAACTCGAACAAGACCAGCACATTCGACGAGGTCTTTAACCCGAAAATTATCTCTTTGAAGGACACCCCCCGTGACCAATGTTCTCAGACGAGATCAAAACTCTCCGAAGGCTTGGCTTCCGCCATGTGTGCCGTTCTTTTTTGCGTCCGGCGTTACATGAACTAACCCACTCCACCCGCAGGTACTCCTCCAGATCCTCAACTTTGCCTCTGTCCTAACCTCAGGTCTCATGATCTGGAAAGGCCTCGGACTTATCACAAATACAGAGTCGCCAATTGTCGTTGTCCTCAGGTGCGTGGCCCTTTCTCTCGTTTTCCGATTCACCAACTGACGCATTCGCGTTTCCCGCACGACCCTCTAGCGGCTCTATGGAACCAGCGTTCTACCGCGGAGACCTCCTTTTCCTCGTCAATCCTGCAAACAAGCGCTACGAGACGGGCGACATCACCGTCTACAAGATCCCTGGCCAGGACATCCCAATCGTGCATCGTGTTCTCGAAACGCATGATGTCGTGAAAGTTGTCAATGAGTTCGTCCCCCCCTTTCCCTTTAATAATGCGCGAAAGGCTCAGCTCTGCTCGAAGGGTTCGCGAGACCACGCCTCTCCCTGAAAACCAGTTGCTCCTCACCAAAGGGGACAATAACTACCTCGACGACGTAGAACTGTACAAGGGCCTCGACTGGTTGGAGCACAAGCACATAATTGGCAAAGTCCGCGGGTGCGTCGTCACCTCTATCCTGTGCCTACTTAAACCCATTTCTTCTGGACAGATTCTTGCCATACGTCGGATACGTGACGATTGCCCTGGTACGTGGTCGTTTATTCTCTCGCCGTGGATCCGACTTAGGGTCGCGTTGGCAGAATGACTTTCCGCAGTTGAAATATGCGCTTTTGGGCGGGCTAGGGCTGTTGGCTCTAGTGCAACGCGAATAGTTGCTCGTATTTTTTTGTCCTCATGTGATACCATGTAAACGCAACACGCTGAGGATCACTGCCATATAGAAACCGAGTCGCTGGCGTACTTGCGGGCGGCCGCCACAGCCAGGAATAGTGTGAGGGCGGTGGAAAATAGAGATAAGTCGACAGCCGGTGTAACTTCAAATGAATGGCGCTTCCCACAAAGGGGCATGTTTATCTCACTGGAAACAGCATTAGCGCTCCGCAGTTACTGCCGCAATACACTGCCGCCGCTGTCACGGTAAAATTAAAATATTTTATTTACAGTATTGTTTGAACTGATAACGACCTTGATAACGACGGCATTCTTCGCGCTACTAACTGATTCAGGCTTGCTACTGAATAGTTAAGGCCGCGTGCCAGGGCTGCAGGTAACACTCCCGGGTATCAAGCACAGACAAAGTTCCTCTCTGTTCAGACATGGAATACAGATACGAACACAATATGCTATATACTAGGGGAGAGTTGCCAGTGAGCCAACCGTGGACCGGTCCGGCTTTCCCGTTTCTCCGTAACTCAGAATCAAACACCGAATCCTTTTCGTTTGTCTTTCCACTTCCTTCCACTTGGAGCAAAGGTAGAAAATCAATGTCGCAAAATCTGCGCCAGCCCCGGATGGAGATAACCCGATCCACCAATCTGGGCCAGCGTAATCTAGCTCCAAAAATCAAAGTACAATTAGTGCCCTTCCCGAATTTTACAAAGTCCGAGTCGACAGAAAAAGGCGTGCGGTTGTGACGTGGGACCATACGATATTGCACCCATCTGGCTCCTGGTAATCGTAGACCCCACCATATGCATGTCGCATATCCTTGCGACATGCCGTACGAGGACCGTTGTGGAAGTAGATGTCTGATAAACATATACGGAAACGAATCAAAACATCGTATTTAACCCAACCGCGATCTGTGGCCGGACGAGAAGAAAAGAATAAATATGTCGCTTTGAACAGGGACACAGCTTCATTGTGGAGAATATGCGACTCGCCGAGATGACATTTCTGCTATTGTTACTTGCGCACTCAGGTGAATCAGGATGGACCTCCTACTAGTACTGGAGACGTTGGACGAAAAAGGACCATGTTCGGGTCCAAGTTCTCTTGATTCGTACTGTTTGGAAGTCCGAGTCCTCGAGGAATTCTACCACGGCAGTCTCGAGTCGCTTGACTACTAGAGGCGGAACAGCTTGTCGGGTCAACTTACTCAGCAACGTATTCAGTTAGTGGGAATGGGGGTGGGGACGGGGACGGGAAGCCTCTCCAGCAGTCTCTGAAAATCAGGTGTCCCGAGGCCCGTCACCTATGGAGTCCAGTGTCAACGTCGAAAGTCAGGAGACATGAGCGTAGAGACGCACAGGATCCCATCCAGGGACAGCGGAGAATCCACCAGTGCCGCAGCCCGGATTCGAGCCAGACGTGATGTCGTTGAAGCCCTGCCTGGCGCTGCCGTATAGCCAGGGGTTGAGAAAGCCGAGCACTGGTCTGTTCTTCGAAAGCTGATAGTCATTCAGCAGAGAGATTATGGCCGCCACGACCTGTAAGTTAGCGGCTAGCTGAGTACATGATGGAAGACGATGCAGAGAGATGGGAGGGGGAGAGACATACTGGCGCCGAACAGCTCGTGCCACGTATGAGGATATTCTTGCTGTTGAGGATGACCACGAAGCGTGCTGCCTGGGCAGAGACATCGGGAAAACCGCGGCTCGAAGCGCTGCACAAATTGCAAGTAAGAATAAATCAGGTTCGGTCACGTAGGCGAGCGCACTTGTAAAGACCCGAATGCTGATTTCCGAGATGCTGGAAGAAACCGAGCACGGCGTCGGTTTGGTAATTCGGGCGTTTAAACACATTCGAGAAGCCCCCGGAGGAGAAGGGCGCTGCAACCTCGAAGCTTCCCACCGTTCCGCCAACGCTGGTGACCCAAGGACCTGCAAAACGTGCGGCGGAGCGGTGAGCGACTGGTATCCGAGCCTGTGTACTGCTTGTGAGCAGAGAAACTCCACACGTACATGTCGCAGGAAAGATGGGCTGGAATTGGACAACCCCGGACCCGTCATTTTTCTTGCAGTCCCCGCCGCCAACACCTGAATCACCACTCGCGAAGAGTACGCTGATGCCGCGGGCGCCGAGCTGGCCGAAGAGTTCGCACACGCTCGTCGCATAGTCAGGTGGGAAGGTCTGTTCGTTGCCACCGTAAGACGTGCTGATCGTCTGCGGAATGTCTTCCATTCTAATCATTGTGTCGAGCCACCCGAGGTATGGCTCGTTGTCGTTCACCGGTGAGAAGCTGTCAGGGATGAATTCTTCCGCTAGACCGCCGATGCTGTAGAAGACATGAGGGGTAGGCCACGCTATTCCCTGCGTGTATTGCATGTCGAGGTTTGCCTCGAAACCGGGCTTTTTCGGGTCATATCCACTGTCGT
This sequence comes from Lactarius sanguifluus, assembly GCA_021527775.1. Taxonomy (NCBI): domain Eukaryota; kingdom Fungi; phylum Basidiomycota; class Agaricomycetes; order Russulales; family Russulaceae; genus Lactarius; species Lactarius sanguifluus. The sequence goes on along the minus strand of JAKEYF010000113.1, from coordinate 44,900 downwards.
TGATATCAATGACCAAGAAAGTCGGGTCGTTCGCGTCGGAGCGGAATCGACTCATGAACCTCTTTAGGTCTTTATCGCCTACGTACTGTCCTTGGAAGCCCGTAACACCGATCCTATTCTGTTCCGTTGCCGCGGGCTGGTAGGTCACCGAGTTGTACAGCGAACGAAGGACCGCCGGAGTGACCCGAACATCACGGGTCGACAGTGCCGCCGCTTCCTTACTACGGTGTCCACGTGCTCTTTCCTGCGACGTGAGCGGCGAGCCGAAATACGTCGTCGGCGCGACCGTCTGCACGTGCACGTGCAACGCAGCGGGGAGAGCGTAGCCGACCGTGCGGAGAATAGTCTTATTGGTCCCGGCGTATCGGTAGAGCTGGTACGACGCGCCGAGAAGCTCGTTGGCTGTCGACACGGGCACCCCGGTCACCGTCAGCCAGTTGCCGCCATGTGACGTTGAGACATTGGAGGGGGACACGCCGTGGTGCCCAAGCCAGGTCTCGACGAGCTTGAGGGTATATGGGTGTGGAGCGACAAGTTCGGCGACCTGCTCCTTGGAGAGATATGCGCCATATCTACAATGTAGCAGCGTCACGTGTGTTGGCGGAGGAATGAAAAAGAGAACGTGCCTTGGATGTTTCGTATTGCTGACCTCATGGATGGCGTCTGCGAGGGCGTGCTCGCGGCGGGGTTTTAGGGCGATGCAGAGGTCGATTGTGCTGCCAACGGGCGGTCGGCCAATTCTCTCCCATTTTCCAGGTATAGCATTCCATCTGTGTTTTGTGTGCGTGTCATTCCAATTTTGTGGGAAGGGCGTAGCGACGCTATCGATGGGCATTGCGATGACGGCGAGGCCACAGAGCACAGAAAGCCGGAGGTAATGCATAGTTGTCAGAGGGCCCGGGGCCACCGAGTCGGTGTTATGAAACTGTTCAGCGAGTTTGTACGCCTGCGACGTGGTGTGGTGTGGGCGTTGTCAGGCGGTGTTGCAGTGGGGGTGGGGGGCTTGAGTCGAGCTAGTTGAGAGCGGCAATTCCTGGTGGATCGATGTTTCTACCGATAATATTCCGCCGCGGGTTGCCAGTGTACATACGCGTAAAGAGTTAAGACCTGCTTGGCGTCAGATGATATCGCTCTGACACCGATGCCCAAGGTGCACGGGGAGTCCACATATGTGACTTTGACACTTGGGGTCGATTACAGCGGGCATTCGTCACACATTCGAGAGATAGTACACATTGCGCTGTCCCCGTTATGGCCCGGGCCGTCCTGATCGTAGTGAGATATGAGGTCGCATGGGCCTTTGTACTGTGTGATATCTCGTAGAGAATTCGGTCCGGTTTGGGGGTCGTTTTTCTCTTGCATCGCTGATGCCGTGTGGCTGTGCAGCCGAGCCACGGAGCTCCAAGGGGGTCAGGCCGTAATGGGGCGTCACTTACTGTAACTTCGCTGGAGGGCCCACCTCATGTTGCGAATACGTCCGAGTCGCTCCTGGATAAGTAAGGTCGTGCCGGTCGCTACAGGGGAACGCAAACCGTGGGGCTGCAGGGAACTCTCCCCATGACTCTCCCGGGTATGGAGCATTGGGAATGTTCAGACATGGAATACAAATACGAACGCGTCCGCAATAGGCTAGGAGAGAACTGCCAATGAGCGAAGGTCGAAACCATGACTTTCCACCGGCAAGTCGGCCGAAGAATTGTGACGCGGAAAACCGCGAAATACGACATTGCACGGATCGGGCTCCTGGTATTCGTAGACTCACCACATACATGTCGCAAAGAGTGCGCAAGACGCTGTACGAGGTTCATCGGAACCGTTTGTGAAAGTTATCCGATTAACGTACGCGGAAACGAGTGACAACATCGTATTTAACCCAACCGTGATCTGTGGCCGGACGAGTAGATAAAAAAATCGATTTGTAGCCCGCCTACGCTTTGAACACGGCCCCATTGTGGTATATATTCGACTCGCCGAGACAACATTCCGGCTGTTGTTACTTGCGCACTCAGATTAATCAGGATGTATTTCCCACTGGAGACGTTAGACGGAAAAGATCCAAGTTCGGGTCCAAGTTCTCTTGATTCCTACTGTTAGGAAGTCCTAGAATTTTACCGGGGCAGCCTTGAGTCACTTGACCAGAGGTGAAACAAAATTTCGGTCAACTTACTGAGCAGCGTATTCAGTTAGCGGGGATCGAGGTGAGGATGGGGATGGGAAGCATGTCCAGAAGTCTCTGAAAATCAGGCGTCCCGAGGCCCGTCACCTATGGAGTCCAGTGTCAACGTCGAAAATCAGGAAACATGAGCAAGGAAAGGCGCACAGGATCCCAGAGAATCCATCAGTGTCGCAGCCCGGATTCGAGCCAGACGTGATGTCGTTGAATCCCTGCCTGGCGCTGCCGTATAGCCAGGGGTTGAGAAAGCCGAGCACTGGTCTGTTCTTCGAGAGCTGATAGTCATTCAGCAGAGAAATTATGGCCGCCACGACCTGTAAGTTAGCGGCTAGCTGAGTACCTGATGAAAGACAATGCAGAGAGATGGGAGGGGGAGAGACGTACTGGGGCCGAACAGCTCGTGCCCGATGTATGCGCAAACTCATCATCGAGGACGATCGTGAAGCGTACCGCCTGCGCAGCAACGTCAGGGAAACCGCGGCTCGAAGCGCTGCACAAATAGCAAGTAAGAATAAGTCAGGTTTGATCACGGAGGCGAGTGCACTTGTAAAGGCCGGAATGCTGGTTTCCGAGATGCTGGAAGAAACCGAGCACGGCGTCGGTCTGGTAATCCGGGCGTTTAAAAACATTCGAGAAGCCCCCGGAGGAGAGAGGCGCCGCAACCTCGGGGCGGTTCATCGTTCCGCCAACGCTGGTGATCCAAGGACCTGCAAAATGTGAGGCGGGGTGGTGAGCGACTGGTATCTGAGCCTGTGTATTGTTTGTGAGCGGGGAAAACTCGCAGCCAAACATACATGTTGCAGGGAAGATGGGCTGGAATTGGACAACACCGGTCCCGTCATTTTTCTTGCAGTCCCCGCCGCCAACACCTGAATCACCACTCGCGAAGAGTATGCTGATGCCACGCGCGCCGAGCTGGCCGAAGAGTTCGCACACGCTCGTCGCATAGTCAGGCGGGAAGGTCTGCTCGTCGCCACCATAAGACGTGCTGATCGTCTGCGGAATGTCTTCTAGTCTGATCATTGTCTCCAGCCATCCGAGGTATGGCTCGTTATTGTTCACTGGCGTGAAGCTGTCTGGGATGAATTCTTCGGCTAGACCGCCAATGCTGTAGAAGACATGAGGGGTGGGCCAAGCTATTCCCTGCGTGTATTGCATGTCGAGGTTTGCCTCCGAGCCTGGCATGTTCGGGTCATATCCACTGTCGTTGGTATTGATGACCAGGAAAGTCGGGTCGTGAGCGTCGGAGCGGAATACTCTCATGAACTTCTCTAGGTCTTCATCGCCTACGTATTGTCCTTGGAAGCCCGTAATCCCGATCATGTTCTGTTCCGCTGCTGCCGGCTGGTAGGTCACCGAGTTGTACAGCGAGCGAAGGAACGACGGAGTGACGGGAACATCGCGGGTCGACAGCGCCGCGACTGCCCTACCACGGTGTCCACGTGGTCTTTCCCGTGGCGTGAGCAGCGAGCCGAAATACGTCGTCGGCGCGATCGTCTGCACGTGCGCGTGCAACGCAACTGGGAGAGCGTATCCAACCGTGCGGAGAATAGTCTTATTCGTCCCAGTGCATCGGTAGAGCTTGTACGATGCGCCGAGAAGCTCGTTGGCTGTCGACACAGGCACCCTGGTCACCGTCAGCCAGTTGCCGCCATGTGACGTTGAGACATTGGAGGGGGACACGCCGTGGTGCCCAAGCCAGGTCTCGACGAGCTTGAGAGTATATGGGTGTGGCGCGACAAGCTTGGCGACCTGCTCCTTGGAGAGATATGCGCCATATCTACAACATTCAACATTGCAGCGTCACGTGTATTGGCGGAGGAATGAAAAAGAGAACCTGCCTTGGATGTTTCGGATTGCTGACCTCATGAATGGCATCTGTGAGGGCATGCTCGCGGTGGGGTTTTAGGGCAATGTGAAGATCGATTGTGGTGCCAACGGGTGGTTGGCCGATGCTCTCCCATTTTCCAGGTATGGCATTCCATCTGTGTTTTGTGTGCATGTCGTTCCAATTTGGTGGGAAGAGCGTCGCGGCGCTATCGAGGGGTGTGGTGATGACGGCGAGGGCACAAAGCACAGAGAGCCGGAGGCAATGCATAGTTTCCAGAGGCTACCGAGACGAGGGTTCAACGTTCAGCGAGTATGTGGGGCAGCCTGAGTGACTCACCTGCGAGGCTGCGACAGTGCAACGCGGTGTGGTGCCAGTGCGAGCTTTGTCAGGCGTTGTCGCAGTGAGAGTGGGACTCGGAGGCGTGAGTCGAGCTAGTTAAGAGCAGACATTCCTGGCATATCGATGTTTCTACCGATAATAGTCCACCAGTGTACATACACCTAGTAAGGGCCTGCTTTCAACCTGCTTGCCATCAGATGCCAGTGGTATCACTCCAATACTGATGATCGACCCCAAGTCCCAAAGTAACTCTACAATAAGCTGGACAAAAGCCTTGGCTAAGTCATTTTAATGAATCATCTTGGCTTGGACTGAGCACACTGGCACTGCAGTCATGCTTAGTGAAGTTGCCAGCCAGTGGGCTTGGCAGTGCTTAGAATGTTGTTAAGCATAAATAAGTACACTTACAGCAGGTTCCATAACGATAGATACCCGTCATTTCGAATACATAGGCGGACTTCCGAAACGTAAGAGCGGGGTTCATAATTAAGTAAAGGAAAATATTATTTTGAAATAGGTTATTTTACAGAATTGGGGTTATGGAATAGTTATCTGCTTTTGCCATGCAGTGGGACGCTCTGGGTCTATGGTAATCTGCAGTACAGAGGGTCGTGCACACCTTCGCATGTTGCAAGACCTTGCAAGCTTGATAAATTCTATTGGAAATACACTGCGCTTGAATTGCTAAGGGCGCGTGAATGTGCGGAACAGTGGAGGGTAAAAATGGCGCCTAGAGCTCTAAAAGAAATCTCTCTTTTGCCGTTGTAGATATGATACATACATGAATATAAGCACATTAAAGGATCTAGGCGAGGCCGCAGGGCAAGGTCATGAAGCTATTGGAGAAGTAGCGCAGGCCTAGGAAAGCTTGTAGGAAAGGCCCGACCATGTTCAGGCTGGTGTACCCCGTATGAGATGGGGCAACCGTGGGACAGCTGACAAAGCAACTTCCCAACTCCTGACAACGTTGCCACCTCATCGGCCTCATCATCCAACCACCTTGTCCGCTCACTGTATCCTCAATCTCCTCATATGTGCTCACTGTCTACCCAGAATCATCATTACTCTCCCCCTGTCAAGTTGATAGATTAGCCTTCCTCCAAATTTGACACTAGGTCAAAGGTAAGTTGTGCACTTTTTCCGGGCTGTACACATGCTTTCCTTAAATCTGCACGCTAAACCAATGTCTTCAGTCTTCAGCTTCAAGTACCCGCTTCACATCCCCCACCCACTATTCCCCCAACACCCATCGCCAAGACGCGCCTGACAACGAGCTGGGGTTTGGCCCAGTGATTGAGATATATACTTTTTTTTGGTTTCATTTTGTTTCTTTTCTCACTGTCTCGCCACACCCCTCAAGTTCTCACCGCCTCACCACATTCAAGTTCATGGCCGCCGTGTCCACCCTTTGACATCGCCACGCCATCACGGCACGCAAGATCCGTTACGACACACCTGCTGCGATGTCTCACCAGCACTTACAAGAAGTGCTCGCTGTGCTGTACTCAAGTCCTTGCTGCTACCGCTGCTGCTTTACTGCACGCAAGCCTGTGACTCCCACGTCCACCCTTCTACATGGAAGTCCGCAACTGCCGCCACCCCGTCACGGTGCACAAGACTCGTCATGACGCCGTGGTGGCCGTGCGAAATCCCATTGCAGTCAACCCAACACAGTGCGCAAGTCCTGCCACGACATGTTACCTATGACCGCAACCACGACAATGCAAGGCGAACATGAACATGAACACGGCGGTTACGACAACCATGCGCTGACAACAACGGTGACAACAGAAGGCGATGGGACGTCGCTGGGCACAATGGTTGGCCCCCTTACTTACACTTGGTACAGTGTAGCTATGGGTTTGTCCCTCTTATCGAATATACGAGATTTCTATACTTCCTGTGTGATTCCTGAGGTCAGTGCCTCATGTTCGCGGCTTTCCCAGTTAGTCTTGAAAATGATAAGTAAGTTATATAAATTCATTATTTAATTACTACAATTAGTTTGTGTGGGAAGAAAACTCGGCATGGTCACCGAAGTACCCATTCGAATGCCGCCTATGTGTGAAAAATGGTTGCTAGGTATCTATCGATATGGAACCTGCTGTAAGTGCTACTGATGGCCACTCCACAATAGTCTATATACTAGGAGAGAGCTGCTTGTAAGCGAATGTTGAGACCCAAGACTCTCCACAGGCAAGTCGACCGGAAAAGGCGGAGCGCCTGTGACGCGGCAAAACCGCGAACCGCCTCGTATTCGCCACATGCATGTCGCAAGGAGTATGCGACATGCTATACGAGGTTCATCAGAACCATTGATACCTACCCTCAACTGTCCCTAAGCGCTAAGAAACTGAGCGCAGGGTCTAGGGGGTGTGAAGCATCGCGAGTGGTCGCGCAGGCCTCCACGGGTCACGAGCTGTTGTATATAGGTCCGCAGCTGTCGCAGGCGCATCGGCATCGAAGGGCTAGAGCCGCATGCAAGTGCGGCGAGGTCGGGAGCAGAAACGGGGTCAATGGGTCACAGGTGGTTGGAAACTGTCGCGCACGCCTCAGCGGGGCGCAAAGCTTCGTATGGGTGGCCGCCGGGGTCGGGAACGCGTCGCGCCTGAGTTGCTAATGCGGCACGCGTGTGCGGCGTGCTGGGTAGCGTAAGGGATGAGCTCCACTGAGCTCAAAAGTCCGAGGGGAGAAGTCTACTATTAGAAGTCTGCTTTTGGTAAGGTTGTAGTTACATGGGCTATATACTGAGAAAGTAAGTTAAGGAAAGAGGGTACATTAGCTAAAGAGGGGAAAGGGGAAGCTAAAACGCCAAGGGAAGCGTCCGGGAGGGCGGGCGGCCCATAAGTAGGAGGCCGAGCGCGCACAGAGCGCGGGAAACCGGCGCTCAGAAAGCGCACAAGAGTGCGGGAGAGTGCAGGACAGCGCGAGAAAGCGCGAGTGAGTGCGGGAGCGTAGAGTACTGTTAGAAACTGTGAAAAGCGTAAATTCACCGGCCAGGGAGAGCACTGGCGTATCACCGTTCGTGCCGTTTGTGAACGTAGGTATCTGATAAACATCTATGGAAACGAGCTAAAACATCGCATTTAACCCAACCACGATCTGTGACCGGACGAATAGAATATGTAGCACGCCTGCGCTTTGAACACGGACATGGCCTCATTGCAGCGAATATGCGACTCGCAGAGACAACATTCCGGCTGGTGTTACTTGCGCACCCAGCTTAACAGAATGGACCTCTTACTGCGGAGACGTTGGACGGAAAGGACCATCTTCGGGTCCAAGTTCTCTTGATTCGTACTGTTAGGAAGTCCGGGTCCTCGAGGAATTCTACCGCGGCAGTCTCAGGTCGCTTGACTAGAGGCGGAACAACGTATGGGCCAACTCACTGAGCAGCGCAATTAGTTAGTAGGGATGGCGGTGGGGATGGGGATGGGGATGGGAAGCCTCTCCAGCAGTCTCTGAAAATCAGGTGTCCCGAGGCCCGTCACCTATGAGGCCCAGTGTCAACATCGAAAATCAGGAAACATGAGCCCGGAGAGACGCACAGGATCCCATCCAGGGACAGCGGTGAATCCATCAGTGTCGCAGCCCGGATTCGAGCCAGACCTGATGTCGTTGAAGCCCTGCCTGGCGCTGCCGTATAGCCAGGGGTTGAGAAAGCCGAGCACTGGTCTGTTCTTTGAAAGCTGATAGTCATTCAGCAGAGAGATTATGGTCGCCACGACCTGTAAGTTAGCGGCTAGCTGAGTACCTGATGAAAGATGATGCAGAGAGATGCGAGGGAGAAAGACGTACTGGCGCCGAACAGCTCGTGCCATCCTCGAGGAAACCCCCACCGTCGACGATGATCGCGAAGTCTATCGCCTGCGCAGAAACGTCGGGGAAGCCGCGGCTCGAAGCGCTGCACAAAAAAAATGGTAAGTAAGAATCAATCACGTTCGGTCACGTAGGCGAGCGCACTTGTAAAGGCCGGAATGCTGATTTCCGAGTTGCCGAAAGAAACCAAGCACGGCGTCGGTCTGGTAATCCGGGCGTTTAAACACATTCGAGAAGCCCCCGGAGGAGAAAGGCGCCGCAACCTCAGGGCGTCCAGTCGTTCCGCCAACGCTGGTGACCCAAGGACCTGAAAATCGTGTCGCGGAGTGGTGAGCGACTGGTATCCGAGCCTGTGTACTGCTTGTGAGCAGGGAAAGGCAACACGTACATGTCGCAGGGAAGATGGGCTGGAATTGGACAACACCGGACCCGTCATTTTTCTTGCAGTCACCGCCGCCAACGCCCCAGTTACCACTTGAGAAGATTATGCTGACGCCGCGCGCGCCGAGCTGGCCGAAAAGTTCGCACACGCTCGTCGCATATTCAGGCGGGAAGGTCTGCTCATGGCCACTGTAAGACGTGCTGATCGTCTGCGGAGCGTCTTCTACGCTGGTCATTACCTCGAGCCAGCCGAGGAATGGCTCGTTGTTGTTCACCGGTTGGAGGCTGTCAGGGATAAATTCTTCCGCTAGACCGCCGATGCTGTAGAAGACATGAGGGGTAGGCCACGCTATTCCCTGCGTGTATTGCATGTCGAGGTTTGCCTCGAAGCCGGGTTTGTTCGGGTCGTATCCACTGTTGTTGATATCAATGACCAGGAAAGTCGGATCGTTCGCGTCGGAGCGGAATCGTCTCATAAACTTATCTAGGTCTTCACCGCCTACGTACTCCCCGTGGAAACCCGTAATCCCGATCATATTCTGTTCCATTGCCGCGGGCTGGTATGTTACCGAGTTGTACAGCGAGCGAAGGACCGCCGGAGTGACGGGAACATCACGGGTCGACAGTGCCGCGGCTGCCTTACTACGGTGTCCACGTGCTCTTTTCCGCGGCGTTCGCGGCGAGCCGAAATACGTCGTCGGTGCGACCGTCTGGACGTGCACGTGCAACGCAGCGGGGAGAGCATAGCCAGCCGTGCGGAGAATTGTCTCATTCGTCCCGGGATATCGGTACAGCTGGTACGACGCGCCGAGAAGCTCGTTGGCTGTCGACACGGGCACCCTGGTCACCGTCAGCCAGTTGCCGCCGTGTGACGTTGAGACATTGGAGGGGGACACGCCGTGGTGCCCAAGCCAGGTCTCGACGAGCTTGAGGGTATATGGGTGTGGCGCGACAAGCTTGGCGACTTGCTTCTTGGAGAGATATGAGCCATATCTACAACGTTGCAGCGTCACGTGTGTTGGCGGAGGAATGTAAAGGAGAACGTACTTTGGATGCTTCGGATTGCTGACCTCATGGATGGCGTCTGCGAGGGCGCGCTTGCGGTTGGGCTTTAGGGCGATGGAGAGGTCAATCGTGGTGCCAACGGGTGGTTGGCCGATGCTCTCCCATTTACCAGGTATAGCATACCATCTGTGCTTTGTGTGCATATCATTCCAATTTTGTGGGAAGGGCGTAGCGACGCTATCGAGGGGCGTCGTGATGATGGCGATGGCACAGAGCACAGAGAGCCGGAGGTAATACATAGTTAGACGAGGCCACCGAGATGGTGGTATGAGATGGTTCAGCGAGTTTGTGCGGCACCTGGGACGTGGTGTGGTACGAGTCGTGGTCAGGCAGTATTGCAGTGGGAGTGGGAGGCGGGATTCGAGCTAATTAAGAGCGGCAATTCCTGGGGGATTCGATGTTTCTACCGATAATGGTCCGCCGCGGGATGCCGGTGTACGTACACCTAGAGACCTGTTTGGCATTAGATGATTTCGCTCTATACCGATGCTCGAGACGCACGGGGAGCCCACAATGCCCCACATATATCTAGTGTTCGAAAGTCCAGTCCTATGAACCGGAAAAAAAACCGGGACCGGACCGGACCGCAACTGGTGGCAACCGGACCTGCGGTTGCGGTCCATCCAGCCCAAGGCTTTCACCGGTTGCGGTTCATCCAAAATCCGGTGGGTGGCCGAACCGCCACAGGACCGGTTGGGACCGGTCTCAACCGGTCTTTTTACTGTGACGCTCCAATGCTTGCTACTAGGGCTGCACCACACGTATTGCAATTTCGACTTCTCGGCTACTCTCGCTCACATTGCCCCTCCTTGATTTAAAGCAGGTAATATATTTTCTGTCATTTTAGTCTACATAAACGAACAAGCGGGACTCGAACCAACTCTGCCGTCCTCACGCGTCCTCATCCTCATCAAATGCCCCAACCAAGTAGTCGTGAACGGAAACCATCTACAAAGCAGGTCATCATTAATGGTCAAAAGCTGAAGAAGGGTAAGAATACAAAAATACCTAAGCCCGGCAAGAAGAAGAAGTGAACTGTAGAACACTCAACGACTGAAGCGTCCTCATCTGATGAAGCACCTCAAAAGCGTCGGAAGAAATCTCCTGACCCAGAGGAGATCTCTATAGGCGACAGCTCAGAGGAGGCACCAGAAGTTGTCCATATCTCTGAAGAGTGCGACACGGATGCCGAGGACATTATTCTAGTAAGCCAACATCGTCCAATTAGTCTATCTGCCCTCTAATATATTTGGCACTTAGCTTGATGGCCTCAAGGATCGCCATAACGCATCCCTCCCAGTGGTCACAAAAACCAAAGCCGACTCAACACAGGATCTTCTTCTTGTGTTCTCAGATAGGAAGAGCATCACCTTCAAGTCTGCCAGAGATTCGAAGGATACTTTGAAGGGGCGGTGGTGTAACGTGTGCCGGTAAGCTCGTGGTGAAGGCCTTGAGGGATAACTCACCTATTTCTGAGTCTAGCAAAAATGCCAGAGAGAATAAGGAAAAGCTCCAGAAGTCCTTTTTCACCGGTTCGAACTCCACCTGTCGACAGCACATCAGGCAGCACTACGAAATGTACTCCCAGCAGTGCAAGGAGAATGGAATAATGGAGTCAGAGTGATGCGTACCTATTCCAATCCTCCAGGCATGAAATATGGTTGCCAAAATGGGGGGACAGCAGACAAGAGTTGATGAGTTGTTCGGTAGTTGCGATCCCAACACGCCGAAAGACTTCAGTCACGAAGGAATTCTGAAGGCGGTGACAGTTCATATTGCTACCAATGATCAGGTGAGTATTCCTCCTAAATCTGGGTAGCGAGACTGACGTTTCAAGTAGGCATTTGAACTCGCAAGTAAGGCAGCTTTCTGAAACTGCTTAGTGATGATGAGGCCAAAGTCAACAAACAAGGACCTACCAAGCACGTATGACATCAAGATCTATCTCCGCAAGGAGTTTGTCCATTGTATGAAGGAGATAGAAGACGAGGTCAAAGTCAGTCCAAATGCGTGATTAAGTCAACCGATACTCACCTTTTCTCGCAAACAGGGCATCCCAGGAAAAGCATCAATAACTTGTGATGGGTGGACTGCTGATACGACTTCCTGTGGTTTCATTGGGCTAACACTGCACTGGATTCACATCGATGGATCTGGCAAGTGGACCTTAAAGTCCACGGTCATCGGCATGCGTAGTTTATCAGGGAATCATGGTGGGAAGAACTTGGGACGATACATTGTTGGGCTGTGTGATCGTATTGGACTAATGGGGAAGGTGCGGCCAAAGACTTCCGGCACGTGTACGGTAGCTTTTGTCTGATCTGGTCACAGCTCGGAGGGGCAACACTCGACAACACATCCTTGAACACGAACATATGCAAGACCATCGCACAAGTTCACAAGCGGCGAGGCCTCAAATCATGGAACCACCATGAGAAGCAATTCATGTACGTATACTCACCGGCTCACTACCCCTGGGTTACACCGACTAACCATTCCGATGATATAATCTAGGTGTCTTGCGCATGTTGTCAACCTTGCCAATATCGATGTTATGGCCCATGTCACCAATATTGCAGCTGTCGAGAACAAGACAGCGATCTGGGAGTTTGATCCGGCTCTTGAGAAGAACCGTATTGCAAATGGGGGACTCGATGTGATTGCGGCACTTTGTACGCTAGCAATTAAGGTGGGTTTCCAGTTTCCGAATTACTTATCAGACCTAAGACACAATCTCAGATTCAAGCCTCTGGTGCCCGCATCGAGTACTTCAACGAGTTGCAGATTCAATGCGGCATCAGCATTCCTCTCAAGATCCCTCTCCACAGCAATGTCCGGTGGGGAACTGCCCACGCTATGTTGGATCGAGCCCATAAAATCCAACAGGTAAGATGCTCCTTGCCACTTTCTTAGGCTACCACTGATGTAATGTAGGCGATCACCTTGTTCGTTGCATCAGCAGATCAGCGTTTTGGTCCCATCACTACCATTCGCAGGGAGGGCAAGCATACCACCAACATCCCATGGACGGTGTTCACACTTTTGGAGGCTGACTGGCAGAGGGTGGTTGATGCATGAGATATTCTTGTGGTATGTCTCTCATTATACTTTTACTTTCTTCCGTTGATCAGTCTCTAGGACTCGAATCAAATACAGCAATGCTTCTCATCGGAGAACCAGGCTACACTATGGCGTGCACTACCACTCATCGAAGAACTGCAGATGAAATGGGAGAAGAAACGTGATGGGGTGAAGGGTTGTGAGCGGTTTGCGATCTACAGTACAGCTATTCAAGATGGGCTTGATAAACTTCGGAAGTACTACTGCAAGTTTGATGAAAAGCCGGCGTACATTCTCACATTAAGTATGTACTCCATTCTTCCTTCTGTCCTCTCGGCTAAGGACGATTACTAGTCCTACACCCGTATTACAAACTCGACTATGTAGAACTGGCCTGGGGTGGAGAAAAGGAGCAAGAAAGGGAGCACGTTCTTGGGAACCTCGATGCGAGGAATTGGAAAGATGACACACTGGCCATTTTCGAGACAGCGGTGAGCCTACTTGTGTGACTTGGTATGAGATATCCGTGTTCTAACATGATGTCTACCAGACTGAAGAATACTGGAGGCACAATTCACAAACCACAGACAACGACCAAGACGACAACACAGCACCCTCAAACTTAACATTGACCCAGGACGACTCCATTATGTCAGATTTCGACCGTCACCGACAATCTCTTCTCAAGGCGAAATCGACTGCCGGTGGTGATGGATGGAGGGCAGAGGTTCGTAAGTACTTGAAGACGCTTGAAGGGGAGGTGTCTCCAAAAACTGACATAGTTGGGTGGTGGCAGGTACGTTATTCGAATCTCTTGCTTTGCTCACTCATTGTCTTGTAGGATCATGTCAAGGTATACCCGACGCTGGCTAGGATGGCCCTGGATGTCCTCCCCATCCAAGCATCATCCGTTCCTTGTGAACGACTCTTCTCCTCAAGCAAGCAAGTAGTGACAGAGTGCTGAGCACGTTTGGGCACAGATAGGTTTGAGGAGCTTCTGATCATGAAAGCTGCATGGCGGGGTACAATTGTTGATTGGGCCGCTACAAATTCGGCAGAGGTTGAAGAGGTGAACCTGGTGGAGTACGAAGAGCTCCTGGAGGCAGATGTACAGGAGCACGCATGGGACAAAGAAGACGAGGACCATATGTTTGAGTCAGACATAGAATAGACTAGTTAGTAGCAAGACTCGTTACAGTAGTAGCACTTTAATACATAGTCATAACCTGGTTGCAGTCGGTCTTTGGCCAGTTGCAACTGGCTCAGCAGAGACCAGTTTAGACCGCAAAGACCGGTCTTTTGAGAATCTGGCAACCGGGTGGGACCGACTCCTGTCGGTTCGGTCCGGTTTTGGGGCTCGGGGATGAACCGATGGATCGGTCCCGGTCCTGGTCTTTCCAAATTAGGCAAAAAAACCGGACCGGACCGGATTTTCAATCACTACATATATCTCTGCAGGACAGGTAAACGAATCCAAGTGCAACAACCAGATGGCACTCCTTCAGTTCCCAAATGTGTGTCTGTCGCTTCAATGAATCCTCTTAAGGGATGGCAGAAGGGTCCTGCGGTGATTGGTTTCGCCGCAATGACCACACATGGATCCAGAGATTCGCGGCTTGCCCCCTGAAGGTGGATTGTGCCATGGCCTGGAGCCCCTGTGGGAGTGTGCCAGCTGAGCGGCCATCAGGGAAAACCTCGCGAGGTACAGCAGCATCCAAAACAGGGGGCCCCTTGTGTACGAATGGACAGTAGCTGTAACACCACCACAGGGGCGTTAAGTACGACATGTACTTCGGTTAAGTCACGGACGGTAACGGGACGGGAGTAAGTCAGTTACGACTTAGTTCGATGGTGAATAAGTACCACTTGGCCTCCGTGGACACAAGGGTAATAGCGAGGACAGGCTCAAGCGCAACGGCGAGCAAAGCAGGGAGTCAAGCGAAGGTGCGACTCAAAGGGTCGGATCGTGAGAACAGACAGCGGTGTGGTATTACACAAGAAGTCAAGTCTACCGTACAAGCTAGGTAGTGTGGGACTTATATACTGATACAGGATGTTTGTTAGGGACAAACACATGGCGCGATCCTAGGATCCGGGTCCTAGAGAGCTATCAAAGGGAAAGTACAAAAGGAGAACAAGGGAATCCCGCGGGACGACGCGTGAATCAGAAGGCGTCAGCAGGTTCTGGAAGTCGCGCCACGGGGTGTCGTAACGGTCATGTGCTAGGCGCGAGATAAGAGCCGAGGCGCGGATCGAAGCGGATCGTATCGTAAAAGTACAATCGAAAGCGATACAGAATATGAGTCACAAGCGGAAGAGGAACAAGCGAAACGAGAGAGGAATCGTAACAGTAGCTGACCTCCAAGTTTGACATGTGGGGTTCATAGTTAAGTATAGTTTGAAATTCTCGGGAAATCTGGAATCTTGCAAATATATTGTTATAAAATAGTTATCCGTGGTATCGAATAGTTATCCTGGGATGCTGGGACAGCACGCAGCAAAGGGCCTGCAAAAGTTAAGGTTATTTGTACTCACTGCCCATTGCGGAAGGCCGTCTCCCTTTTTTTGTCCTCCACCTCTCCCACCTCCATCTCCCCTCCCTCAGGCCTCATGGTTGGCTGTCACATCTCAGATGAGCTCAAGGATATGGCTATGTCTTTGTCCATCCAGGGTATCCATGACTTGGATATCCACAAACTCATGGGAATCAGCCTGAGTGTGTGATCCATCAAGCAACTGCAAAGCACACATCGTGAAACCGGTAATTTTTTGCACAAGCCAATTGTCACAGGTCAGCCGTGCATCCTCACTTTGATGGATAGAAAGGTATGTGTTTCTATCTCTCAATTCAGTCGTCGTCTCATTGCGTGTAGTTTCTTTGTGATTGTGTGGGTCGCCAACCTGACCTAGCCCTCACGGAGTTGCAGATGGAACTTTGTGAGGTCTGCAATGTCGAGGCGTCGGTGCAAAAGATTGCACGTTCCCTCCAAAGGGAGGGTTACACTATGAAAATGGTGTGTCTTCTCCGCCTGATTACTGCAGCACTGTCACCATCGACATTGTAGGTTACACAGGCTGCTCTGGAGTGAAACGAGCAAGATTGACAAGACTTCAAAACCCTCATCAGTGGACACTTCTGCCCAGAACAACTTGTGTTTGCCGACGAAAGCCACTTCAACTGACTGACATTGCGGAGGCCATATGCGTGGTCATTACGTGGTGAACGTGTGTGTCGGTCTGAATTTCAATTCCGAGGGGCAAAATACTCCATACTCCCAGCCATCACTCTCAATGGAATAATCCACCTGGAGGTTGTTGAGAACACTGTCACTGGTGTGGACTTCCAACGATTTGTTTGGGGCCTACTCCTGCTCATGAACAAATGGCCGCTCCCCAACTCCGTGCTTGTCATCGACAATGCATCAATTCACAAGGTCGCTGGCATTTGTGAGATGGTCGAGGAACGCGGCGCATGCCTGCTGTTCCTCCCTGTGTATTCACCTGACTTCAACCCTATCAAACTCACCTTCTTGACCATCAAGGCATGGCTGCGTGCGAATCGTGATCAAGTAAACCAAGATATGGAGTCCGATAATGGCACAGTTTATAACGCATTATGGGAGGCAGTTCATTCGGTCACTGCGGAAGATGCGAAGGGTTGGTATGCCCACTGCAGGTACGATGTACGCACTTGATGTTCTAGTTCTCCACATGTGCACATAAATATATTGAATGGTCATCATGTGGGCGTGACAGACAAGACTTTCAAGAAAATTATAGTAGTTTTTGGGGGTATCTTGCGCGCTCGCAGCACAGTGTCCTATGTTTCTGGCTGACAAAGCCAGCGACAAATCACACCATGGTCACACTTTCTACATCACTCCCTTTGTCCTCAAGCTCATCTGTTACGTCACGGTAGGGACGTTCATCTGTAATTGCAGTAGGTGTTCAGAGCTGTTCGGAGCTGTTCAAGGACACTCTGAACAGCTCTGAACACTCCGAACACCTAATTGCATTTACAGATGTTCTCCTGACTTGGGATAGGTTCTCTACAGGGACACTGCACTAAGAGTCGTGGGGTTGGATTTGGTGTTCGAAGGGAAGTTCTGAAGAGGAATTTCAGTAAAGTATGAACGAGTGGACTATGTGCTGATAGTCCTTGAGTGGATAGGAGGGCTTGCTGGGGATCATGAGAGATGGAGTATTCACAGGTATCGATTGCTCGGGTACTGTATGATACAAGAAGTCAAGTCTGAGGCTACTAGCAGCCAACCAGACAGTACTTATAGTAATTAGCGATCCTAGGGAGGAGTCACGAACAAGTCCTAGGATCGAGTCATTGTACAATAAAGACAAGTCATAGCATGAGTCATAAGGGCTCGCACAGTCGTAATGAGTCAATAAGAGTCATAGTGCTCCACCAGGGTCAAGGGGAACAGCAGTGACTCACCGAGCAGTCGCATAGGAGTCATAATGGCTCTGAGATATCGAGTCAAAGGTCACAAGACCTATAAGTCATGAGACACCACGTCACAAGACAACGAAGTCTGAAAAGAGAAAAATAAAGTAAACCATACGAAATCGTGACACAATCCCCCTTCCAAGCACAAAGTTGCCTCAACTTTGTCAAGACTCTAATCAGCTGGGGTAGTGGTACTTGCACGAAAACAGATGAGGACAATCAGTCCAGTGGTACCTAGGTCCACGACATTCTGTACGCGGTTTCTTCATCACTGGGGGCCTGTCTTCTTCGTCATAATCCTCCAGGGCCACCTTTTCTTGGATCCACCCTCCAGATCCGCCTTGCACTTCATGGTCCCAAAACTTGACCATACCTCCTTCCGTACTAGGAAGAGGCTTGTCATCCTGCAGGGGCGCCACTCCCTTTTTCTTTGGGCATGTCTTCTGGTTGCTCTTGGCTTGAGGCCACCGGCTCCAGAACTTCTCTGTCATCTTCTTGGCCCTACCTTTCTGGGTCTTGGGGCCATCATGTACCAACTCCTCCCTCCAGCTTTGGCTTTCACTCCAGTAGCCGCTTGACGACCCTGTACTCCCTATTGACGTGCCTGGTGAACTGACCCAGTCACGTTGGGTACCTGCACCAGTTGGCAGATTGGCACATGCCACCTCAACTACTTCTGAGGGGGCCGTGGTGGAGTGGTCGTTAGCGGGTTGGAGGTATTCTTCCCAAAGCATCCGCACATGGTCCTCTACTGTGAGGGTCGACATGGCGGTCTGGGCCTCCGAGACTAGAGTGCTGGGGGCGAACTGCCCCTCTGAGGGTTCCAGAGGACAGCTCTGATAAGTGGGTGCTGGAGAGACTGGGCTGGGCAGAGGGTTTTGCCTGTCTGTTGTCATGGGAATGTCTGGTGACATGGCAGCCCAGTCAATGGGGGAGAAGGGATCTTCTGGTGAATATGGGGGGACAGGGAGAAGTCTAATGTTCTGAGGGATGATCAAAGGAGGGAGCGCAGAGGTGGACTGCATAGAGATGGTGGGAGCTGATGGTGAAGTGTCACAACTTGTATGATTTTATTCTTCATTTTCTCTTTTCGGACTTCGTTGTCTCGTGACGTGGTGTCTCATGACTTTATTAAGTCCTAAACGTTCCTCCTCAGTGTTCATGACAAACGAGCTATATTCGATTACAAACCTAAACGTTCTGGAGAGGCGCGGTTAAGTGATATAATACATGCGGGCAGGGGGACGCAGACTTACCCTCCTCAGTGTTTGTGACAAACAAGCTGAGGAGAGAAAAGAAGTATCGTACGATGTAATATAGGTAGTGTGTTTATGGATTCCATTGTCCAAATATGGGTCGTCCGAGTCCAAACATACTTCAGCTCTTACACTCCCCCTCAGCGCAAATGTCAGTTCTGCGCTGACTCCTTTTTTTCCTTCTTGGTATCACATACCCCCAGGAAGCCATGCAGCTCAGCAAAACGAGGACCCGGTAGAGCTTTGGTCAGGGCATCAGCAACATTGGCTGCCGACAAGATCTGGCCAACCAAGATTTCCTCGCGTTCGACGCGCTCACAGATCCAGTGATATTGCACGTCCAAGTGCTTTGTGCGATTGTGGAATGCCTGGTCGGCGGACAGTAGCACAGCGGCGGAGTTGTCGCACAGTAAGGGGGTAGCGTGTTCTGATTTGTAGCCCAGTCTGTGCAGTAGTGTTCACAGCCATACAAGTTCGCATCCAGCCTCTGATACAGCCATGTATTCAGTGGCACATGTCGAGTCAGCAATGGTGTCTTGTTTCTTTGATGACCATGAGATGGCGCCGCTTCCTAGCGAGAAACAATAGCCTGCGACGTCAGTAAGAATGCAGGCAACTTCCAACTTTTTTGCTGGTGTGCCAGCAGAAAGCCAGTGCAAGTTGCACAAGTTGGCAAGTTGAATATAGCTGTTCCAAAATATTTTAATATCATTTTTATTATTAGAATAAATAATAGATAAAACTATTTGTAGTGTTAATTAGTGTTAATTACTACTGCAGTGTCATATTATGTCATATTATATTGTCATATCATATCATATATTAGTCATCTATCTTAGTCATATAATGGTTATTTGCAGCATAAAAATAATATTTTATTCAAAATCAAACAAATACATGGTACTAGTACTACAGTAGCGAGCCAAGGTGCCACAAGTGACAAGGTTGTGACATGGAGCCCGGACTTGCCATGTTGCGGTGTGGTGGTGTCGGGGCGGGTTCGTGCGCGGCATTCCGGCATGGCGGTGGAGTGGAGCGGGGGTGGCGAATGTGGGGCCAGGCCGTGTTGCTGGCCACGGCAGTCGTGAGGCCTTGCCATGTTGGGGTCGCGACGGGGCTTGTGGTGTTGCGCTGGGGCTTGTGGGTGTCGCGCCAGGGCTTGTGAGTGTTGCACCGGGGATTGTGAGTGTCACGCCGGGGTGGTCGTGGTGTGGCATAGTTGGCGTGGCATGGACCGGGGTGGCCATAGTGGGGCCTGGGTCACAACGAGGCATCTGCAGTGTTGGGGTGACAGTGCGGCGTGGGGTGGCGATGAGCGAAAGAAGAAAAATAACAAAAACAAAAGGACTCACTCAAAGAGGTGCGTAGTCGCGTGAGTGGTGGGTCTTGCATGTCATGACGTGGCTCAGGGGGCTTTCGCGCGGCGAGGTACTGGTGGTGGAGGTCGTGGATGGGGGGGAGATGGGGGCCACAAGCTGACACGTGGCGAAACGGCGAAGCAGGGGCGACGTGGTCTGTCACATCAATGAGAACGATAGGGAAAAAAAGAAAGAAAAAAAAACTTATCATAGAGTAGAGCAGTAGGCCGAAGCTGAGCTCATCGTTGTCTTGCGTGTCGCGACGGCATGGGGGGGGAATTTGGAGTTCGCGCGACAGGGTGGTAGTGGGGGAGAACTTGCGTGGGTCAAACAAAAGACGGCGGCGGGGTGACGTAGCTTGTGACAGTGAACAACGATGTAAAACATAAAAAAGAAGAAAAAAAGAACTTATCTAGGTAGAAACCCAGCTCGACGTTAGTTGTGATCATCGTGGTTGCAGTGGGAAAAGTAAGGGTTGGACTGTTCATCAGGACGCAGATTGGTGGAAGGGAGGGAGACGAACCGTGAAGTTGTGTGAACCAACTACAAGAAATGTCGTCGTACTGTATGCGTGTCGCGTCACACTGGCACTGGTAGTGTGGTGGAGTTGGCGATGCAGAAAGTCACATTTTTCGGGAACAACCGAAAGTCCGAATCAAACGCAGACATTATCCGAAAGCCGAACGTTCAAGCTTGCAATTGGTTCACGGTTCGTCTCCCTTCCACCAATCTGCTCCATCCATCCTGATGAACAGTCCAACCCTTACTTTTCCCACTGCAACCACGACGATCACGACTAACGTCGAGCTGGGTTTCTACCTAGATAAGTTCTTTTTTTCTTCTTTTTTATGTTTTACATCGTTGTTCACTGTCACAAGCCACGTCACCCCGCCGCCGTCTTTTGTTTGACCCACGCAAGTTCTCCCCCACTACCACCCTGTCGTGCGAACTCCAAATTCCCCCCCCATGCCATCGTGACACGCAAGACAACGACGAGCTCGGCTTTGGCCTACTGCTCTACTCTATGATAAGTTTTTTTTTCTTTCTTTTTTTCCCTATCGTTCTCATCGATGTGACAGACCACGTCGCCCCTGCTTCGCCGTTTCACCACGTGTCAGCTCGTGGCCCCTGTCTCCCCCCATCCACGACCTCCACCACCAGTACCTCACCGCGCGAAAGCCCCCTGAGCCACGTCACAACATGCAAGACCCACCACTCATACGACTACACACCTCTTTGAGTGAGTCTTTATTTTTGTTTTTGTTATTTTTCTTCTTTCGCTCATCACCACCCCACGCCGCACTGTCACCCCAACACTGCCACCCCAGCCCCCGACACCATTGCTACCTCACCACGCACAAGCCCCGCCATGGCTGCGACCACCGACCCGTCACCGCAACACCCAACACGGCACATGAGACCGCAACCGCCAACCCACCAGCACGATGCCACAACACGACTTGCAAGACCCCACAACCGCCAACCCACAGCCACGCACCCTGACCCAGTGCGCAAAGCCACCAACCCCGTCACTGTGATGCCACAGCATGGCGCACAAGACTACAACCCGCCACCGCCATCCCACCGCCACACACCCCAACACGGCGTCCAACACCGCAACCACCAACCCACCGCCACAACACGGCAACACGATGCAACACGGCACGCAAGGCTACAACCCGCCACCGCAAACCCACCGCCACACACCCCAACACGGTGTCCAACACCGCAACCACCAACCCACCGCCACGACGCGGCAACACGATGCAACGCAGCACGCAAGGCTACAACCCGCCACCGCAAACCCACTGCCATGCACCCTGATACGGCGCCCAACACCGCAACCGCCAACCCACTGCCACGGCGCGGCAGACGATGCTCAAGACTCCGCGACCACCAACCCGCTACGCCGCCACGGCTCATACCCACACCACGCCGCAACTCCATGGCCGCACCTTACAGTAGTACTATCATGTATTTATTTATTGTGAATAATATATTATTTTTATGTGGCAGATTTGGTGTGACTGTGACCAGGTGTGACTTGACTATTATATGACTAATAGATGTATGATATAATATATGATATGACAAATATTTAACTTATGTAATACTTGGACTTGTCTGACTTTCTTGACTTTCTGAACTTGTCCTGCTTGCTAGTCATCGCTGTGTAAGAAACTTTTTGAAGGATTAGACATGGCTTGTGCAACTGCCAAATTGCTAACTTTATGGGTTGTACCAGGTGGCACCACCAGGCGCCAGGTGGTACAACCCCCGTCAAGCAACCTGTACAAATACTGATGCGACTGAGCGTCGTCCCTCATGTCCGGGCTCATTGGCATAGTCCGAGTCGCTGTAGCCGAGTAGTGTCGGTGTGGTCGGCGATCCGCTGAGTGTCAGTGTCATATCGTGTGTGCTCTTCAGATAGCGGATGACTCGAACAGCAGCTTGCCAGTGGGCCTCGCAGTAGCAGTCCAGAAATCGAGACAGTTTGCTGACTAGTGTTTGGAAGTCCAGTCTCAAGACTGAAAAAAGACTGAGACTGAACCAGACCAAGACTGATCGGGACCGGAAATTAGTAAGACCGGTGAAGACCGCTAACTGTGGTCCAGTCTCAGTCTCATCACATTTCCGAAAATCCATAGACCGATGCAAGACTGGTCTTGACCGGGCTCAACCGGTCTTGACCGGGCTCAACCGGTCTTTTCTGATTCTTTCCATTTTCACTCATTCCAATTTCTTTTCTCTCCCCATCATCTCGTCCCACCCCTCGTCACTCTCTTCTAATGCTCAATGATTCTGATACCAGTAGCCACCCAGGCCCTCGATCAACCACGACCACTAGCGCTGACAGTGCTGACGCAGCGCTGACACATCACCTCAACCACCATGACATTCTCGTCGACTGCGTTGTACTGGACCTCAAACAAGCTAAGCTATTTGTTTCCTTATCCTTTTACTAACCAACTACAATGTCTTTTTTTCTCTAGGTTTTTAAATAGGTTCTTGTCACCTCACCGGGTGCAAGCCTGTTTGTCCAAGTGCCACGACGCTACAACAGCAACGCGACGCTGTGACGCTATGACAGCAACACGGACCTTCTCCGTGACGTCCTTCGCGCACTATGTACGCCTTCAGCCGCGACAGCGCATTCCCTGCCTCAAGCTTCCACCACAAAGTCGACTGACGTTGGCGCTCCCTGATCCGCACATGTCTGTCCCTCTGTCCTTCCGTCCCTTCAACTGACCTCTTCTACTTATATAGTATGGCTCACCTGCACACTCAGTTCCGTCCTCGCCCTGCCCAATCTCGGCCGCTCGGTCGCCTTTTCCCACTGCCACGTCCATTGCCACCATCAGGCTTGACATCTCCTACGGTGTGCCGTCCCTCCCCTTTCACTCACTCGCCTTACTTACACCTGTGTGTGTGTATAGGGATTCCAATAGTGCTGCGCGTGGCGGACCGCTTCGTGCGTGGGCCGTTATCCTTTTACTAACTAATACAATTTTTTTTTCTCTAGGTTTTTTAATAGGTCCTCACCACCTTGCAAGTATGGCGCCACGACACTACGACGGCAACGTGGCGCCATGGCACTGCGATACCGACACGGCCCTGGGACGCCACGACACTGACGTGGTGCCGAGACGCCACAACACCAGCACAATGCCGAGACGCCACAACACCAACACGGTGCCGAGACGCCATGACACCGACACGGTGCCGAGACACCATGACACCGACACGGCGCCGCAGCAACACGGCACCCTTCGACACCAACATAGCGCTGTCACGCTATGACAGTGCCATGGTGCCACAATACCACGACACCGATGTGGCGCTGTGGCACAACGACGGATGGATTTAGTTTTGATAGACAGTGTACTACAGTAATCACATGTAATTATTTAGAAGAAAATAAATATAATGAGTTATAGTATGATAGAATAGCTATAGACCGGTTGCAGACAGTTGGCGTAATTTCGCAGACACACGTGACGCAAAAAGTCACGTTTTTCGGCCACAACCGAAAGTCCAAATTAAACACAGACTTTTCCAAAAGTTTGGCCACTTAGAATATTTTCGATAATGTAATATATTTATGAAATTCATTGACAAATACAAACGTCCAAAATGAGTATAAGACGATTGTGTAAGCAAGAACCGAGAAAAAGCTCAAAGTCGATTGTTCAGTAGACACCAACCAAACATTTAAGTTGATTTATTGAGTGGAAGGGGGAAAATACATATGGTACAGGATAGGAATACTGCATGTAAGGATAATAAATAAATGATGACACTGCAGGTAGCGGCACGGGAGTATGACGAGGCATGTGCATATACCTAAACTACATGCAGGAGTTTGGGGGTGTAAAGCGTCGCAAGTGGTTGCGCAGGCCTCCGCGGGGCGCAAGAAGTCGCATGGGGGTTTGTGGCAATCGCGGACGTGTCCGTGTCAAAGGGTTAAGGCCGCGCACAAGTGCAGCGAGGTCGGAAACGGAAACGGAGGGCTACACTGAACCCTGCTGGATCAGGTGGTCGCAGGTGGTCGGAAACAATCGTGCACTCTTCCGCGCGACGCGAAACTTCACAGAGGCGGCCGCCTTGGTCGGTAACGCGTCACGTTTGAACCGCTAAGGCCGCGCATAAATGCAGCACGCTGAAGAACGCAAGGGAGCTCTGAAATGTGGGGGAGAAGTATTACTTTCTTTGGGTGTTAAAGTTGTAAATCCATGAGCAATATACCAAAGACAAGTAAGCTAAGGAAGTGTGTAGAGAGCACAGGAAGCGCGGCTGAGTGCAGGAATGCAGAAGGCATTGCAAGGTAGCTAGAAACTGCAAAAAGCGTGAACTCACCGGCGACTGGCAGAGCGCGCAGGCATATCAGTGGCGGAAGCAGTCGTGCAGGCCTCCGCGGGGCACGAGATGTCGTAGATATGTGTACAGCAGTCGAGGGCACGTCTGTGTCGAAGAGCTAACGCCGCGCGCAAGTGCGGTAAGGCTGGGAGGAGGAACAGTGGGCTACATGAAACCCTGCTTGGGTGGTTGGTTGCATGTGGTCGGGAACGGTCACGCACACTTCCGCGCGACGCGAAACTTCGCACAAGTGGCTGCCTTGGTTGGTAACGCGTTGTGCTTGAGTCGCTAAGGCTGCGCGCAAATGCAGCACACCGGGGAATGCAAGGGATGAGCTACACAGGGAAAAGGGGAATCCTAAAACACGTAGGGAACTGAATGAGGGAAGTCAAGCACTCACAGAGTGCGCCATATGGGTCTTCATCTAATGAAGTCTCTGATGGGGGATCAGTGAAGCAGGGGATGATGGTACGGTACATTCGCATCCCGGTCATCCTCCCCACACGTTTGTGGCATTCTCCGGTGGCATTGTAGCTTACTTGAGTTCATTAGTAATAGTACAAAAATCATTTTATTTGTTTAGAGTAAATACGAGATTTATCGGACTTGCTGAGTTTTGAGTCGGCGGTCTTCAAAATTCTCCTCCCACGGACGTCACGTGTGTCTGCGAAATTACAAGGACTGTTGCAGACCGGCTGTAAACCGGTTAGTGAAGGGACCGGTTAAGACTGGTCCAAAGACTGCAAATCAACCAACAGAGACCGGTCTCACATGGTCCAGTCCGGTTTTTGTGCCTGGCTGAGAAATTGTGGACCGGTTGCGGTCCTGGTCTTACCCAAATTAGGTAAAAAACCGGACCGGACCGGACTTTCAAACACTATTGCTGACTGCAAACATGATATCCACATCAGTATTTTGACAGGCTGCTTGTCATGGGTTGTACAAGGTTGTGACACCTTGTACAACCTTGTACAACCCCCACAAGTTAGCAAGTTGACCAGTCCACAAGTAGTGTTTTAAAGTCCGGTCCGGTCCGGTTTTTTTACCTATTTTGGATAGGACCGGGACTGCAACCGGTCCATAGTTTCTTAGCACAGCAAAAAAACCGGACCGGACTGCGTAAGACCGGTCTACATCGGTTGGGTTGCAGTGTTTAGACCGGTCTTAACCGGTCTACCAACGGTCTATAACAAGTCGAAACACTTTTATTTCTTCTAAATAGCTACAACTAATTACATGTACATTGTCTAATCTATCTCAGTTGCAGCGCCGTATTGCTGCAGCGCGGCGTCGGAGTCGTTGGCACTTGTTGCCGGCGGCGTGTCGCTGTCGCAGCGTGACCACGCGGCATCCGAGTTAGCGTGCCGGCGCCGAGTTGCTGCGGCGCGGCGTCGGTGTCGTAGTGGCTCGGCGCCGAGTTGCTGTCGTAGCATGACCATACGGCGTCGTAGCGTGTTGCTGCACCGCGGCGTCGGTGTCGTAGCGCCAAGTCGCTGTCATAGCGTGACCAGGCGTTGGCGTCGTAGCGTACCAGCGCCGAGTTGCTGCGGCGCGGCGTCGGTGTCGTAGCGTGGCGCCGAGTCGCTGTCATAGCGTGACCATACGGCGTTGGCGTCGTAGCGTACCAGCGCCAAGCTGCTGTGGCGCGGCGTCGGTGTCGCAGCGTGGCGCCGAGTCGCTGTCATAGCGTGACCATACGGCGTTGGCGTCGTAGCGTACCAGCACCATGCTGCTGCAGCGCGGCGTCGGTGTGGTAGCGTGGCGCCGTGTGGCTGTCGCAGCACCAGGGTGCCGCGTCGGTGTCGTAGCATGCTGGCGCTATGTCGGCGTGTCGCTGTCAAAGCGCCATGGCGCCGTCGTAGTGCAACGGCGCCGTCTCGCCGTCGTAGCGTCACAGCGTGGTGTCCTTGCACGCCAAATGGGCCTGCACGTGGCGCGGTGGAACCTATAACCTGGAAAAGATATATATATAGTTAGTTAGTAAAGGGATAAGGAAAAAAAACTTAACTTGTTGGAGGCACTACAACGCAGTCGACGACCCGAGCAATGCCATGGGGGTTGAGGTCATGTGTCAGCTGGACACGTTGCACCAGTGTCCGGTCCGGCAATGTGCGTCCCGCAAAAACCCGTGAACCCGGGCCGTGACAAGGTTCAGACTGGCAGCTGGGCCAAGAGCTGGGCACAACTTCTGCATAAGGCTGGGCAACTAAAAGTCCTGTCAAAGACTGGTTGCAACTGGTTGCAACTGGTCTTTTGGCAGTCTTTTAATGAATCAAATTGTTGATGGACTGCAACTGGACCATGCTGGAACTACATGCAACTGCAACTGAAAGTCCAGTTGCCACCAGTTGGGTCCAGTTGGGTCCATGGTCTTTTTTCAGTCCATAGGACAGGACTTCGAAACACTATCCACAAGCCATGTCTAATTCTTCACAAGCTTCTTACAGAGCGATGACCAGCAAGCAGAACAAGTTCAGAAAGTCATACAAGCTCAAGTATTAGGCATATCCTCTAAGTTAAATATTTGTCATCATATTTGTCATATCATATTGTCATCATATTTGTCATATCATAGAATGTGAAAACAATATTTTATTCAGAATCAAATAAATTACAAAGCTACTAGTACTACAGTGAGAGCCAAGGTGCCACAAGGGTCGAGGTGGCGGTGGCGGGGCCGGAGTCGTGACATGGCACGTGGGGCTTCGTGTTGCGGTGGTGTTGGGGTGGGTTGACAGTCATGGAGTCTTGCGCGCAGCAGGCCGGCGTGGTGGTGGAGCGGGGTGGCGGGTTCTGAGGTCACTAGTGAGATGGGGCTCACCTTGCTCCCACGGCGGGTTGGCGGTCGCGAGGTTTTGCGCGCGGTGTTGAGGTGACGTCGCGATGGGGCTTGTGAGTGGCGCGCCGGCATGGTGGTGACGTGACGCGGTTGGGGCGGCATGGGTCAGGGACCTAGGTCATGACGTGGCAAGGTGGGACTTGCAGTGTTGCAGTGACGTAGTGGGGTGGTGGTGTTGGAGCAAGGGCGCGATTGGGTGACGCTGTCGAGGTGGCGGCGTTGAGGTGAGGGCGCTGTCGGGGTGGCGCGCCGGCATTGAGGCAAGGAGGGCGGCGAGTGGGGTGGCGATGAGCGAAAGAAGAAAAACAAAAGAGAAACAACTTAACAAGGTGGGTAGTCGCGCGGGTGGTGTCGGTGGCAATGCGTCGGGGCTTGCGAATCGCGTTGGGAGTGCCGTCGTGGTGAGTTTTGCGTGTCACGACGGCATGGCGTCAGCGCAAGGCTTTCGCACGGCGGGGTACTAGTAGAGGTTGAGGGAGACAAGGCCATGAGCTTACGTGTGGCGAGGTGGCGAGGTAGCTGCAGCGGTGACGTGGTCTGTGAGAAACGATACGGAAAAAAAGAGAAAGAAAAAAACATATCTTAGATCACTAGGCCGAAGCCGAGCTTGTCGTCGTCAGCCGGGATCTTCGCGCGTCGCGACGGCATGACATCGGGGTGGGGCTTTCCGCGCAGCGGGGGTACTGGTGGTGGATGTTGATGGAGATGGGGCCATAAGCTTACGTGGCGAGGCGGCGAGGTGACTGCAGCGGTGATGTGGTGTGTGAGAAACGATACAGGGAAAAAATAAAACAACATATCCTAGAGCAGTAGGCCGAAGCCGAGCTCGTCGTCGTCAACCGGGGTCTTGTGCGTCATGACGGCTTGGTATCCAGGGGTGGGGGCTTTCGCATGGCGGAGTGATGGTGGTGAACTTGAGGCAAAAGATGGTGGTGGGGGCTATGGGATGATGTGTGGCGAGGCGGCAGCAGTAACGTGGCTCTGCAAAAGAAAATTAGTACACGCTGTAGCTACAGATGTACACTTCAAGAAAAAAAAAAAACTTATCTGGCTCGTCGTCACCCGGTTGGTGACCATTGTGGTTGCAGTGGGGATTGTGGGTGACAAGATGCACGAAGTCGCGCCACTTGAAAAGTAAGGGTCGGACTGTTCATTGGAATGGAGCAGATTGGTGGGAGGAGACAAACAATTGCGGCTGAACTTTGCGTTTATTCGGACTTTCGGTTGTTCCCGGATGAACAGTCCAACAACAGTCCAACCCTTACTTTTCAAGTGGCGCGACTTCGTGCATCTTGTCACCCACAATCCCCGCTGCAACCACAATGGTCACCAACCCGCGGGGACAACGAGCCAGATAAGTTTTTTTTTCTTTCTTTTGTTTTACATCGTTTCTCACTGTCGCACCTCAAGTTCACCACCCTCCGGGGCCCCTGGACACCAAGCCGTCGCGACGCGCAAGACCCTGGTTGACGACGACGAGCTCGGTCGGCCTACTGCTCTAAGATATGTTTTCCTTTTTTTTTTCCGTATTGTTTCTCACAGACCACGTTACCGCTGCAGCTACCTCGCCGCCTCGCCACACGTAAGCTCGTGGCCCCATCTCCATCAACGTCCACCACCAGTACCCCGCCGCGCGGAAAGCCCCGCCCCGACGTCATGCTGTCGTGACGCGCGAAGACCCTGGCTGACGACGACGAGCTCGGCTTTGGCCTAGTGATCTAAGATATGTTTTTTTTTCTCTTTTTTTCCGTATCATTTCTCACAGACCACGTCACCGCTGCAGCTACCCTGCCGCCTCGCCACACGTAAGCTCATGGCCCCATCTCCCTCAACCTCCCTAGTACCTCGCCACGGGAAAGCCCCACCCTGACGCCATGCTGTCGCGACACGCAAAACTCACCACGACGGCACTCCCAACGCGATTCGCAAGCACCCGACGCATTGCCACCGACACCACCCGTGCGACTACCTCGTTAAGTTGTTTTTCTTCTTTTGTCTTGTTTTCCTTCTTTCACTCATCGTCACCCACGTCACGACCCAGCCCCCCAACCCATGCCACCCCAACCTGTGCCACGCCACCATCACGCCAGCAAGCCACTCACAAGTGACGTCACCCCAACACCGCCGCCGGCTGCCACGACGCGACCTCAACACGGCGCGACCCCAACCGGCCACTCGCCGGGCCGCCGCTCACAAGGCCCCTCGACGCGACCTCAACACGGCGCGCAAGACACTGCCAGCAACAGCGACGATGATGGGGCGGGGACAGTGGCAGGATGGCAAGGCACTTACTGTACATATTTAATTATGCAATAAATGAATTTATTTTTATACTTGTGTGACTAAATTTAGCAATAACATCTGTATTAATAATTAACAATAAAAATAACTTATTTTATTATTTATTCAAATTAAGATGATATTAAACAATATCTTGGAAACACTCTACATTTAACTTGCCAACTTGTCCAACTTGCACTGGTTTCCTGCTGGTGCACAAGCAGAAAGTTGGGAAATCCCTGGCAGTAACATGTCAACTTACTGATGCGGTCTGCTTCCCGTGGCGACGTACATCAGTGAGCCGACAAGGGATTGATATGGGACAGTGGCCAGTCGTTCGCGTTCACTTTCATCAACAGGGTCTCGTGGGTCGGGGCGTATCAGGAGAGCGCCGTGTGCCATTGGTGTGTTGGCCGGTTTTGCGTCGCTCTGCCCGTATGCGGCCACGATTTTGTCTATGAGGGCGGTTTGGCTCAGCGCGATCGTTTTGGTGGTCCGGTCGTGACGGAGTGCGATGCCGACTACAAGCTTAGCCTCCCCCAGCGCGCTGATCTGCCAAGCCGATTCCAGGCTACATTGGAAATCCTCAGCTTCTGCGTTGCTCGATGAGATGGCCAGCATATTGTCCACATGGACCACGACGATGGACACTTCACCGGTGGTCAATTGATGATAGTACACGCACCATTCACAGTCGGAACGCGCGAAACCCCAGAAGGAAGCATGTAAGGCTCGGTTCCATATCTGAGAGGATTGGTGCATTCTGTAGAGACTGTGAGCTAACTTCCAGACATGGCCTTCCTTGCCGATTTCAACAAATCTGGGGGGGCTGTTCCATGTACTGTATCTCCTCATCTGGCAGGATGCCGTTGAGGAACGCGGTCTTCACATCGTACTGGCGAATACACCAGTTGTTGGACGCTGCGATGTGTAAGGCAGCCCACATGGACTTGAGGCGTGCAGTCAGTGACGTGACTTTGCTGAAGTCTTTCCCCCACACCTGTTGGAAACCCTTGGCGACCCATCATACTTTGTGTCATACTGGATTGCTGTTAGGGACCAACTTTCTGCATCCAGTGACATCCCCAAAAAGGAAGGTGCCAAGAACATCACATTTTTCCTGTCCTTACAAAATGGGCGTCCCCGAACAGCATTCAAGCTCAGTGAACTTTAATCTTAGTAAGCGCAAATAAAATACTTTTATTAAAAAAAACTATTTCCTTAATCGTACACTTTGTCTTTAGTCATCATAATATGTTTTTTTAAGATATAACAAAACAATAAATATATTTTTATTATCTAATTAGGCTACACCGATGTTTTGTCTAAGTCGTACTATGGCACGCGAAAACGGGGTGCGGGCACGGTGAACGCGGGCGCACGGAGACCGCGCCGGCCCTGCTGTGTGACGCGTGGGGAGGCGGGCACGGCTTGGCCTCGTGCACCCCTTCACGCGCGAACGGGGCAGCGTGCCCACGTGCACCCCCCTTCTGCGCCGAATGGGAAGGGCCGGGGGTGGCATGCCCTTGCATGCCCCCTTCCTGCGCGTACGGGGCAGCGTACCCACGTACAACACCTTCCACGCGATTGGGGAAGGGCCGGGTGTGGCGTACCCTCGCGTACCCCCTTCCCACGCGTACAGGGCGGCGTACCGTGTGCACCCCCCTTCCGCGCAAATGGGGAAGGGTCGGGGGTGGCGTGCCCTCGCGTACGAGGCGGTGTACCCGCGTGCAACACCCTTCCGCGCGAATGGGGAAGGGTGGGGCCGGGGGTGGCATGCCCTCGCGTGCCCCGCACGTACGTGGCGGCGCGGCCAAGGGGGAAGGGTGGACCCGGGGGGTTGTGTGCCCTCGCGTGCCCCCTTTCCATGCGAACGGGGTGACGCGAAGAGGGAAGGGGAAGGGGGCGTGGGTGACGCGGAGAGGTGGGGCGGTGTGCCCTCGTGCACCCCCCTTCCGAGGGGCTGGCGTGCCCTCGCGTGTCCCCTTTCCACGCATCTTGCCTTCAATTCGTGCGATGGGGGTGGTGCAGACAAGAGGGAAGGGGCGGGGCCAACTTGGAGTGGTGGGGCGGAGTGCCCTCGCACGCCTGTCTGCGCGAATGGGGCTGCGCGGAGGGGCGGGGCTGACTCGGAGTGGAGGAGCGGAGTGCCCCCGTGCCCCCTTCCGCATGTGCAGGGTGGCACGACCAAGAGGGAAGGGGAGGGGCAACATACCCTCGCCCACTTTCCACATGAATGGGGTGCCGCGAGCAGGGGACAGGGGAATGGCGGCGGAGGCGGCATGCCCTCATGCGCCCCCCTTCCGCGCAAACGTGGCGGCACGGACGGGGGAGAAGGGAGGGCCTGGGAGGCTGAGGGGCGGTGAGCATTGTGTGCCCCTTATCTGCATGCGAAGGGGGCGGCGGCGGTCAATGCGGGGGAAGGAAGGGGTGGGTGGGCAACTTACCCTTGTGCGCCCCTCTCTGCGCGCGATGCGGGGGAAGGGGGCATCGGCCTGCCCTCTTGCGTCCCCTTTTCAATGCGAATGCGGTAGGCGAGGGTGTCCACAGTACGAATGTATGACCTCAAAGGAGGGGGAATTCGTGGCGGAAGCAACACGTGTCTGCCACGTACGCTGACGTGGCAGGCACGTGTTGCTTCCACCAGGTCTGGCGTGCCTCCCCAACTTTCCCCACCATTCCCCCCTCTAGGACGTGCCACCCGATTCTATACTTACTAAGTACAGAATCGGGTGTCGGGTGTGCAAAGCGTCCCCTCCCCCGTCTTCCCCTTCCCCTGCATTGACTGCGTTCAAGCGCAAAAAGGGGGCGCACATGGGTGAGTCCCCTCCTCTTCCCCATCACACTGACTCCCGCCCCTTCATGTGTAGAAAGGGGGGGGGCACACGAGGGCATGCCACCCCCTTCCCTTCCTCTCCCTTACCCCCTGTCCACGCCACCCCGTTCGTGCAGAAGGTGGCGCACCGTTCCCCCCCGTCCCCCATGTGTCCCATTCGCGTGCAGCGCACGGTCACGCTGCCGCCTGTTCTCCCCGTCGCCCCTGGCCCTCCCTTCCCCCTTGTCCGCGCCGCTGCGTCTGTGCGGAAAGGGCGTATGCCCCATCTCCTCCGCCCCCTCCCATCCCCTGTCCGTGCCGCCCATTCGCACAGAAGGTGCACCGCCACCCTCTCCCTCCCTATCCCATTCGTGCGGAAGGGGTGCGCACAGGACCCGCCGCCCTCTCCCCATCCCCCCCATCCCCTCCTCTTCCCCTTGGCTGCACTGCCCCGTACGCGCGAAAAGGGGGCATGCGAGAGCACGTGATCCCTGGGCCCACCCTTCCCCATTCGCGGGGGTGCATGAAGGGGACACGCCAGGGCACGAGGGCACACCGCCCTGCCTCTCCGTGTCGCCCACGCCCCCTTCCCTCTTCACGTCACCCCGTTCGCATGGAAAGGGGGCATGCGAGGGCATGCGACCCCCCGGGTCCACCCTTCCCCCTTGGCCGTGCCGCCACGTACGCACGGGGAACGTGAGAGCACACCACCGCCGGCCCCACCCTTCCCCATTCGCGTGGAAGGGTGTTGCACGCAGGTACGCCGCCTCGTACGTGAGGGCATGCCACCCCTGACCCTTCCTCATTTGCGTGGAAGGGTGTTGCATGCGGGTACGCCACCTCGTACGCGAGGGCACGCCACCCCCGACCCTTCCCCATTCGTGCAGAAGGGGGGTGCATGCGGTACGCTGCCCCGTATGCGCAGGAAGGGGGTATGTGAGGGTACGCCACACCTGGCCCTTCCCCAATCGCGCAGAAGGTGTTGTACGTGGGTACGCCGCCCCGTACGCGTGGGAAGGGGGCACGCGAGGGCACGCCACCCCCTGCCCTTCCCATTCGGCGTGGAAGGGGGGTGCACGCGGGCACGCCGCCCCGTTCGCGTGTGAAGGGGCGCACGAGGCCAAGCCATGCCCGCTTCCCCACACCATGCAGCAGGGCCAGCGCGGTCTCCATGCGCCCGCGTTCACCGCGCCTGCACCCCGTTTTCACGTGCCATAGTTCGACTTAGACAAAACATTGGTGTAGCCTAATTAGATAATAAAAATATATTTATTGTTTTGTAACTTTTGTTATATCTTAAAAAAACATATTATGATGACTAAAGACAAAGTGTACGATTAAGGAAATAGTTTTTTTAATAAAAGTATTTTATTTGCACTTACTAAGAGTAAAGTTCACTGAGCTCGAATGCTGTTTGGGGACGCCCATTTTGTAAGGACAGGAAAAATGTGATGTTCTTGGCACCTTCCTTTTTGGGGATGTCACTGGATGCGGAAAGTCGGTCCCTATTGCTGTTCTCGTCGCGTTTCATGCGGCATACTGTTACGAATCCTGACCGCCGACGCTACCAGACACGGGCCAGAGGAACCGCCTAGCCGGGCGGAGACTCCCGATGGCTCAGACGCCGCTAGCGGGACCTTACAGAGCGCTAGGGAGATCTTCAGGAGAGGTCTGGACTCATGACGGTATGATCACATGACCGGAGCCTAGACTGACCTAGAACGAGGACGATCGATGGCGCAATGCGCATGTGACCTTCTGGTAGGTTCCATGATTGTGCACGGACCCAGATCCCAGATAGAGCGGACTTAGCTGAGTACGAACCTTATGTACCTGCATGTATATATACCAGGCTTGTCTTCGTACTCGAGTCCTCAGACTTGATTTACTTAGCAATACCAGCTTTGTATCTTGGGAACCCTGCTCTGCCTTGCTTTAAGCCTTCCCCTTATCTTGTGCATCACCGTTCTCGCCTCGCCTCTTCGCGCGTGTGCCTTCGACCGATATCAGTCTCCTTTGTCGCTGTTGTCTGACAATGCCAAACGCATCTTCTGCTAGACCTGCTGCGGGTACTTCGAACCATGGACGTCGCCCCGCTGGTGGCGTTACACATACAAACTTGCCGCGAAGAATGCTGTGGTTGGCAGGGACTTCCGAGTGTGGGACAAGGCTGTATACCTCCATTTCCTGGAGGCTGTTTAGCTCTGTGTGGGCGCCGTCGAGCCATTTTTCTCAGTCGGCCGACACGAGCGCTTCTGCCCAGCTCGGTGCATCAGGGTCCTCGACGTCGACAAGGAGTGCGGATTCCGCTGGCTCCCCCACGGCGTCACTGGGAGTGGGGTTCTTTTTCGCGGCATGGCGGGACGCTGCCTTGCGGATCTGCTCCAGCGCTCGTGTGGTTGCTCTCCCGTGAACAAGCCCATCATTGGTGTCCACCCTGGGAGGAAGGGGGAATCGCTCCTGGGTGGAACGCCTGGGTGTCACAATCGGACGGAAGTGGACTCTCACTAATGGGCAATGACTCCCTTAGTCAGTAGTAATACGTCATGGACTTCTCGTATCAGTAAGTGGACTTGATTATCACATGCCTCTAGGGCATGACTCATTACTAGTACAGCTGTAGTAGGGTTCGAGCTACTTTAGCTACTGGTAGTACGGATTCGGGAGGAGCTTCAAAGCTGCCTCGTATATGTATAAAGGGCAGTAGTTGAAGACCCAGGATCGCCATCCTGGTCTTCTTCAATCACCACTTGTTCCTCTCCTCTCGTCTGAACGTTTCACTTGTCTCCCTTGAGCAAGTCATCTGCTACTGAGGTATCCAGTGACTAAGGCATCCTGGTATACGAAAGAGTCACGTGCCCCGTTATAAGCGCCGTGTACTTAACTCCAGTCACGTGTCAAGTCACGTGCACCCAGAAGGAATATTCGCTAAGTTGTGAACGCCCTTACGCAGTCTAAGTCAGACTAAACGTCTGTGGTGGCGTTACATTAAGACCAGGATCACTCACCGTGGCGTTCACAACCCGAGACCGTTGGACCCAGTTCAGACCTTACTCCCCAGAGATGTCAACGAGTTGTGGCCAAACGAGTGACTCGCGAGTTTGACTCGTCACGTGACGAGTACTCGCGCCCGCGAGTACTCGTGCCTGAATACTCGCGCGAGTACGAGTGGACCCTTCTCCAAGCGCGAGTACTTGCGAGTACTCGTGGTAATGGCACCAATACTAGTCCCAAGCTTTTGTTCAAGCAGTATGAGATAAAACATTTCATTTTGTATTGCAAGTTGTATTGGGTTACATGTACTACTATCTATACTAAACTACTTGTCGTCGCGGTTGCCCGTGTTGTTGTTGTCGTCGGTTGATGTCGCCCTATTGCTGTGTCGCCTCGTCATCGTGGTCGATGGGTATCGCCTTGCTGTGGTCGACGGGCGTCGCTCCGTCGTCGTCGTCGTCATCGCCGCGTCTTCCAAAGGTGTCGATCGTTGCCGCCGCCGTCTTGCTGGTGCTGGCATCGCCCCGTCGTTTGGCATCGATCTTGCCATGGTCGACTGGCGTCGTTCCGTCGTTGTCGTCGCATCGTTGTCGTCGCCGACGCTGACTTGCTGTTGCTGGTGGTGGTATGTTACAAGCGCACGTGGCTTGGCCCAGCCTGCGGGCCGGTCCGCATTTGCGAAACTGGCAATCACCGGGCGTGGGAAGCTCGGCGTCATCCGTGAGTTGCTTACATTACACCACGAGTTGCTTATCATCAATCAACCATACCACCACGACTACGACCTTGGTATGCGCCTGGACGACGACAATGGCTGGCCAGCCATACGACGACAACAAACCCCCGCCGGCACTCCATCGACGGTAGGTCGACCACGACCACGACGACACTACGGCGAATCGGCGATGGCAAGGCAGGTCGAACACGACAACGACGACGAAGACGACAACGGCCCACGACGACAATGGCCCACGACGACAACGGCTTACGACAGCAATGGCCTACGACGACAACGGCCCACGACCGTGGTCCGCGACGACACCGACAACGACAACGGCGGCAGCGGTGACACGGCAACGATGCCAGTATGCGACGGCGACAGGGTGCAGTGACAGTGCGGGGGGCATTGTAGGTAGCATAGCAAGTTACAGTACATGTTGTAGGCTTGTAGCTAGATCTTGCAATAATAACAATACCCTTAGAGTACTCGTTTCAGACGAGTACTCGTTCTGAATGAATGAATACGAGTACTCGCATTCGCGAGTACTCGCGGCTAAGACGAGTACTCGCGGCGCGAGTACGAGTATCAGTCCTAAGAATTTGGCGAGTACTCGTGCCCACGAGTACTCGTACCAACGAGTACGAGTCACCCTTCGGAAAATTCCGACGAGTACTCATACTCGCGAGTGTCACTCGTTGACATCTCTATTACTCCCTCAATAGACGAGGAGATCGCAACGTACCCGTCCAGTTCCTAGGAGCCGCTAGGTGGAGAGAGTTCAGAGGAGAACTCGGATACTTCGTAGACTTCGCGACAGGACCTATGCGATACAGACCAGTTGAGTTCAACTTTGAGAATTTGTGCTGGGTAGAAATTACGTGGAACCTGATCGACAACAGATATGACACGGTACAACTGGCGGGAAGAAACTACAATTGCGATATCGATACATGAGGACTGCCCACCAGGGAACAATACAGACGCATCGACGGACAACCAGAAGAAGAACTGAGCACCTCCGAACCACGAACACCCGCACCATCCGAAACAAGCGGAGAAGACGAAAGTCAGAGCGAAGAAGAAGAAACAGGAGCCATAGTACAAACAGCTGAGTCACTCCACATAACCGAACCAGAACGAATCCAAGTACTCTCCCCCGCCGCAGACCTGATGGTGACCGCAACCGAAACCATCACAGAACAACTCTGACACACCGCAATTGATGACGAAATTCGAAGGATTGCAGAAGAAGCTGAAGCACACCTCCAGCCCATCAATCCAAGCACTGGTCACCGAATGACCGCCGACGACGCCGCCATATTCAGGGCAGTAGGACCAGACGTCCCAGACCCACCACCAGGAAGAAGACGCAACCCACCCCTAGGGGCCGGACCAGGGGGACCACCAGGCGAAGGAGGAGGTGGGGGAGGCGGACCACCAAGACGCAATTTCGGAGGGATCTTTGGAGGAGGGCCGCCCAGAGGAGGACCGCCTAGAGGAGGACCGCCAGGAGGAGGACCAGGGGGAGGTCCGATGCCCAGACTCGAAGGTGAACCACCGTCAGTATTCAAAGGGGACCATGCTGATTACGAGTCCTTCCTCACTCAATGGCACGCATACATGGGCCTCAACTTCGACGCACCTATTATGAGCAACATCTACAAGAGATGCCTGCTATTCTTAGGCTACATCAAAGGACCCTTGGTCAGCAATTGGACGTTGGGATTCCTCCAGTGGCTGAACAACAAAGTCCGAGGAGGAACGGACAGGTATGATGAATACCTGTGGGACATGCTCACAGCAGGATTCGCCGACTGGTTTTCCAACACATTGGAACAGGAACAAGTGCAGGCCACCCTGGCAAAAGGATTTAGGATGGCAGGGGATGACATAGATATGTATGTCACCACATTCAAGCAACTGGCGTGGAAGGCTAACTACCACCTCAACGACCAACAAATGATCGATCGGTTTATGGCGGGACTACCGGGCAAGCTATTCACCAAAGTGTACGAAATGGATGAACCCCGTACTTTCAACGAATGGAAGGACGCAGCCCTCAGATGCCAAAAACAATATATACATCTCAAGGCTCGGCTCAACATTGCCGCACCAACCAGGAATGCACCCCCTCGGTTTACACCACAACCTAGATTCGGAGGAACCCTGTGGAATGCGCCACGTAACCCCCCACCACGATACAATCCCAACACAATGGATACATCGGCAGATCGCTCGTGTGCCCGACTCGCGGAAGTAGGCGACCCAAACAGAGGCCCGTACCAGCCGAGGCCTCCATTCCCACCGAGAGGGGGACCAGGACAGGGAAGAGGGGGCGGGCAGCGCCAAAATATGTGGGAAGTCATTTGTTATAACTGCAATAACCCCGGACACATCTCACGAAACTGTACTCGCCCCAGAAAACCACGCCAGCAACAGTGGCAGCCGTCAAACACTCAAAAGGCGGAAACAGACTACTATAGTCAAGAAACGCCGGCGGCACGTGTGGCAAGTACGTCTACCCCACAGCAACTGGCGAAAGAATGGATAGAGGGAGTAAGAGGGGCTAGTGACGAAGTAAAGGACCTGATACTCCAGGACATGTGGAATCAGGAGGATTTTCTGGATGCCTAAACCCATCGGCCTGGGTGAGGGCAATCAACTGTAACTCTGTAATCATGACTCGCTTCCATTCGCTTAGAATTCCAGTCTCGATTCGAACAAGTTACTCAATGGCTGACATAAAAGGGCTCGTCGACTCAGGAGCCACCAACAACTTCATAAGACCAGCGTTTGCCAAACGCATGGGACTCGGGCTGCAGGCCCTGGAGCACCCAAAGAAAATATGGAATATTGACAATACGGAAAATAAAGCTGGGTCCATCACACACTTCATAGACCTGGACGTACAGACCAAGGGAAATCATAGAACCATGAGATTCCTTGTCACCGACATTGGGAACGAAGATCTCGTACTAGGATACCCCTGGTTAGCGACATACGAGCCAACCATCAGTTGGACCCACGCTACCATACATGAGGAAGCGCTTCCAGTCGTTATACGTTCTATCAATCCAGAAGGGGGATGCACGGTGATCGCCGGAGCAACCACACAAAACGAGGAACGTATCTCACAAGCATTCACAAAGGACGAACACGAAAACATAGTCCAGGAATTAGAAGAAGAATGCCAGCTACGTACTACGGCTACGGAACTCGCGATCGCTGCTAACCAGAACACAATAGTGGTCGTGATCCCAATACAGTACCAGCGCTTTGCGAAGATCTTTAGCGAAGAAGCATCACACCGATTCCCTCCTTCTCGACCGTGGGACCATGCTATCGAATTCAAAGAAGGCACGC
Organism: Lactarius sanguifluus; assembly: GCA_021527775.1. Taxonomy (NCBI): domain Eukaryota; kingdom Fungi; phylum Basidiomycota; class Agaricomycetes; order Russulales; family Russulaceae; genus Lactarius; species Lactarius sanguifluus. The sequence continues at coordinate 5,287 of JAKEYF010000113.1, read as the reverse complement.
CGACAACGATCGACTGCAAAGTCTACCCTATGACCAAAGAAGAAGACGGCCAACTCAAAATATGGCTTGAAGAGCAGCTCAAAATGGGCTACATCCGCCTGTCCAAGTCACCCTACGCCTCATCATTCTTCTTCATAAAGAAGAAAGATGGGAAGCTATGTCCAGTTCAAGACTACCAGAAGATCAACGCGTGCACCATCCGCCACCAATACCCGCTACCACTCATATCAGAACTTATCAACAATTTGGGGAATGGCCACATATATACCAAACTCGACATCAGATGGGGGTACAACAACATCCGTATCAAGCCCGGAGATGAACCGAAGGCAGCCTTTAAAACACGGTACGGACTCTTCGAACCTCTGGTCATGTATTTCGGACTCACCAATTCGCCGGCGACCTTCCAAACGATGATGAACGAGATCCTGGGACCCACCATCGCAAAACACGAGAAAAAGGGTACCATAATATGGGTATACATGGATGACATCGGAATCGCGACCCACAAAATGGCCGGGCTTCAAGCACATATTGAAGCCGTTTGCGACGTACTTCAAGTAGCCATGGATCACGATCTCTACTTCAAACCGGAGAAGTGCCTCTTCCATCAACTGCGAATGGATTACCTGGGGGTAATCCTTGAAAAGGGGGTAACTCGTATGGACCCAGTAAAAATTTCAGGCATCAAAGACTGGCCGTGTCCAACAAAGGTCAGAGACATCCGTTCATTCCTCGGTTTCTGTAATTTTTACCGCCTCTTCATTCGCGGTTTCACCATGCACGCACGAGCACTCAACAAACTCACATGCAAAGACACCGAGTGGCAATGGGGCACGGAAGAAGAAAGAGCGTTCCAGAAACTCAAACTACTAGTCACCCAAGAACTGGTCCTTGCACACCCCTGCCTCACAGACCAGTTCGAACTCGAAGTAGACGCATCGGGATTCGCGGTCGGAGGAGTACTGTTACAGAAGAAGAAAGATGGGAAGAGACACCCCATAGGATACTACTCAGCCACCCTCAACGAAGCAGAACACAATTACGACATATACAATCTGGAGCTACTGGCAATTGTCAAAGCCCTCCGACACTGGAGACCGTTGCTAGCGGGGTCGCCACACAAAATCAAGATCTTCTCGGATCACCTCAACCTTACACACTGGAGGTCCGCACAAAAGATAAGTTGACGCGTAGCTCGGGAAGTACTCGAACTCATGGAGTATGACTTCGAGATTCATCACATCAAAGGGATCAGTAACGGACACGCAGACACGCTATCCCGAAGACCCGACTATGACCAGGGCGAACGAGACAACAAGGAAGTAGTGGTATTACCCGACAAAGTATTCATACGGACTACGATCACCCAAAGCCCTGAATCACACGTACAAGATGAGGAACAATTACGCCCATGGGTAGACCCCTATCAACTCAAGAAGTTCGACGGGGTATGGTATCGACAGGGAGCAAGAGTCATCACGGGAGAAACGGATGATATTCGCACCATCATACGGAATCACCATGACACCCCTACGTACGGACATCCCGGGATCAAGAGGACTGCAAGAATCATTGAAAGACATTACTGGTGGCCAAGGATGTTGGAGCATGTCACCAAGTATGTCAAGGGGTGCGCGGAGTGCCAACGCCACAAAGTAAACAACAGACCAACGAGAGCACCCCTAGCGCCCATAACCCCCATACCTGACGCTAAGCCCTTTGAAGTCATCGCACTCAACTTCATCACTAAGCTGCCAGTCTCACAGGGATACGATTCAATCCTTACAGTTACAGATCACGACTGCACCAAAGCATCCATATTCATCCCTTGCGTCGAAGAGATAACTGCGGAAGAAACCACCACCCTGTACGTCATTCACATCTTTCGGAGATTCGGATTACCGGTGAAAATCATCAGTGATCAAGACCCCTGGTTCACGTCCAAGTTTACCCAAGAACTGTGCAAAATCCTTGGCATTTATCAAAACATATCCACGGCCTATCACCCATGCACGGATGGACAATCAGAACGGACCAATCAATGGCTGGAACAGTACCTTAGGTTCTGGACCAACGAGCGGCAAGATAACTGGGCGCACTTCCTACCCATGGCGGAATTCGCGCACAATAGCTGGCCCCACAAGGCAACGCGGATTTCCCCATTCGCCCTTATGATGGGATACGATCCACGAGCTGATTGGATGGATAAACCATCACCCATCCCAGCGGTAAACACGAGACTCCAGCAGTTCCGAGAAGCACAGCAACATGCTCAGGAACTGATATGGAAAGCCCAGTCCATGTGGGTCAAACATCGAGACACGCCCAAATACCAAGAAGGAGACCTAGTATGGCTAGAAGGACATCATCTGCGCACCAACCAGCTGTTGAGACACGACTGAATAAGTCACATGTCTCGTGGGATCTGATTGTGTCAGCCCACATACTAAATACGGTATCTGTCCCTTATGGACTCTTTTGGACACTCCGGACTCATACGGACCGCTTTTGTTTATCTTTATTGTCAGAGTCATATATGGCTCTTATTGTTCTTTATTGTTAAGATACCGGTATTGTCTGCTTTAGGCAGCTATTGTTCTCTGCCCTCCAATGGCATTTCTCCCTCTGGCGCACAGACCACATGTATTGTGTTTGGGTCACCAGTGCGCACAGACCATTCTTAGCTAAGCGTCCTGTATATAAGGACTGCTGTTTACGCCTCTACACTTCAGAGTTCCCTTCACCTCTGAAGTGTAAGTCCCTTTTCTCTTTACCTCTCATATTACCTTTACTCATAGACGTTCCTTAGTAACTTGTCTATTAGGTATGCAGTTGTAATAGAGTTCCCTTCACCTCTGAAGTTAACTTGTCTATTAGCTCTTCGCTATCTCTCCTCGCTTGTTAGTTCTGCGCTCAACAGGTTATGGGCCCTGACGCCTAATAACTAACTTGCGTTTTTTATAACAGATCTACTTGTGTCACCTTGCTCTCTCAGCCGACCACATCCTACTTGTCATCTTTCACACCTTCAGTGAGCATCCTCTACCATTTTTTCGACACATCCTTTTCTCGTCCACCATGACTATGTCATGTGCCATTTTGGCTAGCCTCCTAAGGAGGTTCTCATGAGAGGTCTTACTATGACCTCAAATTCCTCTGTGCGCACTACTCCTACTATATCTTCTTTTCCCGGTCTTCGTCCGGAAGTGCTTTCATAGGCCAAGAGGGGAAGACCCTTGCGGCTATAGGCCTCTCTAATGGTTGGGTGATACTCGGTTAATACCTGGGTCACTTTAAGGGGTGTGAAGGCCTGGTTAATAGTCAAACCCAGAAGTCCTTCCCTCTGATACAACTAGGAGACGCTACTATACTATAATGGTATCTACATAGTAGCTATGAGTAGACCTCTGCCAGGAGAAGTATTCGCTCCCCTTGTGCAGGATTCGCTGCATGGCATGTATCACTATTCTAGCTACTTAGTACCAAGACCCTTAATGGTCTGTTCTAGAGACTCCACAGACAACAGTCGTGATTGTTACGGGAGTTGATCCCTATCATCACTTCTGGAATTCGCTGTTGGCTCCTCTCTATGGTACTACCCTTTACTATAGTTCTTGAGTAGCCCCAGCCTTCATGCTACTAGGCTAGAGATGGACTTGGAGCGTCCTTCGCCGGACAGTGCTCCTCTGATCCTTCTTGCTCGAAACCTACGGCGTCGTGCATGACTATTCGCCCTTAGTAACATTTGGGCCTAGGAGACTACAGTATAAGGCAGCCATCATAAAAAATGATTCCACTACTATAGTAATCCAAGTCGCACAAACTTGAGGCATGACACTTTAAGTGTTATGGAGTTATAGCGCTCCTATGGCAGGACTCCATCTTTCCTACCAAGATCTGGGCTGGTTCTGACTGCTCCTCGGAACCAGATTTACAAACATCTCAAATGTCTTTCCATCTTGTTTTCCCTCCGTCCGTCACCCTCGCCAAGTTGGATGGAACCAACTGGCAGACGTGGTCATCGACCTTTTCCTCCCTCATGTTGATGAACGGGTGCAGGCGCCACCTCACCCATTCAAATGTGGGCACTGTCCCTCACCACCCAGCACTCCCTGCAGGACAAGCAGGACCCACAGGTCCTACAGATGCAGGGCTGGCCATGATGGCCCTATGGGAAAGGCAGGAAGAGGTCATCACTGGCCTCCTATTTTTATCTGTGACATCGGAGGTCCTCTCTGGTATTCAATCTATGGCGCTGTATCCAAGCGTCCATGACAAATACCAGCAGCTGGATCACCTCTATGGTCAGGTTGGCTCTATGGCCACCTTTAATTTGTGGGTGGGCTTGGCGAACACCAAGCTTCAGGAAGGTAGTCCCTTCCTACCTCAGCTCCAAAAAATGCTGGACCTGAGGAACACCCTCATGGAGAATGGGATGCCCGTCTCGGACATGCAAATGTCCTTCATACTTTTAGACGCACTACCCCCCTCCTACAGCACCATAGCAGGCACCATCCTCGCCTCTGGCCCCCCTGCCAATCTCGTACCTCAAGACCTCATCAATAGGTTCATTAATGAGGAATCACGCATCTCTGGTCCCCCGGCATCTTTTACCAAGATAGCCCCCGTCAAACACCATCAGCCTCCACACGATCACGTGTCGCAGGCATCGGGCAGCTCTGTGTCTCCGGACATAATCTGCCACTATTGCAAGCGGCCTGGCCATAAAAAGCCAGACTGCTACAAACTCAAACGGGACCAGGAGAACGCAAAGAAAGGGAGGGCTGGGCAGCGAGGGAAAGCTGCTCAGAATACCATATCTGAGGCGCTGGACTCCATTCCGGCAAACAGGTTTGCCACGGCCAATAGCATACCTGTACCTAAGAGCCGACTATTTACTATAGTCAATGGTTCTGGCAAAATAGAGGAGGTACATGAGGTACCTCAGGTTTCCCTTTACATGATGAGTGCAAACCACACTCAAATAGCGTCAAGATGGATGATGGACAGTGGAGCATCAGCACATTTTACCCCACACATTGAGGACTATGACACCTATACTTCTCACGAAGGTATTGAAGTCCTCCTTGGTGACAGCTCTCTACTTAAGAGCGTTGGCACGGGTACTGTTACTATCCACACCAATCGAGGTTTCAACCTCAAAATATCAAATGTGCTCCACCTCCCCAACACGCATTCGCGTATTCTGTCCACCAGTGCCCTAGCAGAAAAGGGTGCTATAGTTAGTTTTGACGCTACATCTTTTGCCATTAGGCACAATGGG
>JAKEYF010000112.1:0-193872 GCA_021527775.1 Lactarius sanguifluus | reverse complement strand
ATCTATGAGGCTGTTCCCACGCCTCCTCGTCAAGTTCATACGTCTCCAACGCCCTTATGGATGATTCCATCGGCGTGGCTTCGTCTGACAGATGAAGGCTGGAAATGACGACCGGTTGAAACTCCTCGTTCAACGTTGCTTCTCCCCACCGTATTTGTGGCTCAAAAGCCGTGAACCAGGGATATCCGAGGATCACTTCGTCTCTTCCTAAGTTCGTGATTAGGAAACGAAGCGTCTTGGTCTCTTTCCCTGTTCTCACGGTGAGATCGGTATATTGCGTGATCTCTCCGTCTTGGTTGTTTGTTCCATCCACGTTCCAGATGTGGATGGGGTGCGAGACGTTTCGGGTGGATATTTGTAGTCGTTTGAGCAGTGTCGAACAAATAAAGTTGTCGGTTGCTCCTGAGTCCACTAGGACTTGTCGTTCGGCCGTTGTGTATGCAGATTTAAACAGAACTGGGATTCGCATGGATCGATATCTGCTAGTGTACACGTTTAGGTTTAACGCTCTAGCCCAGGCCGCCGGGTTCAAGCGTCGGGAAAACCCTCCTTCCCGAATAGTTTGTCCACCATGAGGTCTCTGACCTCCTGGGTCTGTGCCTTCATCGCAGCGATCTGCGCATCCGCCTGTTCTTCATTCGAAAGTACGCGATTAGAAGATACGGCGACAGTAGTGATGGTGGGAGTTGATACGTCTGGAGTCGGGGTAAAGGAGGGGGGTCCGAGGGAGGAGGTAGTAGCCGCGTGCGTTCCCTTTGTGGGCAGTTACGCGACATGTGCCCCTGAGCACGACATCTAAAACATCATCCCTCCTTCTGAAGCTGGGCCCAGTCTCCGTCGGTAAGTGCCACGGAGGCTCGGGCGCGTCCAATATCCATGGCGTTAGGGTTTCGATTCTGTTTGAGGGCCTGGACCCACTGCTCTCGGCTGTGTCCGCTCTTCTTTCCACGCTGGGACCTGTTCTTTCCCAGACGGTCCTTCAAAATTAAGTATTCAGCCTGCTGTAGACGGGCGGCCGCCTTCCAATCATCCCATGTGATCGGATGTTGGAAGCGTGTGGCGTTGATCACTAACTGGTCTGGGAGTCCATCCTGGAACATTTCCAGAGTCGTGGCTTCATCGGGGTTATACCCGGCTTTGTGGACTAGGTTGGAAAACGTAGCCATGTAGGTGTTGATATCTTCGCCCTTCATGGTCAGAGTTTGCAAACTCTTCCGGGCTTTCGTTCGCTCCGCCGTATCGGTATACGATTGTATGAACCGATCGCGGACGGTGTTCCATAGGTTCATTTCGGTCATTAGAACACCTGTGTTTCGCTGGTCTTCAAGCCAAGCGAACTGTTCTGTGACCCAATCGTCGACAAGGGGTCCGCGGATGTAGGAAAGAAAAGTCATCGCGCAGGGGTAGGGGATAGCGAGCTGGTTGACGGTGGGGTTCATTTCTCGGTATAAGTTGAACGCAAGCATGAATTGCTTGCTTTTTTCTCGGTCTCCGTTGAACTCGGGGGGTGGGTTCCCCCCTAAGCGTCCGTGTCCTCCGGGTGCGGGCGGGATCGCGGCTGGTGCGGCTCCGGCGGGGGGAATAGGAGCACCACCTGCTCCACCGCCCCCGCCTCCTCCGCCACCTGCGCCGCCTGCTCCACTGCCTGGCGCACCTCCTCCACCAGCGCCGCCACTCGGGAGACCTCCTCCAGGAGCTGCGCTTCCGCCTCCAGTAGCCACTGCTCCACCTGACGGGCCGCCGCTAGGAGCGCCTCCACTACCAGAAGGAGTTGGTCCTCCGCCGGTAAGGGTTGTGCTGGCCGAGGCATGAGTTTGTGACATGGACTGGGGTGTAGGTTGGGAACCAGGTAAGTCTGGGGGGTTTACGAATAGGGAGGGGGTAAACGTGGTTGTTGGTACGGAGACACTGGGTGAGTTATTGGGGTCGGAGTCGATGTCAATCCCTTTCGGGTTGTGACTTTTTATTGGTCCAACGTTCAACTCAAGTGGTACTGGTCCAATAGTATACCAGCTTCGTTCGTTCAGCGAGTAAGCAATATAAGCCCAGAGACGTTTGTCCTCTAGGTAATGGATCTGGTGGTACTCTTTCTTTTTCTGGTTGAAGATGTAATATCCTTCAACGTTGTCGATTTCTGCCCAGATAGCTGCTCCTTTGATACGGTCGGAGAGCTCGTCGGTTGTAAGCCGAGTGACGTACTCTGGCTTGAACTGGGATCTGGCGCGACTAGATGTCGCCACTGTGAGAGACTTGACTTAATGTAACGCCACCACAGGGGCGTTAAGTACGACGTGTACTTCGGTTAAGTCACGGACGGTAACGGGACAGGAGTAAGTCAGTTACGACTTAGTTCGATGATGAACAAGTACCACTTGGCCTCCGTGGACACAAGGGTAATAGCAAGGATAGGCTCAAGCGCAACGGCGAGCAAAACAGGGGAGTCAAGCGAAGATGCGACTCAAAGGTTCGTTCGTGAGAAATGGACAGCGGTGTGGTATTACACAAGAAGTCAAGTCTACCGTACAAGCTAGGTAGCGTGAGACTTATATACTAGTACACGATGTTTGTCAGAGGCAAACATAAGGCGCGATCCTAGGATCCGGGTCCTAGAGAGCTAACAAGGGGAAAGTACGAAAAGGGAACAAGGGAATTCCGCGGGATGACGCGTGGATCAGAAGTCGTCAGCGGGTTCTGGAAGTCGCGCCATGGGGCGTCGTAACGGTCATGCGCTAGGCGCGAGATAAGAGCCGAGGTACGGATCGAAGCGGATCGTATCGTAAAAGTACAACAGAAAGTCGACACAGAATACGAGTCACAAGACGGAGAGGGATGGGCCGAAACAGAGGGGAAAAATCGTAACAAAAGCGCAGCAGAGGTGGGCGCATCACAAAGATATGCCCAAGTTCCAAATCGGAGACCAAGTATGGCTGGAAGGACGCCACCTATGAACCAACCAGCCAACCGCAAAACTCGTGCCCAGATGCCACGGCCCCTTCAGAGTGACTCAGGTGATGTCCGCAGTCAATTACAAACTCGAACTTCCCACGCAGTGGAGCATCCACCCTGTGTTCCTCGTAGATCTTCTGACGCCTTATCACGAAACACCCATGCATGGGCCAAACTATCAGCGCCCACCACTGGATCTGGTAGAAGGCGAAGAAGAATATGAAGTCGAGAAGATTCTAAACTCACGGCACTTCGGCCGCAGCCGCAAATTGCAATACCTCGTCAAATGGAAGGGCTACCCTGACTCCAATAACCAATGGGTGTCAAAAGAAGATGTGTTCGCAGACGAGGCTATTCAGGAATTCAAACGTTCAAACCCCGACCGAGACACGCATATAAGGGGAGCAAGAATCCAAGAGACATCTTCATTCCCCCTCCTACTTCACACAAACCCTCATGTCCCACACTCCAGTGACCATCCTCTACATAGCCGACGATGCAACTCCAGAGCGACGAGTACAATCCACGCCATCATCACCCCTGCCGATTCCCCTCCCCCTTCAACCAGGAGGAGGTCGTCTGCCTACCCCTGGGACACCCCCTGTTCCTTCGCCGTCCCCCACTCTTCTGGACAGCACCCTCGCCACCAAGTATGTCCCAACACGTCCTCCAACCCCGGAAAAGGAGGTGTACCTCAGATCGGGGGACAGCCTCCTCCCCAGGGACCCCTATGACCCAGAAGAGCACCTCTCGCCAAATCAACATTTACGTTATGCCACCCATCTGTAACGCCACCACGGACGTTTAGTCTGACTTAGACTGCGTAAGGGCGTTCACGACTTACAGCAAAGTCCAAAACAGGGGGCCCCTTGAGTAATTATGGACGACAGCTGACCTCCAAATTTGACGTGTGGGGTTCATAGTTAAGTATGGTTTGAAATTCTAGGGAAATTCGGTATCTCGCAAATATGTAGTTATTAAATAGTTATCCAGGGTATCAAACAGTTATCTTGTGATGCTTGGATGGCACACAGCCAAGGACCTTGCAAAGTCTGGGTTATCTCGTACTTATCAGCCATTGCAGAGTGTTTTTCCCTGAGTCATCTAAGATCTGAAGTGTACTTTGCTGAGACTTCTACACAAGAATCTTTATTGCACAGGCAATGTATGCTTCCCACAGTGCAGCCACTGCTACCATCGCCCCTCGTTTCCACCCCAGCATGCGTCCTTGCCCTTGCGTCGCCATTGTCCTTGCCTCCACGTCGTCACCACCCTTGCCCCATCATTGTGGTTAGCAGCACATGCGAATCGTGGCTGCATTCGAGTTGGGGTCCTGCCACCACTGCAGTTGTCATTGTCATCATCGGGGTGCACATGATCAACAATGACTACAACCGTCATCACGGTTGTCGTCACTGCCACAGTGGGGGGGTAAGTAGCTTGGAATTGCAGGGGCCTTGTTGTGTGTGGTTGTGGGCACATGCGATTCCCAGCTGAAGCACTGAAGTACGTCCGGGAGTGTGTCGTCGAGGTAGCAGCGGTGTTATGTTCCTTCTGGACGTCTGCCAATTGCGTGGCCTAATTGCCTGTTTGCTGCTGCTGCACGTGTTCGAACGTCTTCAGGATCCCGTAGGCAATGGCTAGGGCGATCCGCAGGGTGTGGCCAATAAGGGCAAGGGCAAGCGCGAGAGTAATAATGATTAGATACGAGGCATCGGCGATGACTAAGCACGACGGCAAGCGGAACGCTTAGTGGCGACACGCAGCACACTAGCACAGATGACAAAGGAGGGGATGGTCAATGAGGAATCTAGCTTTATACAACCTCCACAGCAGGGAAGGATTGACACAAGATATCAAAGCTAAGGACTTTAACGCGTCCTCAGCCGTCTACTTATACTACAGTGAGGGGCTTTCAAGCTCCACTCGAATACCAAATCCTAATACACCTATCCAATGGCATAACACTCTCGATTCACATCAGTCAGCCATACAGTCATGGGGTCACCCATCTAGACCGCATCCAGGCTCAAGCTCATCCAGACTCACATTCCAGCCTCAGCCTAGGCGCAAGCTCATCTAGGCTCTTCCGGACTGTTTGAGGCAGGTCATGTGCCGGGGTCATGTGACGGCCGATAACTCTGACCTAATCCCATGCCTCCTGATAGTCACGTGATGGTGGGTAGGGGTCACGTGTGCTCACCGCGCGTCCAGCTCGCACGTGATCTTCTGCGCGCAGCTCCTTCTTCCACTTCTCTAGCAGGTCTTTGAGCACTGCTGTGGCTCCGCGAACTTCTTGATCCCATTGTAGGTCGTCTTGCATGTATTTCTGGTAGTTGCGTGGGTCTCGTCCCAGCTGCGCCGTGACAAGTGGGGACTTGGGCGTAGAGTTTGAAAGTCTGGTTGGGTCCGGTTTTTTGCCCAATTTGGCAGCAACTGGACCAAGACTGGTTGGTCCTCCGGCCTGAATTTTGCAACTGCAACTGCAACTGCGGCCAACCGGTTTTTACCGGTTGCTTCATTATTTTCAATCCCTCTCAACCGGTTGTAACCCAACCCGGTTGCAGTCAGTTGTAGTCGGTTTTGACCGGTTTCAACCGGGGCACCAGGCGACGCAGCCCGCAGCGGCCGCGTGTAATTGGTACAGTATGATCATAGCGAAATGTAACTACTACACAATGTAACTACTTCTAATAATGCCGCATCCGAGTCCCCCCCACCGCCATCGTCACGTTACTGTTATCATCGCGTCTGGTCCTCGGCTGCCTGTTGTGCGTCGCGTCGTGTGTGTCATGTGTTGCGTCGTGTGTCGTGTGTTGCATCGTGTGCCATGTGGCTTGTGTCACTGTTGTCACCATTGTCGTGGTGGTGGTCGTGGTGGTGGTCGTTGTTGTTTGGTGTTGCCTCGGTCTTCGCCTCGCCGTCACCATTGTTGGGTTGGAGGCGGTGCGCATCGCACCTCGCCTTTGCGGCCCAGGCGAGATTGGACTTGAGGTGCCAGTGGTGGGGCAGTGGCGGCGTCGGTTGGCGGCTTGATCGGCTCATCGGCGAAGTCTTGATGTCGTCGTTGATGTCGTCGTTGGTAAAAGGCACTCAGCCGTCACAGCTAAGTCACAGTTCCCTAAAGCGTGAGTACGCGTGAGTAACGAATGGCCCGGGTACTGCCGGTTTGTTCGCTGCACGTGCACTATCAACGTGCTGTGCTATCTTGCTATCTATCAGCATCAACAACGACCGACCATGACCACGCCTCCCCGATGCAGCCCTGAGCTGCATGCGCTACTGACAGCCACCAGGGCCCTGCCAATGCAGTGGCCCCAACCCTGATGACGGCGGCAACAGCGGCGACGGCAACCACGACACCACGACAAGGCGGCGTCGACTACTGCAACGCCTGGGCGACAGTCGACAGCAAGGTGGCAACAAGAACCAAGGTGGCGGTGTCAACGGCAATGGCAACGACAACAGCAAGACCGATGACGACAACGACCAAGACAGCGATGACAATGACCAAGACGGCGACGACAACGACCAAGACGGCGACGGCGACGGCTATGACCACGACTACGACTACGTGACATGACGACAACGGGCAATCATTCTCATAGTTATTAGCTTAGTATAGTAGTAGTCATGTTTTTGTACTGTATATTAGAAGTCCAAATAAAATACTCATTCTACCTATAATACCGGGTTGCAACCGGTCATAGTCGGTCGCAACCGGTCGGAGAACGCGACGTAATCACAGCGACTGCAACCGCACATTTCTGTGCCGGGCCCCAACTGCAACTAAAAGTCCGGTTGTTTCCGGTTGCAGTCCGGTCTGGTTCCGGTTTTTTCCAGTTTGAGCAACTGGACCTTCAAAGACTACTTGGGCGCATGGTGCAGGTCGGCGGGGGTTGGGTGCAGAAGTTTCCGTTGAGTGTGGGAAGAGACCTCATAAGCCCTGGCAGCGAATTCCTGCCCGTGTCGTCACCAGCCTCATCACTCATCATTAACTTACTGTCTCACTTCCCTGCCTCAAACCCATGAAGATGAAAAAGTGAGTACTTATCGTATTCCACTGACGGTTGACATCATCAATCTGCAGGCACATCACAGCTATCCCATCACAAGTATCTCAGTCAAAGAAGACGGCATCACGCTACTGCCACCACCACAATACCGTCGGGGGGCCAACGTGACCTGCGCGCACTCCTAACAGCTTGAATGACGTCAATGTAGCAGTGACAAGGGTGCATACCAATGCAAGCTGGAGGTTGATGCGACAAAGGCTGCGGAAACTCTACCAGCGCAGCCCCAGCTAAGTGTGCTGCCGACGACGACTATGACAGCGACACGGGCAGCGGACATTCCGCCAATGCAGCCAATGACGACCACTACACCAGGGCTACGATGACAATAACAATCACAAAGCAGAGAAGGTGACGGAAGGTCTATGATGACAACAATGACAACGACGACCGTGGTGACGCGACGATGGTGAGGCTATCCCATGGATAGTACATTCTTTGCTAGTTAGTATCTCTTGCTCCATCAATAAATATACACTATATTTTTCTTGAACTTGGCCAGAGCGTGTCGGATTGCCATTACTGCTGCACCTGTGAACTACAACTTGGTGTCGAATCTGTCTGCACAGATTAGTTATTTTTTATTTTGTTAATTACTACAAATAATTTCTCGTGAGAAAATACTTCGGCATGGTTACCAGAACACCCTTTCGGACTCAGCCTGTACACCTAATGTGGACAAAAGGGGCCCCCTGTTTTGGATTTTGCTGTAGTGAATATTCCTTTGGTCGCACGTGACTTGACACGTGACGAATACCAGGTACATGGCGCTTGTTACGAGGCACGTGACTCCTTCGTATACCAGGATGCCTTGGTCACTGGATACCTTAGTAATAGACGACTTGCTCACGGGAGACAAGCGAAACGTGGATGAGAATGAGAGAAGCGAGTGGTGATTGAAGAAGACCAGGATGGCGATCCTAGGTCTTCAACGACTACTACTTATACATGTATGAGGTAGCTTTAAAGCTCCTCCCGAAACCGTATGATGAGTAGCTAAAGTAGCTCGAACCCTACTACAGCTGTCCTTGGAATGAGTCATGCCACCTTGGCATGTGATACTACTAATCTGCTGACTGATACGAGAAGTCTGTGACTCATCTGCGCTTACTACCGGGGTCACATCCATATAGTGAGTGTCCACTTCCGTCGAAACCGTTACATCACCCCCTTTTCAGCCACGACGACCACGGTGCGTCCTCATGGGGCCGATCCCCGACATCCACCCCTCCTGCATCTGCAATACCCTATCGATAATGTCCGCCATCTCCAACCTATACTTGCTCTTCTTCAGCTGAGCTGAAGCAGCTCCAATTGGACCCCTCTGAGTGACTGCGCCAGCGAGTGCAACCGCTGTTCGACCCTCTCAGCCTCGTGTTGATACTGGCGATAGCACTTTAACTCAGCTTTGAGCCCCCTATCCTTCAGCTCATTGACGGCGTGGTCCAGGCGATGTTGACCCGCATGCCTGCTAACTAGAGCGTGCATCTCTTTGGGTGCATAGTGGGGTTTGCCGTGCTCGCGGACGTGGGGCTCAGCATACAAGGGTTTGGTGTACACCTTGTCGCTATCTTCGATGAGCCCTACGATGAGTGGGTCGGGTCCGTCCACGACCTGGATGTACGTGGCCTGTTGCGTGTGGCCCTGGGGCATGGTGATAGGGAAATGAATGAAGTCATCCCCCCTATTGTGCTTGAAGCCGTGGGGGGCGAGATGCGTGCGGCTGAGCTGGTGGCGCAGGTGGGTGGCGGTGTGAAGAGGGGTTTCCTCAGATGAGAAGGCACTCCGGTAAAGGGGTCTTCCGGAGGTGTCGCATGCGTAGGGGGTTTCCCTTGGGTGGTCAGAGTCGGTGGTGTTAATGATGGATGGGTGCTCATCTGGATACCACTCCTTCAACTGCTCCAGGAGCTCGTAGATAGCTCGCGCATTATCACATCGAATTGTCGCCGCAACTCGAGGTGCGTGGTTTTCCTTGTTGCTCCCATTGTCCATCATTTTGCGGCTAGATCGAGCTGCTCTAGCCTCCACATCTCTGCTGTCACCTTCCACTCCTCCCATACCTTTGTCTTCTTTGTCTTCGATTTTCTGTAGCCGGTACTCGACTTGAACTGGGCCAGGTTGAGGTGAGGCGATCGTACGCCTTCCGAGAGTGTCATGAATCCTACCAGCTTCAGGCTCTGCGATGGGCATGGCGTTGAGTCAGTTGCTGTCATCGTTGAGGAGCCAGTAGGTGGGCTCGGTTTCAGGGTGGTCGAGGTCGATGATGGGCTCGATGCACACGATGGCGTTGCACATCTCTTCGTAGGTGAGATTTACCCGCTGCGTAGGCAGGGACAGAGGCAGGAGTAGAGGTAGTGGGAAGAGACATTGTTGGTGCAGTGAGGAATCCAGTGTGTGAAGAGGGTAGTGAGGACTTAGCGTCGATACGACCAGCTTTTATAGCTGTGGGATGAGTCCTCTCAAACTCTGCTACGGCTTGTTCGGCGAATATGTCGTCCTTGTTGACCCACTGATTGTCCGAGTTGGAGTACCCTTTCCACTTCACGAGGTATTGGAGTTTGCGCCCTCTTCCGAATCACTGAGAGTCCAGAAGCTGTTCGACTTCGTATTCTTCTTGGCCTTCTACTAGATCTGGTGGTGGGCGCTGGAAGTTTTTCCCGTGCATAGGCGTTTCTCGATAGGGTGTGAGAAGATCAATATGAAACACCAGGTGGATGCTCCACTGCGTGGGAAGCTCAAGGTGATAATTAACAGGGGACATCACCTGTTGCACCTGAAAGGGTCCATGCCTTCGCGCGGCAAGCTTGGCCGTGGGTTGGTTAGTACGCAGATGACGTCCTTCTAGCCATACTAAGTCTCCTTCTTGATACTTGGGCGTATCTTTGTGTTTGATCCACAGGGACTGGGCCTTCTTGATCATCTCTTGGGCGTTCTTCCGTGCTTCTTGGAACTGCTGCAGTCTCGTGTTCACTTGCAGGATAGGGGAAGGCTTGTCAAGCCAGTCAGCACGCGGATCATATCCCATCATAAGAGTGAATGGGGATTTCCTTGTCGCCTCATGTGGCCAGCTGTTATGCGCAAATTCTGCTAGAGGTAGGAAATGTGCCCAGTTATCTTGATGCTTGTTGGCCCAGAACCGAAGATACTGCTCCAGCCATTGATTGGTCCGCTCTGACTGTCCATCCGTGTGGGGGTGATACACCGTAGAGATATTCTGATAGATGCCTAGTATCCTACACAGCTCCCATGTGAACTTTGATGCGAATCGGGGATCTCGGTCACTGATGATTTTTGCTGGTAGTCTGAATCTCCAGAACACGTGGGTTATGTACAGCGCTGCTGTCTCTTCGGCTGTGATCTCCTCCACGCAGGGGATGAACACCGATGCCTTGGTGCAATCGTGGTCTGTGATTGTCAGGATCGAATCGTGTCCCTGCAATATTGGTAGTTTAGTAATAAAGTCGAGCGCTATGGTTTCGAATGGCTTAGCATCAACGACCAGAGTTATGGGCATGAGCGGGGCTCTCGTGGGTCGATTGTTGACTTTGTGCCTTTGGCACTCCGCACATCCTTTGACATATTCAGTTACGTGTTCCAACATGCGCGGCCACCAGTAGTGTCGCTTGATGATCCACACTGTCCTTTTGATCCCTGGGTGACCATAGACTGGGGTATCATGATGGTTGCGAATGATGGTACGAATTGCGTCTTGATTACCTGTGATGACTCTTGCCCCTTGTCGATACCAGACTCCATCGTGCTTTTTGAGGTGATGGGGGTCAACCCATGGGCGTAGTCGGTCCTCATCTTGGTCATGTTGCTCTGGTGACTGGGCTGTGATGGCGCAGGCGAATACCCCGTCTGGGAGGACTACAACTTCCTCGTTGTCGCGTTCTCCTTGGTCGTAGTCCAGTCATCTTGATAAAGCATCTGCTCAACCATTGTTGGTCCCTTTAATGTGGTGAATTTCGAAGTCGTATTCCATAAGTTCAAGTACTTCCCTAGCCACTCGGCGGCTTATCTTCTGTGCCGATCTCCAGTGCGTGAGATTGAGGTGATCTGAGAATATCTTGATTTTGTGAGGGGACCCAGTGAGAAATGGCCTCCAGTGTCTGAGTGCTTTCACTATGGCCAGTAACTCCAAGTCGTAGATGTCGTAGTTGCGTTCTGCCTCGTTGAGCGTGGCCAAGTAGTATCCGACTGGGTGTCGTTTTCCGTCTTTCTTCTTCTGGAGTAGTACCACTCCCACTGCGAATCTGGACGCGTCTACTTCAAGTTCGAACTGATCGGTCAGACAAGGGTGTGCCAGTATGGGCTCTTCGGTGACTAGCGTCTTGAGCTTTTGGAACGCTCTCTCTTCTTCCGTGCCCCACTGCCAATCCGTGTCCTTTCGCGTAAGTTTGTTGAGTGCTCATGTGTGCGTGGTGAATCCGCGAATGAAGAGGCGGTAAAAATTGCAGAAGCCTAAAAAGGAGCGAATGTCTCTGACCTTTGTTGGTCGTGGCCAGTTTTTGATGCCCAAAATTTTTACCGGGTCCATACGAGTTACCCCCTTTTCAAGGATTACCCCCAGGTAATCCATTCGCGGTTGGTGGAAAAGACACTTTTCTGGTTTGAAGTAGAGGTTGTGATCCATAGCCACCTGAAGTACGTCGCATACTGCGTTGATGTGTGCTTGAAGGCCCGCGTTTTCGTGCGTGGCTATGCCTATGTCGTCCATATAAACTCATATAATGGTACCTTGTAGCTTGTGTTTGGCGATGGTGGGTCCCAGTATTTCGTTCATCATTGTTTGGAATGTGGCCGGAGAATTGGTGAGTCCAAAGTACATCACAAGAGGTTCAAAGAGTCCGTACCATGTTTTGAAGGCTGCTTTTGGTTCATCTCTCTCCTTGATGCGTATGTTATTGTATCCCCATCGGATGTCCAATTTGGTATAGATGTGGCCGTTTCCCAAGTCATTGATGAGTTCCGCCATTAGTGGTAGCGGATATTGATTGTGGATCGTACAAGCGTTGATTTTCCTGTAGTCTTGCACGGGGCGTAGTTTCCCATCTTTCTTTTTGATGAAGAAGAACAAGGAGGCATAGGGTGATTTGGATGGGCGGATGTATCCCATCTTAAGTTGTTCCTCCAGCCACGTCTTGAGTTGTCTATCTTCATCCTGAGTCATGGGGTATACCTTGCAATCAATGGTTGCGGGCGTCCCAGCTTTGAACTCGATGGCATGGTCCCACGTCCGAGATGGTGGGAATCGGTGTGATGCTTCTTCACTGAATATTTTCGCGAATCGCTGGTATGGTGTTGGAATTACTGCCGCCACTATGTTCTGTTTAGCGGCAATTGCTAGTTCAGTAGCGGTAGTACGTAGCTGGCATTCATCTTCCAACTCCTGAATTATGAGGTCCTTTTCGCTGTTGGTGACTATCCTTGCGATGGTGACATCTTCCTCTGTGTTTGCTCTTGCTATGATCGTGCAGGAATCAGAGGGGTTGATAGATCGAATGACGATGGGGAGAGCATTTTCGTGGATCGTGGCATGTGTCCAGCTGATCGTTGGGTCATATGTGGCTAGCCAGGGGTATCCAAGCACTAAGTCTTCATTTCCGATGTCAGTGACTAGGAATCGCATCATTCTGTGGACTTCTTTTGTTTGTATGTCAAGGTCTATAAAGTGAGTGATAGACCCAGCTTTGTTTTCCGTATTGTCGATGTTCCATATTTTCTTCGGATGTTCTAGCTTCTGGAGTCCTAGACCCATTCGTTTGGCGAATGCAGGTCTTATGAAGTTGTCAGTTGCTCCGGAGTCGACGAGTCCTTTTATATTGGCCATTGAGTAACTGGTGTGGATCGAGACTGGGATTCTGAGAGATCGAAAGCGAGTCATGATTACAGAGTTACAATTAATTGCCCTCACCCAGGCCGATGGGTTCAGGCATCTGGAAAATCCCCCTGATTCCACATATCCTGGAATATCAGGTCTTTTACTTCATCGCTAGCTCCCCTTACTCCTTCCAACCAACTCTTCACTGTGTCTTGGGGCGTAACCGTGTTGGCAACTCGGGCCGTGGGTTGATCCTGACTGTAGTAGTCAGTTTCGGTGCTTCAGCTGTTTGATGCGGGTTGCCACTGTTGCTGGCGTGGCCTCCTAGGGCGAGTGCAGTCCCGTGAGAAGTGGCCTGGGTTGTTACAGTTGTAACAAATTACTTCCCTCATAGGACGTCGCCCTCCTCTACTTTGTCCTGGACCCCCACGTGGTGGGAAGGGGGTTCACGCCTGGTATGGCCCACAATTTGGATCTCCTACTTCTGCCAATTGCGCTCTGGAATGGTCAGCCGATGTGTCCATTGCATTGGGATCGTGTCGTGGGGTGAAGTTCCTAGGTGCATTCCATGGTTGTCCTCCGAAACGTGGGAGAGGGTTAGGTCAGGGCGCCAGGTTCCTAGCGGGTGTCGTGATGTTGAGACGTGCTCTGAGGTGGATGTATTGCTTTTGTCTGCGTAGCGTGGCCTCCTTCCAGTCGTTGAAGGTACGTGGCTTGTCCATCTCGTATACTTTGGTGAACAACTTCCCCGGCAGTCCCGCTGTGAAACAATCAATGGTTTGTTGATTGTTGAGATGGTAGTTAGCCTTCCGCACCAGCTGCTCGAACGTGGTGACATACGTATCTATGTCATCCCCAGTCATCCTAAATCCTTTGGCTAGCGTGGCCTGTGCTTGTTCTTGTTCCAGCGTGTTGGAGAACCGGTCGGCAAATCTGGCCGTGAGCGTGTCCCAGAGGTATTCATCGTTCCTATCCGTTCCCCCTCAAATTTCGTTATTCAGCCATTGGAGGAATCCGAGCGTCCAGTTGCTGACCAGGGGTCCTTTGACATAGCCTAGGAATAGCAAGCATCTTTTGTAGACGTTTCTCATAATGGGGGCGTCGAAGTTGAGACCCATGTATGCATGCCATTGGGTAAGGAATGCCTTGTAGTCAGCGTGATCCCCTTTAAACACTGACGGTGGTTCACCTTCGAGTCAAGGCGTAGGGCTTCCTCCTGGTCCCCCACCTGGTGGTCCTCCACTGAATAATCCCCCAAAATTGTGTCTGGGCAGTCCTCCTCCTCCGCCATCTCCACCCCCTCCTGGGCGTCCTGGTCTGGACCCTGGTGGTGGGTTGCGTGATCTTCCTGGTGGGGGGTCCAGTATGTCTGGCCCTACTGCCCTAAAGATGGCGGTGTCATCGGCGGTCATTCGGTGACCTGTACTTGGGTTGATGGGTTGTAGGTGCACTTTGGCTTCTTCTGTGATTCTTTGAACTTCGTCGTCAATTGCGGTGTGTCGAAGCTGTTCTGTGATTGTTTCGGTGGCGGTCGCCATTGCTTCTGCTACAGCGGGGAATGTTGATACGCGACTAAATAAGTCGCATATCTCGTGGGATCTGATTGTGTCAGCCCACATACTAAATACAGTATCTGTCCCTTATGGACTCTTTTGGACACTCCGGACTCATACGGACCGCTTTTGTTTATCTTTATTGTCAGAGTCATATATGGCTCTTATTGTTCTTTATTGTTAAGATACCGGTATTGTCTGCTTTAGGCAGCTATTGTTCTCTGCCCTCCAATGGCATTTCTCCCTCTGGCGCACAGACCACATATATTGTGTTTGGGTCACCAGTGTGCACAGACCATTCTTAGCTAAGTGTCCTGTATATAAGGACTGCTGTTTACGCCTCTACACTTCAGAGTTTACTTCCCCTCTGAAGTGTAAGTCCCACATCTGTAATTGCAGTAGGTGTTCGGAGCTGTTTGGAGCCATTCAAGGACACTCCGAACAGCTCTGAACACTCTGAACACCTAATTGCATTTACAGATGCACATTACCTCTCCTACACTACCTTTCACTAACAGACATTATATAGTAACTTGTCTTTAGGTGTGTAGTATAATATAAAGAGTTTACTTCCCCTCTGAAGTTAACTTGTCTTTAGCTCTTTGCTCTCACTCCTAGCTTGTTAGTTCTGCGCTTCAACAGGTTATGGGCCCTGACGCCTAATAACTAACTCGCGTTTTTCATAACAGATCTACTTGTGTCACTTTGCTCTCTCAGCCAACCACATCCTTCTTTGTCGTCCACATCTTCAGTGAGCATCCTCTACCATTTTCTCGACACATCCTTTCTTGTCCATCATGACTTTGTCATGTGCCATTTTGGCTAGCCTCCTAAGGAGGTTCTCATGAGAGGTCTTACTATGACCTCAAATTCCTCTGTGCGCACTACTCCTACTATATCTTCTTTTCCCGGTCTTCGCCCGGAAGTGCTTTCATAGGCCAAAAGGGGAAGACCCTTGCGGCTATATGCCTCTCAAATGGTTGGGTGATACTCGGTTAATACCTGGGTCACTTTAAGGGGTGTGAAGGCCTGGTTAATAGTCAAACCCAGATGTCCTTCCCTCTGATACAACTAGGAGACGCTACTATACTATAATGGTATCTACATAGTAGCTATGAGTAGACCTCTGCCAGGAGAAGTATTCACTCCCCTTGTGCAGGATTCGCTGCATGGCATGTATCACTATTCTAGCTACTTAGTACCAAGACCCCTAATGGTCTGTTCTAGAGACTCCACAGATGACAGTCGTGATTGTTATGGGAGTTGATCCCTATCATCACCTCTGGAATTCGCTGTTGGCTCCTCTCTAGGGTACTACCCTTTACTATAGTTCTCGGATAGCCCCAGCCTTCATGCTACTAGGCTAGAGATGGACTTGGAGCGTCCTTCACCAGACAAAGCTCCTCTGATCCTTCTTGCTCGAAACCTACGGCGTCGCGCATGACTATCCGCCCTTAGTAACATTTGGGCCCAGGAGACTACAGTATAAGGCAGCCATCATAAAAATGATTCCACTACTATAGCACAAATCCAAGTTGCACAAACTTGAGGCATGACACCCTATGTGTTATGGAGTTATAGCGCTCCTATGGCTGGACTTTTTCTTTCCCTACCAAGATCTGGGCTGGTTCTGACTGCTCCTCGGAACCAGACTTTACAAAACATCTCAAATGTCTTTTCACCTTGTTTTCCCTCCGTCCGTCACCTTCGCCAAGTTGGATGGAACCAACTGGCAGACATGGTCGTCAACCTTTTCCTCCCTCATGCTGATGAACGGGTGCAGGCGCCACCTCACCCATTCAAATGTGGGCACTGTCCCTCACCACCCAGCACTCCCTGCAGGACAAGCAGGACCCACAGGTCCTACGGATGCAGGGCTGGCCATGATGGCCCTATGGGAAAGGCAGGAAGAGGTCATCACTGGCCTCCTATTTTTATCTGTGACATCGGAGGTCCTCTCTGGTATTCAATCCATGGCGCTGTACCCAAGCGTCCATGATAAGTACCAGCAGCTCGACCACCTCTATGGTCAGGTTGGCTCTATGGCCACCTTTAATTTGTGGGTGGGCTTGGCGAATACCAAGCTTCAGGAAGGTAGCCCCTTCCTACCTCAGCTCCAAAAAATGCTGGACCTGAGGAACACCCTCATGGAGAATGGGATGCCCGTCTCGGACATGCAAATGTCCTTTATACTTTTAGATGCACTACCCCCCTCCTACAGCACCATAGCAGGCACCATCCTTGCCTCTGGCCCCCCTGCCAACCTTGTACCTCAGGACCTCATCAATAGGTTCATCAATGAGGAATCACGCATCTCCGGTCCCCCGGCATCTTTTACCAAGATAGCCCCCGTCAAACAACATCAGCCTCCATGTGATCACGTGTCGCAGGCATTGGGCAGCTCTGTGTCTCCGGACATAATCTGCCACTACTGCAAGCGGGCTGGCCATAAAAAGCCAGACTGCTATAAACTCAAACAGGACCAGGAGAATGCTAAGAAAGGGAGGGCTGGGCAGCGAGGGAAAGCTGCTCAGAATACCATATCTGAGGCGCCGGACTCCATTCTGGCAAACAGGTTTGCTGCGGCCAATAGCATACCTGTACCAAAGAGCCGTCTATTTACTATAGTCAATGGCTCTGGCAAAATAGAGGAGGTACATGAGGTACCTCAGGTCTCCCTTTACATGATGAGTGCAAATCGCACTCAAGTAGCGTCAAAATGGATGATGGACAGTGGAGCATCAGCACATTTTACCCCACATATTGAGGACTACGACACCTATACTCCTCATGAAGGTGTTGAAGTCCTCCTTGGTGACAGTTCTCTACTCAAGAGTACTGGCACGGGTACAGTTACTATCCGCACCAATCGAGGATATAAACTTAAAATATCAAACGTGCTCCACCTCCCTAACACGCACTCGCGTATACTGTCCACCAGTGCCCTAGCAGAAAAGGGCACTATAGTTAGCTTTGACGCTACATCCTTTGCCATTAGGCACAATGGGGAAACCATTGCGGAAGGACACAAGGCTTCTGGCCTCTACTGGCTAGATGGACACCATATGAACTCTGTCCAAGCACCTGCATCTGCTAGCCTTGATGTCTGGCACCAGCACATGGGACATATGTCAAAAGATGCGCTAAAGAGATATGCTCAAGAGTCTGTAAAAGGACTCAAAATTAATGATTCCCCCGTGGAAGACGGGCTTTGCCATGGCTGTGAAGTCGGCAAATCTACCCGTCTACCCTTCCCACCTTCCTCCAAACGTGCCAAGGAACCCCTTGAAGTCGTACACAGTGACCTTGTTGGCCCCATGCAGAGCAATTCTATTCAGGGCAACAAATACTTCGCCACATTCATAGATGACTACTCCAAAGCTGCAGTAATCATCTTTATGAAATCAAAGGACCAGTTTAAGGACGCCTTCCTACACTACAAGGCGTGGGCTGAAAAACAACTAAATAAGCCCATCAAATCCTTACACTCGGACCGTGGTGGCAAGTATGTCAACAATGACTTAAAGCACATACTTGAGGAAGCAGGAATTGAGCATATGCTCACAATGCCTTATTCTCCACAACAGAATGGGAGAGCCAAGTGTTTTAACTGTATGGTTATGGAAAAAGGCACTAGCATGCTTCACCATGCAGGCCTTAGTCTCAGCTTTTGGGAACAAGCAGTTCATACTGGTGCGCATATATACAACCGCACTCCCACTTGTTCTAATCAGTGGAAAACTCCGCTAGAGCTCTGGGATGGTACAGTCCCAGATGTCTCTTACTTTAGAGTATTTGGCTGCAAAGCCTACTATCATGTACCCGAACACAACCGGCGCAAACTAGATCCTAAGTCAAAGGAAGCCGTGTTTGTGGGCTATGAACCCTTATCAAAGGGTTACAAACTCTGGGATAGACATAGCCGGTGCTTCATCTCTTCACGAGATGTTACATTTGATGAAGACACCTTCCCATCCCTGAGTGACCTGGCCTGTCACTCCACACCACCCATTCCATCTCCCTCCTCCGGTGAACCTCCAAGGGGAACCAATGGTGGTGAGATTTTCTTTGTAGTGCCTGGCCTGCCTACACCAGCTGTTGCCCCTGCAGTACCACAAACTACACCAGTCTTCGTACTACCACCACTTGTTACGGTCCCTCGGGCTGTTCCGTAACGTAATCAAGTACTCAGCGATAACCCTTGCCAAGTCGTACCTTCAGCCTTCACAGACACTGGTTGCAGCCGCTCCCTATACCACCGTGCTGGTGGACTCTAGGCCAAGCGCGATGCCGACGAGTTCTTGAAGTAGAAGTAGAGGACTTGCACACAGTGCACACAAGACGAGATGAGGGAAGAACACAAATGACTAAAACGAGGAATCTAGCAGGGATTCCTCGTCCTACTTATACATCTCTGGCTGGCTCTATGCCAGCGCATCACTAGCTACCAAGTCTGGGTCTCTTCGCTGGCAGTAAGTGCCAGCGCACATACACGTCACAAAGTCCAGTCTAGAACAACCTAGATCCTGAACATGAGGCAACACGTCATTGAGCCTAGAGTCATCTAGACTCTGCCACGTCACATATCTCTAACCCTGGGTACAGGGTGCCACGTCATCACAGTCTGGAACTATGACGTCACTATGACATCATCGAGTCTGGAACACGAGTCACGAGTCACGATTACGTAATCACCGAGAAGGCCGTCATGGCTGAGAACTCCGAGAACTCCGAGAAGGCCGAGATGGCCATGAGTCAAACCACAACGAGTCGTAAGTAAGTCCTTTCACATCACGAGACAAAGCTGAATCACGAGACAGGAACCACGAACCGAGACCGAATGCTGACGTCATGCCATGTGATCATGACACCACTGGTACCTGCAGCATCTCAACAGCCTAGCACCCCTCTCACACCCCCTAACATTACACCTGCCCCGGCAGACCAGACAATATATCACACTCCCCCCTCCCAAGCTCCACTACCAACTACTCCTGCACGTCCTCGCACCCGCTCCTCTAGGCCTCCGGTAGTCTCCGCGCCTATACCTGCCCCGAACTTTAACCGGGAAGTGTCTCCTCCTAGGGAAACCCCTAGATCTCCAAGGAACACTCAGGTACCTTCGCCTATTTGTCCCAGGCGGAGCACAAGGGTACGATTCACGAATCCTCGCTATCTACAAGAGGATGACGATGAATTCGTGCAGGGTAGTAGCAGACTGGGAATGATGGACTTGCTAAATGCTGCTGAGGTTCCTGGCTACAAGGAACCCCAGACGTATAAGCAGGCCATGGAGTCTGACCAAGCTACTGATTGGCTTGAAGCATGCGAGTATGAACTCGATGCTCTCAGTAAGCTTGATGTCTGGAGACTTGAACCCCTTCCTGCTAATAGGAAGGTGGTGAAGTGTAAATGGGTGTTTAAAAAGAAAGCAGATGGATGCTTTCGTGCTAGGCTAGTGGCAAAAGGGTTCACCCAACTAGAGGGGGTGGACTTTGACGAAACTTTCTCCCCAGTTGCCCGCTTTGAGTCCCTGCGACTCCTTCTTGCGTTAGCTACGCTTGAAGACTGGCACATCCACCAGATGGATGTCAAATTGGCATTCCTTCATGGGGAACTGGAGGAAGAAATTTATATGGAGCAACCAGTCGGTTTCGTCACAGCTGGCTCTGAGCACCTTGTGTGCCGGTTACAAAAGGCCCTTTATGGCCTGAAACAGGCTTCCTGCGCATGGAACTTGCAATTCCATGGGGTCCTCTGTGACCTAGGCTTTACGCGGATGTACTCTGATGCAGGAGTATACGTGTATCATCTTCAAGAGGGGGGTGACACACTACTCGTGATCTTATATGTAGATGACATCACTATACTTGGGAGTTCCCTATCAAAGATCAATGATCTGAAAGCATCTCTATCAAGTCGATATGAGATGACTGATCTTGGTGAAATCCAGTCTTACCTAGGTGTTAATATCACCAGAGACCGTGCAAACCGCACTATGGAAATCAACCAATCAGATTACATCCGCGATGTGGTTGAACGCTTTGGAATGATAGATTCCAACCCAGTATATACCCCTCTTCCCTCTGGCGCCGAGGCACACTTGATCAAGTATGACGATCAGGCCTCTACTTCTGAGATTAAGAAGTATCAACAGATAATTGGGTCTCTGCTGTATGCGCAGATTGGAAGCAGACCTGATATATCATTCGCTGTTGCTCGCCTTAGCCAATTTGCTTCCAATCCCTCACCACAGCATCTACGCCTAGCAAAATATGTCCTGGCATACCTAAACAACACTAAGGACTATGCATTGCGCTATGCTGGAGGGAATGGCTCAGGTGGAGAAGGCCTTCATGGCTACTGTGACTCAACTTGGGGGGATCAAGAAGAGAAGCACTCCACCTCTGGTTACGTCTTCCTGCTTGCCAATGGAGCCATTTCATGGTGCACCAGAAAGCAGAAGACTATAGCCCAGTCCACCACAGAAGCTGAGTATATGAGCCTCTCTGAGGCGTCAAACCAAGCTCAGTGGTACACTACCTTCCTCGGGGAGCTAGGGTATGAGGTTACCTCCCCTATTCCCCTACACTGTGACAACAAGGGTGCTGTGGACTTAGCATTAAACCCTGTCACTGGAAGACGGTCCAAACACATCCTGATCAAACATCATGTAGTCAGGGAATACGTAGAAAATAAGGTCATAGACCTGATACGTACTCCTACAGGGGAAATGGTTGCAGATGGACTTACTAAGTCACTGCCCAGAGAACCTTTTGACAAAATGGTCACTGATCTAGGAATGGTGTAGGGCTCAGGAACATCGTGCTGAGAACACAGTCAATGGTCGTCGATCATTGGTTTCTCAACAGGGACGTCACATTGTCCTGTAACAAGCACATCATGTTCTCTGATCCTCAAGAGGTTTAACAGAAGGGGCTTCAGAGACGTCGAACTATTGTGTATAGACAAGTGAAGCTTTTGCAGACTTCCTTTGGGTCTTTTACACAGCGACGAAAAGCCCTTCTTAGAACTCTGAAGGAGTTGGATCTTGACTCAGAGAGCCTACAAATTCTGGCTCTTGAAAAGATTATAATCTTGTATATAATAGTCAAAGATCTCTTTCTTCAAAGCTCCAACTTTAACACACCTCTGTTATCTACATTATGGACTGTCCCAATCATGGAGGGATGTTGATACGCGACTAAATAAGTCGCATATCTCGTGGGATCTGATTGTGTCAGCCCACATACTAAATACGGTATCTGTCCCTTATGGACTCTTTTGGACACTCCGGACTCATACGGACCACTTTTGTTTATCTTTATTGTCAGAGTCATATATGGCTCTTATTGTTCTTTATTGTTAAGATACTGGTATTGTCTGCTTTAGGCAGCTATTGTTCTCTGCCCTCCAATGGCATTTCTCCCTCTGGCGCACAGACCACATATATTGTGTTTGGGTCACCAGTGTGCACAGACCATTCTTAGCTAAGTGTCCTGTATATAAGGACTGCTGTTTACGCCTCTACACTTCAGAGTTTACTTCCCCTCTGAAGTGTAAGTCCCACATTACCTCTCCTACACTACCTTTCACTAACAGACGTTATATAGTAACTTGTCTTTAGGTGTGTAGTATAATATAAAGAGTTTACTTCCCCTCTGAAGTTAACTTGTCTTTAGCTCTTTGCTCTCACTCCTAGCTTGTTAGTTCTGCGCTTCAACAGGGAACAACACTTGGATCTGTTCTGGTTCGGTTATGTGGAGGGACTCAGCTGTCTGTACTATGGCTTCCGTTTCTTCTTCGTCGCTCTGGCTTTCATCTCCTGCGCTTGTTTCTGATGGTGCGGGTGTTCGTGGTTCTGACGTACTTGGTTCCTCTTCTGGCTGTCCATCGATACGTCCGTATTGTTCCCTGGTAGGCAGTCCCTGGGTATCGATATTGCAGTTATAGTTTCTTCCTGCCGGTCATACTGTGTCGTATCTGCTGTCAATTGGATTCCACGTAACTTCCACCCAGCACAAATTCTCGAAGTTGAACTCAACTGGTCTGTATCGCGTAGGTCCTATTGCGAAGTCTACAAAGTATCCGAGCTCTCCCCTAAACTCTCTCCACCTAGCAGCTCCTAGGAATTGGATGGGTACGTTGCAGTCTCCTCGCCTTTTGAGGGAGTACGGTCTAAACTGGGTCCAACGGTCTCGGGTTGTGAACGCCACGGTGATAGATCCTGGTCTTAATGTAACGCCACCACGGACGTTTAGTCTGACTTAGACTGCGTAAGGGCATTCACAACTTAGCAAATATTCCTTTGGTCGCACGTGACTTGACACGTGACAAATACTGGGTACACGGCGCTTGTTACGAGGCACGTGACTCCTTCGTATACCAGGACGCCTTGGTCACTGGATACCTTAGTAATAGACGACTTGCTCACGGGAGACAAGCGAAACGTGGATGAGAATGAGAGAAGCGAGTGGTGATTGAAGAAGACCAGGATGGCGATCCTAGGTCTTCAACAACTACTACTTATACATGAATGAGGTAGCTTTAAAGCTCCTCCCGAAACCATATGATGAGTAGCTAAAGTAGCTTGAACCCTACTACAGCTGTCCTTGGAATGAGTCATGCCACCTTGGCATGTGATACTACTAATCTGCTGACTGATACGAGAAGTCTGTGACTCATCTGCGCTTACTACCGGGGTCACATCTGTATAGTGAGTGTCCACTTCCGTTGAAACCATTACACATCTCACCACAACACACTCGGAAACCCCCCCACTATGCGGAACCATGGGGGAGGTACTCACCGCTCCGGAGGCTATTTGACCCGCGCTTCACATCCATCTGGAACAGGAACAAAGCCCAGTTCCCCGATGCGGCGTGGAGACACCTCCACCCACGGGGTTCCACCACAACAGGGGAGCCTACTATATTCCATTCCCTATTCAAGACGCTCACGAACGACTTTGGCCGGCCTGTTTTACTCAACTCATCCTCACTAGCGACCCGTTCGTCCTCGCCTATCGGTGAGGGTCTGACTCTCAGTACAGGAAGCCCATTCACGCCACTTCCCAGTGCCTATCAGACCCGCCAGTGTACACCGACGACGACCTGATCTTCCTAGATGACGACAGCAGGTATCGGTCATCAGTTGACCGAGCCCTCCTCGAACTCCAAGATCTCACCCTGCTGGCAGAGATCCACTGCTACCGCTGCATGTGCGCGGGGTACGCAGCAAAGGAGAAGGAGGTGTTGCAGAAGGTACAGGAGTTGGAGCGCATCGGGGTCGAGCACAGGATGTGCGTTATCCGCATGCAGAGGGCCAACGCCATCAAGCGCATCAAGAGCCAGCGTGACGGAATGGGGTGCGGACGCATGCTCGTGCAGAAGATCACGCAGAACCTCTAGGACACCTCAAGCTGGGGCTTGAGTCTGAAAAGGGGGTGATGTTACGTTTCGACTTGGAAGTGGACTCTGACTCACCAGTAATGACTATGGGTGTCAGAAGTACTTAGTCATGGACTGCGCAGCATCAGTCAGCTGTATGACTCGGCATGTGATTCTTTGTACGATATGACTCATAAGTGACGTGGCATGACTCATACTAGTAGTAGTTGTATTAGGGTTCGCTCTACTTACACTAGTGGCTAGTTACAATTCGGGAGGAGCTTGAAAGCGACCTCCAAACTGTATATAAGGACTCCGCGAAAGACCAAGAAACGCCATCTTGGTCTTCTCGAATTACCACTTGTTCCCTCTCTCCTCCACTCGGGATTACTCCCTCGAAGTATGTCGTCTGGCATATCCTTGAGATCCCCGTGACCTCTATCTGGCCTCTGGTCACCCACGTGTCTGACCAACTGTGTGGACAGTGTTCCCGCTAAGTCCCATCATCGTCAAAGTCTACCTCTATACTAACCTCAATGTGGGACGACCTTGGGGTTATCTGTACTACACATGACACACCCCCGGCATCCATTTCATCCTCGACGAGTTCGACATCTTCCACGAAGAAGAGCACGTAGCCTGGGACGAAGACCACAACACCAAGTATGATACGGCCGATCCCACACACCTGGGGATCCGCAATTACGAAAGCAGACGAGGATCAGCACATTAAAGCGCCTAAGTCAGGCAGACGTCCATGGTAGACGTAACACTGGTTGCGGTTGGGGCCCAGCACAGCGACGCGTGGTTGCAGTCGCTGAGATCGCACTGTATTCTCCAACCAGTCGTGACCGACTACGACCGGTTGCAACCGCCATTGCATCAACACTGTGGGCCCGGGTTATCACTACCATGGCATGGTACTGTATTCAAGGAAGGAAAAGTAGTGCTAGAATACAAGTATTGTAACACAACTATATAGCCCGTCGTCACTGCCCCCTGCCGTCGTCGCGTCACTTCCATTGTCTGCTGCGTTGTCTGTTTCATCGTCATTGGCTGCAGGTGTTGCAGCCGTCATTGAGGCCATTGAGGTGCCAGTGTTGCCCTTGGGTTTGAGGCAGGTCGTGGGTCAACTCTGGATGTTGCCCAGTCATTGTCATTTGTCGTCCTTGTTGGCTGCCATTGAGGTGCCGGTGTTGCGGTCAGGTTTGGAGCAGTCACGATCGGCCCCACATTGTCAGGGTGCCGGTGGTGGTTTGTGACTTGTTCTGAGTCATTCGGCTCAGGGCAGTGTCGACAAGGTGTTCTGCTTCATTGTCGTTGTCGTGGGTTGCAACACAAGTGTGGGCGTGGTTGCTGTTTGCGCTGTCGTAGTCATCTGGATGTTGGGATATACAGCTGAGTCATGCACGTCACGGATCCCTAAAGTGTGCATTTCCCGATTTGTGTCCGGCCTGAGTGATTACCGCAATTTGCCAGTTTTGTTTGCAGTCTGAATTCCTTATCACAGCAACGACAATGCAGCAATGCACCCAAGGCCTCAAGCTGTATGCAACACCAACCGCCCCCAGTCCGGTTGCGTCGCCTGGGCCGACAACGACAACGATGACGACGCAAGGCAGCAACTTCCGCTCCAACCACAATGGTGGGTAGCACGTCCAACTCAACAATGGTGACAGCGAGGTGAAGACCAAGCGACCTTGAACGACGATGACGACGCAAGTCACACACACGACGCAACATACGACGTAGGGTGTCTGGGGACAAGACGAGTCAACAACAGCGGGGGGGCAGTGATGCTGCTGCGGCGGGCTTTGCTAGTACAACTCGGATGGACGTTTTTCAGTATATTGTTCAGTAGTTATGTCACGGCGCAGCCGGGACAAGACCCACGCAACTACCAGAAATACACGCAAGATGACCTACAATGGGATCAAGAAGTTCGCGGAGCCACAGCAGTGCTTGAAGACCTGCTAGAGAAGTGGAAGAAGGAGCCGCGTGCAGAAGATCACGTGCGAGCTGGACGCGCGGTGAGCACACGTGACCCCTACCCGCCATCACGTGACTATCAGGAGGTGTGGGATTAGGTCAGAGTTATCGGCCGTCACGTGACCCCGGCACGTGACCTGCCTCGAAAGGTCCGGAAGAGCCTAGATGAGCTTGCGCCTAGGCTGAGGCTGGAATGTGAGTCCGGATGAGCTTGAGCCCGGACGCAGTCTAGATGGGTGACCCCATGACTGTATGGCTGACTGATGCAAATCGAGAGTGAGTTGTGCTATTGGCTAGGCATATTAGGATTCGGTATTCAAGTGGAGCTTGAAAGCCCCTCACTGTAATATAAGTAGCGGGCTGAGGACGCGTTATAGTCCTTAGCTTTGATATCTTGTGTCAATCCTTCCCTGCTGTGGAGGTTGTATAAAGCTAGATTCCTCATTGACCATCCCCTCCTTTGTCATCTGTGCTAGTGTGCTGCTTGTCGCCACTAAGCGTTCTGCTTGCCATCGTGCTTAGTCATCACCGACGCCTCATATCTAATCATTATTACTCTCGCGCTTGCCCTTGCCCTTATTGGCCACGCCCTGCGGATCGCCCTAGCCGTTGCCTATGGGATCCTGAAGACGTTTGGACACGTGCAGCAGCAGCAAACAGGCAATTAGGCCACATGATTGGCAGACGTCTGGAAGGAACATAACATTATATCAAAGCTAGTTTCAAGGCTAGTTTTGCCCCTTTGCTGGCTACTGCTTATCTAGACTTTCCCGCATACACGAACGAGACGCGATGCCCCGCAGGTTGACGAACAACAAATTGGACACTTTGAAGAGATGCTTGGACCACGCGGTGGACAATGCATGTGATAAGCTGAGTCATATGCATGCGTCCACTTCAGCCGTACCCTCACAGTCATACATGGAAGAGACGCTGAATAGGATGCCGCCTGCTGAGGCGAGAGAAGAATACAAGGATATCTATGACCACTATGGGTACCCTATGGAATACGACACTTGGGATCAGCCACTGGAAGAGTATGGCTTTGATTGGTATGGAACGCCACTCGTCTGGAATGAATATGGAAGCTACTGGACCCTAGATCAGGAGGCCGACATGCTGATGCGGGAATCGCCGAACACACCCACAGATCCTTGGTGGGATTGGCAGTCTGAAGCTTGGCCACAAGATGACGCAAGGATCGAGGAAGCCACAGCCCGGTTACTGGAGTATGAAAGCACGCCTGCCGAGGCAGAGGAAGAATACGAGGACCTTGATGAGTACTACACCACATCCGAGCATGCCGATGAAATTAACGACGAGGACGCGCCTGAGGAGGCCTTAGAATACCCAGATCATTTTACCATGCCTGGCAAGGCAGTTCAAGACCACGCAGATTACGATTATGACGTGGAGTGGGACCATGTGTATGAGGGAGTGTACCAGACACTGGAGGACATGGGGAAATCAGCTGAGTACCCGTCCACCCATATAGAAGAGTACGACGCACCTGACGAGGTGGACGAATATGTAGACCCCTGGAGTCTGGTGGACGACTACACAAACCCAGACCAGTACGTGGAGTATGCAGAAGATATGCCCATTCCCTGGGACGCCGATCGATACTATGTGGAGGCTGCCCTTGAGCGCCCCGAGCACAAAGGAAGTGCTGAAGTTTCATCTACTTCAGCGCAGCCTTCGTGGTCCGTCAAGCCAGAAGAGAGGGTAGTCGATGACCGACTACAGTACCACGCGCCGCCTGCCGAGGCGAGAGAACAATACGCGGCGCCATCGGTCACCACACCCTGGTAGCAGCAAGTGACGCAAGCGCGAGGCGAAGTCCTAATCGCCAAGCAGCGCGCAGCATTCGCACCACCCCCAGTACCAGCCGGAGAGGCCATGGACACGAGTGCAGGGAGATCGCGCACACGCACACCGATGGTATGTTACCACTGCCTCAAGATCAGCCACAAGCGGGCACGCTGCCCAGTCAAGAAGAGGGAGGAGAATCCCCACATGCTAAGTCCTTCACCAGTTCGCGCACGCCAGACCGCTGTCAAACACCCCTCAGTGCATTTCGACACCTGTGGGCATGTGTCTAGAAGAGAGGGTGATGTCACGGCGCAGCCGGGACAAGACCCATGCAACTACCAGAAATACATGCAAGATGACCTACAATGGGATCAAGAAGTTCGTGGAGCCACAGCAGTGCTCGAAGACCTGCTAGAGAAGTGGAAGAAGGAGCCGCGTGCAGAAGATCACATGTGAGCTGGACGTGCGGTGAGCACACGTGACCCCTACCCGCCATCACGTGACTATCAGGAGGTGTGGGATTAGGTCAGAGTTATCAGCCGTCACGTGACCCCGGCATGTGACCTGCCTCGAAAGGTCCGGAAGAGCCTAGATGAGCTTGCGCCTAGGCTGAGGCTGGAATGTGAGTCCGGATGAGCTTGAGCCTGGACGTGGTCTAGATGGGTGACCCCATGACTGTATGGCTGACTGATGCAAATCGAGAGCGAGTTGTGCTATTGGCTAGGCATATTAGGATTCGGTATTCGAGTGGAGCTTGAAAGCCCCTCACTGTAGTATAAGTAGCGGGCTGAGGACGCGTTATAGTCCTTAGCTTTGATATCTTGTGTCAATCCTTCCCTGCTGTGGAGGTTGTATAAAGCTAGATTCCTCATTGACCATCCCCTCCTTTGTCATCTGTGCTAGTGTGCTGCTTGTCGCCACTAAGCGTTCCGCTTGCTGTCATGCTTAGTCATCGCCGACGCCTCGTATCTAATCATTATTACTCTTGCGCTTGCGCTTGCCCTTATTGGCCATGCCCTGTGGATCGCCCTAGCCGTTGCCTATGGGATCCTGAAGACGTTTGGACACGTGCAGCAGCAGCAAACAGGCAATTAGGCCATGCGATTGGCAGACATCTGGAAGGAATGTAACAAGTTATCTAGTAGTACCATGATAATAACCCACAGTATAGGGCAATGGTAGTGTGTTGTCCCTAAACTGTGGTGTTGAGGCGTACACCGCAGGTCTGACCCGCACCCATGGTATGACATCAGACCTGCGTCCTTGCCTGCATTGTTCCCTACCGGCGGGGGGCCACACCAGTTGGAAACGGTTGGAACCAGTTCCAACTGCCTATAACCGGTTGCACAACTGACAAAATTGGTCAGTCATGGTCAGGTTGTCGGTTGGGCAATGACCATGAAAAGGCCAACCGGTTCCGGTTCCGGTTGTGGCCAAAACAGGTAAAGAACCGGACCCGACCGGACCTGAAAACACTAATAGCAACAGTCGGGGATGGCGAGCTCCACAGTGGGGCGAGGGGTGAACATGTGGTCTATGCCTGGTGGGTATGGGGGTAGTGGGAGGTCGGACTGGTGGAGTGTGCTCAGCGTGGGTTGTGAGACGAGTGGGGGTGGAGACATTGGCTCGGGGGACTCCAGTGACTCAGCCGGTTCGGTAATAGTGGGCAGGGAGGTGTCAGGGTCAAGTACAAATTCCGGCAGAGGTTCCAGAGTAACAATGTGTGAGTAGGGGGTGTAGGCGTCGTATCCCATGACTGGGATACCAGCTTCTTGAGACAGCACCATCAGGTTTTCGAGAATAATCTGAGATGGGGGACGAGCGGGCACAGTGGTGGTGACAGGTGTATCAGACATGAGGTTTCCTGGGATGATCATGGACAGCGAGAGTGGGTGAAGGGGGTGCGTCTTTTATATCTTTCGTCCAGCCCCTTCGGCGGTAGGATTTTGCCGGTAGAACTCGGCGATTAGGTCAGGTGTGTGGCGAACGTTATCAAGTGGTTCCCACGAGCTGTCACTCATGGGAAATCCCTTCCACTGGATCAAGAATTGAAGTTTGCGCCCTCAGCCATGAAGGCGAGATTGTAACACGCGCTCTACTTTGAACTCTTCTTTTCCTTTGATCAGGTCAGGTGGAGGTTGCGTGAAGTTAGCTCCATGGAGTTCCGTCTCCTTGTATGGTGTAAGGAGGTTCGCATGGAACACGGGGTGTATCTTCCACATCTTCAGAAGATCTAGTTTGTAAGAGACCGCCGATAAGACTTTCTTGATTTGGAATGGTCTGTGATGTTTTGGGGCGAGCTTTGCAGTAGGGTAAAAGGTCTGGAGGTTCGTCCCCTCCAACCATACTTGAGCACCTTCCATGTAAGGTATGAAGCACGTCTTTCCCCTCTTTGCCATAAGCTCTTGCGCATGCTTGATGCAGTCTTGCGCGTGCTGGCGTCTGTTGCCCATCTCTTCCAGCCGTTGATCAACAGATGGGGTCAATGTGGGTTTTGATGTCCACGTGGTGTGTGGTTCCCACCCTATGATTAATGAGAATGGGGAATGTTTAGTTGTGGCGTTTGGCCATGAGTTGTGCACGAATTGTGCTACTGGAAGTGCCTCTGCCCAGTTATCCTGTTGCACATTACTCCAGTGGCGGAGATACTGTTCAAGCCACTGGTTAGTGCGTTCTGACTGCCCATCAGTCTGCGGATGATATGCGGAGGAGATGTTCTGATGGATCCCCAGCGTTTTACACAAGTCCTTCATGAAGGTGGATGTGAAGTGCGGGTCTCGATCCGTGATCATCTTTCGAGGGATTCCGTAATGTGGATACACATGGTGAAGGTAGAGTCGCGCCACTCCCTCTGCAGTAATCGTCTTGTTACACGGGATGAAGATGGCCGCTTTCGAACAATCATGGTCAGTGATGGTGAGAATGGAGTCGTACCCATTCGATGGGGGTAACTTTGTGATGAAGTCCATTGTTATGACTTCAAATGGTTCAGCGTCAGGGTCTGTGGTAATGGGGAAGAGGTGTGGCTTTTGTCGGTGGGGGTTGATTTTGTTGGACTGGCACGTAGCACAGCCTTTGACGTATTCTTCAACATCCTTTCACATGCCTGGCCACCAGTAATCTCGTCGCAGCAGCTCTAGTGTGTTTGCAATGCCTGGGTGGCCCATGCTAGGAGTGTCGTGGAAAAAGGTAATTACCCCCCATTTAAGGTCGTTGTCGCCCACGACAATGAGGGCATCATGCTTCCACCAAAGACCTCCCAGCTTTTTCAGGTTGTGGGGTTCTACCCAGCGTAGGACCTCTTTCTCATCCATGTTTTGCGAGATTTGCGTCCAGATATCCATGTCGTGCATCGACATCTGGGTCGCATGGATAAACCGGCCCGCAGGGAGGACAATAACGTCATTATTGTCCTCTATGTTGGGTGCGTAATCCGCACACTGTGAGAGGGCATCTGTGCAACCATTCTTGATGCCCTGTATGTGTTTTAATGCAAAATCGTACTCAGACAGCTCCAAGAATTCACATGCCACTCTTCGGCTGATTTTTCGCGGGTCTTTCCAGTACTGCAGATTAGCGTGGTCAGTGTGGATGATGATTTTATGGGGGGAGCCAACAAGGTACATGCACCAAGCTCTTAGTGCTTTCACTACTGCAAGTAGTTCTCGGTCATAGATGTCATAGATGCGTTCAGCCTCACTCAGAGACTCTGAGTGGAATGCAACTGGGTGTAACGCCACCAGCGGGGCGACGTCCACGTTTCGAAGAACCCGCAGCAGGTCTAGCAGAAGACGCGTTCGGCATTGTCGGACAACGGCGACAATGGAGACTGATATCAGTCAAAGGCACACACTCGAAGAGGCGAGGCGAGAACGGTGATGCACAAGATAAGGGGAAGGCTTAAGACAAGGCAGAGCAGGGTTCCCAAGATACAAAGCTGGTATTGCTAAGTAAATCAAGTCTGAGGACTCGAGTACGAAGACAAGCCTGGTATATATACATGCAGGTACATAAGGTTCGTACTCAGCTAAGTCCGCTCTATCTGGGATCAGGGTCCGTGCGCAGTCATGGAACCTACCAGAAGGTCACATGCGTGTTGCGCCATCGTTCATCATCGTTCTAGGCGAGTCCAGACTCCGGTCACGTGATCGTACTGTCATGAGTCCAGGCCACGCCTGAAGGTCTCCCTAGCGCTCCGTAAGGTCCCGCTAGCGGCGTCTGAGCCATCAGGAGTCTCTGCCCAGCTAGGTGGTTCCTCCGGCCTGCGTCCGGTAGCGTCGGCGGTCGGGATTCGTAACACTGGGTGTATTCACTGGTCCGGCCCGAGCTGATTCAGCACCGCTCCGAGGGCCACGTTTGACGTGTCTACCTCCAACTCAAATGGTTTGGTGAGGTCGGGGAATAGTAACACTGGTTCTCGGCCAATACTTCGCCGGATGTTATCAAACGCATCCTGTTGGTCTTGGCCCCACCTCCATGGTGTATCCTTTTTTGTGAGGTTGTGGAGTGGGCTTGCGAGGGAGGAGAATCCTCAGATAAACTGCTGATAGAAGTTGCAGAATCCAAGGAATGCGCATACTTCCCGCAGGCTTTTTGGGGCGGGCCATGCCAGGACTCCTCGTACTTTAACAGGGTCCATGCGTATGTTTCCATGCCTGATGATGAGACCAAGATACTCAATCTCATATACCTCAAACTCGCACTTCTCAGGTTTAACGTATAAGTCGTGTTCTTCGCATAAGCATAGAACTTCATGCAGCACTTCTCGATGGTGGGCGTGGTTAATGGCAGTGGCGATCAGGATGTCATCCATATAGACTATCACTTCTCCGAGTAGGATGAGGTCCTGGAAGATGTAGTCCATCATGCTCTGGAATGTCGACGGGGAGTTGGTGAGGCCAAAGTACATAACCAACAGCTCAAACAGCCCTCGGTTGGTTTTGAATGTGGCTTTGTGTTCGTCCCCCACTTTGACTTGGACATTATTATATCCCCATCTTATGTCTAGCTTGGAAAAGAGCTTGGCCCCACGTATGTGGTCGATGAGTTCTGGGATCAGGGGAAGTGGATAGTGGTTTCGGATGGTGATTTTGTTCAACCGTCGGTAGTCCTGAA
Source organism: Lactarius sanguifluus (assembly GCA_021527775.1). Classification (NCBI taxonomy): domain Eukaryota; kingdom Fungi; phylum Basidiomycota; class Agaricomycetes; order Russulales; family Russulaceae; genus Lactarius; species Lactarius sanguifluus. Next base: position 161,171 of record JAKEYF010000112.1, on the reverse strand, counting down.
CGGGTCGTAGCTTCCCGTCTTTTTTCTTAATAAAGAAGAACGGTGATGTGTAGGCTGACTTTGAGGGCCTGATGTACCCTTTATCTAGCTGTTCGGTGAGGAAGGTTGTGAGAGCCTCTTCCTTGTTCGGGGCGAGTGGGTAGACTTTGCAGTCTAGTGCGGGTGGAGCATTCGGGAGGAGGTCTATGGCATGGTCCCATATTTGTGAAGGAGGGAATCTGTGGGACGCTTCTTCGCTGAATACTTTAGCATGATTTTGGTATTCAGCAGGTACCATTTCTTCGAAGGTACGTTCTGGTTTATGTGCCGCCTCTTGTTGCACTAGTTCTGACGCCGTCGTGGTTTTGCGTATAAATGCAATATGGGGGTCCCACTCATTGTCCATGAGCTGCTCCCATGCCTCTTCGTCAAGTTCATATGTCTCCAACGCTCGTATGGAAGCTTCCATCGGCATGGCTTCATCTGACAAATGGAGGCTGGAAATAATGACCAGTTGAAACTCTTCATTCAACATCGCTTCTCCCCATCGTATCTTTGGTTCAAATGCGGTGAACCAGGGGTAACTGAGGATCACTTCGTCTCTTCCTAAGTTGGTGATTAGGAAACGAAGTGTCTTGGTCTCCATTCCGGTGCATATGGTGAGATCCATATATTGGGTGATCTCGCCGTCTTGGTTGTTTGTCCCATCCACGTTCCAGATGCAGATGGGGTGTGTAACATTTCTGGTGGTGATCTGAAGTCGTTTGAGCAATGTCAAACAAATAAAGTTGTCAGTTGCTCTGGAGTCCACAAGGACTTGTTGTTTGGCTGTTGCATGTGCAGATTTGAAAAGAACTGGAATTCGCATGGATTGGTATCTGCTAGTGTACACATTTAAATTGAGAGCTCTAGCCCAGGCCGCTGGGTTCAAGCATCGAGAAAATCCTCTCGTCCAAACAGTTTATCCACCATGAGGTCCCTGACCTCCTGCATCTGCGCTTTCATCGCTGCGATCTGTGCATCCGCCTGTTCTTCATTCGAAAGTACACGATTAGAAGATATGGTGATAGAATGGACAGTGGGAGTTGGTATGTTTGGAGTCATGGTAAGGGAGGAGGGTCCAGAGGTGGGGGCAGTAGCCGCACACGTTCCCTTTTGTGGGCAGTTATGCGACAAGTGCCCTTGAGCACGACATCTAAAACATTGTCCCTCCTTCTGAAGCTGGGCTTTGTCTCCATCGGTAAGTGCCACGGAGGCTCTGGCGTGCCCAACATCCATGGCATTTGGGTTCCTGTTCTGGTGGAGAGCCTGGACCCACTGCTCTTGGCTAGGTCCACTCTTCTTTCCGCGTTGGGGTTTGTTCTTTCCCAATCGGTCCTTCAACACCATATATTCAGTCTGCTGGAGATGGGCGGCTGCTTTCCAATCATCCCAAGTGATTGGATGATGGAAGCATGTGGCATTAATGACTAACTGGTTTGGAAGCCCATCCTGGAACATTTCCAGGGTCGTGGCTTTGTCAGGGTTATATCCCGCTTTGTGGGTCAGGTTGGAGAAGGTGGCGATGTAAGTGTCAATGTCTTTGCCCTTCATTGAAAGAGTTTGCAGACTCTTTCGAGCTTTCATATGTTCTGCCGTATCGGTGTACGCTTGTACGAACCGATCACAGATCGTGTTCCACAGGTTTGGCTCGGTCATTTAGACCCCTGTGTTACGTTGTCCTTCAAGCCAGTCAAACTGCTCGGTAACCCAGTCGTCAACCAATGGTCCTTGGATATAGGACAGGAAGGTCATGGCGTGGGGGTAGGGGATAGCAAGTTGGTCGACGGTGGGGTTCATTTCTTGATAGAGATTGAAGGCCAGTATGAACGCCTTGCTCTTTTCCCAGTCTCCATTGAACTTGGGGGGTGGGTTCCCTCCTAAGCGCCCGTGTCCTCCCAGTGCAGGTGGGATTGCAGCTGGTGTGGCTCCGACGGGGGAATAGGAGCGCCACCTGCTCCACCGCCCCCACCTCCTCCGCCACCTGCACCGCCTCCTCCACCACCTGGCACACTTCCTCCACTAGCGCTGCCACTCGGGAGACTTCCTCCAGGAGCTGCACTTCCGCCACTAGGAGCTGCTGCTCCACTTGATGGGCCGCCACTAGGAGTGCCTCCACTACCAGAAGGAGCTGGTCCTCCGCTGGTAAGGGTCGTGCTGGCTGAGGCATAGGTCTATGACATGGACTGGGATGTGGGTTGAGACCCTGGTAGGTCGGGGGGATTTACAAACAGGGAGGGGGTAAACGTGGTTGTGGGTACGGAGACACTGGGTGAATTATCAGGGTCGGAGTCGATGTCAATCCCTTTTGGATTGTGACCTTTTAGAGGTCCGACGTTCAGCTTGAGCAGTACTGGTCCGATAGTATACCAGCTTCGTTCGTTTGGCGAGTAATCAATATAAGCCCAGAGGCGTTTGTCCTCAAGGTAATGGATCTGGTGATACTCTTTCTTTCTTGGGTTGAAGATGTAGTATCCTTCAACGTTGTTGATTTCTGCCCAGACGGCCGCTCCTTTGATATGGTCGGAGAGTTCGTCGGTCGTAAGCCGAGTGATGTACTCGGGTTTGAACTGGGATCTGGTGCAACTAGGTGTCGCCACTGTGAGAGACTTGACTTAATGTAACACCACCACAGGGGCGTTAAGTACAACATGTACTTTGTTAAGTCACAGACGGTAACGGGACAGGGTAGAGTCAGTTATGACTCAGTTCGGGGATGAACAAGTGTCACTTGGTCTCTGTGGACACAAGGACAGTAGTGGAGTAAGGCTCAAGCGTAAAGGCAAGCAAAGACAGGGAGTCAAGCAAACGTGCGACTCAAAGGATCAGATCGTGAGAATAGACAGCGGTGTGGTATTACACAAGAAGTCAAGTCTACCATACAAGCTAGGTAGTGTGAGACTTATATACGAGTACACGATGTTTGTCAGAGACAAACATGTGGCACGATCCTAGGACACGGGTCCTAGAGAGCTAACAAGGGGAAAGTATGAAACGGGAACAAGGGAATTCTGCGGGATGATGCGTGGATCAGAAGGTGTCAGCAGGTTCTGGAAGTTGCACCATGGGGCATCGCAACGGTCATGCGCTAGGCGTGAGATAAGGGCCGAGACGTGTATGGAAGCAGATCGTATTGTAAAGGTTCATCAGAAGACAGACACCAAGTACGAGTCACAAGAGATGAAGGGAGAAGGAGAAAGAGGGAGAAAATTGTAACAAATCTAATGTCGATGTGTTTGGTGTGAGTGTGATAGTTGTCTTGCGTTGCGAGATGAAGTGCAGCCTGGTTATCGCAATAGAGTGTAGTGGGAGAGGGGGCGAAGCCAAAAAGGGGCTTGGTGAGTCTCCTGAGCCAAATGCATTCCTTGGCCACGTGAGTCATGGCGACGTATTCGGCCTTGGCAGTGGATAAGGTAATGATTTCTTGCTTGCATGATGCCCATGAAACTGTGGTGCCATCGATGAGAAAAATGAAGCCTGATATCGCATGACGATGGTCCTGGGTTGTGCCATCAGCGTCAGTATAACCTATGAGGTCATGTCGCTCGTTTCCGAAGGTGAGTGAGTGATGTTTGGTGCTGGCGAGATAACGGAAGACGCGTTTGACGCCTTCCCAGTGAACTTCGCCCAGATTGTCGAGAAACTGCAAGAGGGTGGAAATGGCGAATGTGATGTCGGGGCGAGTGGCAACAGAGGCATACATGAGGCTGCCGACGGCCTCGTGATAAGGGATCTTCTTCATATGTGCTGCTTCAGTGTCGTCTGAGGGTGCGTCGTCTTTGCCGTGAGAGGCCCCAGGGACGATAGGAGTGGTGATGGGTTTCGTGTCGCTGAGGGAGAAATGGGAAAGGATAGTGTTGATGTATGATGTCTGGGAAAGGGATATGGTATGAGCGTTGCAATTGCGAGTGATTTTGATACCGAGGAGCCAATGAATAGGGCCAAGGTCGGTGAGGGAATAGCAGGAATGTAACTTCCGTGTCGCGGTCGTGCTGAAGTGGACTCTTACTATATGGATATGACCTTGGTAGTAAGCGCAGATGTGTCATGGACTTCTCGCATCAGTCAGCGGGTTCGGAAATCACATGCCTTTAGGGCATGACTCATTACTAGTACAGCTGTAGTAGGGTTCGAGCTACTTTAGCTAGTCGTCGTACGGATTCGGGAGGAGCTTTAAAGCTGCCTTGTATATGTATAAATAGGGTTAGCAGAAGACCCAGGATTGCTATCCTGGTCTTCTTCAATCACCACTCGTATTCTCCTCTGCCTCGTGTCGTTCACTTGTCTCCCTAGAGCAAGTCATCTAAACATCGATTGTATCTAGTGACTTCGATGTCCTAGTATACCTCGTGGTCACGTGCCTCGTTTAAGCGCCGTGTACCTTCGCCCCATCATGTGTCAAGTCACGTGACGAATACATCGGAATATCTGCTAAGTTGTGAATGCCCTTTCGCAGTCTAAGTCAGACTAAACGTCCGTGGTGGCGTAACATTAAGACCAGGATCCTTCAACGTGGCGTTCACTACTAGAGACCGTTGGACCCAGTTCAGGACCTATTCCCTCGACAGGCAAGGAGACCGCAACGTACCAGTTCAATTTCTAGGAGCTGCCAGGTGGAGAGAATTCAGGGGAGAAACCGGATACTTTGTAGACTTTGCGACAGGACCTACATGGTACTGACCAGTTGAGTTTAACTTTGAAAATCTGTGCTGGGTGGAGATTACATGGAATCCAGTCGACAACAGATACGACGCAGTATGACCGGCAGGAAGAAACTATAACTGCGATATCGACACGAGAGGGCTACCCACCAGGGAACAATATGGGCGTATCGACGGACAGCCAGAGGAAGAACCAAGCACGTCTGAACCCCGAACGCCAGCTCCATCAGAAACAAGCGGAGAAGACGAGAGTCAGAGCGACAAGGAAGAAATGGAGGCCATAATACAAACAGCTGAGTCCCTCCACATAAACAAACCGGAGCAGATCCAAGTACTATCCCCTGCTGTAGCAGAGGACATGGCAACCGCCATGGAAACCATCACTGAACAACTATGACATACCGCAATCGATGACGAGATTCGAAGAATTGCCAAAGAAGCGGAGGCACACTTGCAACCCATCAACCCTAGCACAGGACATCGAATGACTGCTGATGACGCAGCTATATTTCGAGCAGTAGGACCAGACGTCCCAGACCCTCCACCGGGAAGAGCGCGTAATCCACCACTGGGATCGGGACCAGGTCACCCAGGTGGAGGTGGAGGAGGTGGAGGACCACCAAGATGCCCGTTCGGAGGAATTTTCGGAGGCGGACCACCAGGTGGCAGACCACTAGGAGGAGGACCACCGGGAGGAGGAGGAGGCCCAATGCCCAGACTCAAAGGTGAACCACCGTCAGTTTTCAAAGGAGACCGTGCTGAATATGAGTCCTTCCTCACCCAATGGCATGCCTATATGGGTCTCAATTTCGACGCGCCCATCATGAGTAATGTCTACAAGAGATGTTTGCTCTTCCTAGGATACATCAAAGGGCCCCTGGTCAGCAACTGGACACTAGGGTTCCTCCAGTGGCTGAACAATGAAGTTCGAGGAGGTGTGGATAGGTATGATGAATACCTCTGGGACACACTCACAGCCGGATTCGCCAATTGCTTCGCCAATACGCTTGAACAAGAGCAAGCACAAGCTACCCTCGCTAAAGGATTTAGAATGGTAGGGGATGATATAGACACGTATGTCACCACCTTCGAACAGTTAGCGCGGAAGGCTAACTACCATCTAAATGACCAACAAACAATCGACCGATTCACAGCGGGACTACCGGGTAAACTGTTCACCAAGGTGTACGAAATGGACGAACCCTGTATGTTCAACGAGTGGAAGGATGCGGCCCTTAGATGCCAAAAACAATACATTCACTTGAAAGCAAGGCTCAACATCACCACGCCAACTAGAAGCACCCCACCGCGATTTCCACCGCAGCCCAGGTTTGGAGGAGTACCATGGAATGCACCGTGCAACCCCCCTCCATGATATGATCCCAATGCAATGGACACATCGGCCGACTGATCGCGCGCCTGACTTGCCGAAGTAGGCAACCCAAACAGAGGTCCATATCAGCAGAGATCCCCATTCCCACCAAGAGGGGGGCCAGGACAGGGCAGAGGAGGAGGTCAATGCCAAAGCATGCAGGAAGTCATTTGTTATAACTGTAACAACCCGGGACACATCTCACGAAACTGTACCTGCCCCAGGAAGCCACGGCAGCAACAGTGGCAACCTGCATCAAGCAGCCAAAGTGCTGACACTGACTACTATAGTCAGGAACAACCCACGGCTCGAGCGGCACATACGACCACACCGCAGGAGGCAGCAAAAAGCTGGTTAGACGGAGTGAGAGGAGCTAGTGACGAAGTAAAGGACCTGATACTCCAAGACATGTGGAGTCAGGGGGATTTTCTGGACGCCTAAACCCATCGGCCTGGGTGAGGGCAATTAACTGTAACTCTGTAATCATGACTCGCTTCCGTTCTCTCAGAATCCCAGTCTCGATTTGCACCAGTTACTCAATGGCCAACATAAAAGGGCTCGTCGACTCCGGAGCCACCGACAACTTCATAAGACCTGCATTTGCAAAACGAATGGGTCTGGGGCTCCAGGAATTGGAACACCCGAAGAAAATATGGAATATCGATAATACCGAAAACAAAGCTGGGTCTATCACCCACTTCATCGATCTTGACATACAAACAAACGGAGTTCACAGAACAATAAGGTTCCTCATTACCGACATTGGAAATGAAGACTTGGTGCTGGGATACCCATGGCTCGCAACATACGAGCCCACCATCAGCTGGACACACGCCACAATCCACAAAGACGCGTTGCCCATTGTCATTTGATCTATCAAACCCTCCAACATAGGCACCGTAATAGACGGCATGCAGACGGAAGATGACCTCATACTCGCTAGAATAATCACTGAAAGCGACAAGGAAGTCATCGTCCAGGAACTTGAGGATGAGTGCCAGCTATGTACCACTGCGACGGAACTAGCGATTGCAGCTCACCAAAACCATGTAGCCGCGGAAATCCCTGCTCCTTACCAGTGATTCATGAAGATATTCAGCGAAGAAGCATCGCATCGATTTCCACCCTCTAGACCCTGGGACCACGCTATCGAATTCAAGTCCGGTACTCCAGCAACTATCGACTGCAAAATATATCCCATGACGCAAGACGAGGACAAGCAACTCAAAGTATGGCTAGACGAACAACTTAAGATGGGATATATCCGGCCATCAAAATCACCCTACGCGTCATCGTTCTTCTTCATCAAAAAGAAGGATGGCAAGCTACGCCCGGTACAAGACTACAGGAAGATCAACGCTTGTACGATCCGCAACCAGTATCCGCTACCGCTCATGGTGGAACTCATCAACGACCTCGGGAATGGCCACATCTACACTAAACTGGACGTCCGATGGGGGTACAACAATATACGCGTCAAAGAAGGAGATGAACCGAAGGCAGCCTTCAAAACGCGGTACGGACTCTTCGAACCTCTTGTCATGTATTTCGGACTTACCAACTCACCGGCCACCTTCCAAACAATGATGAACAAGATACTGGGACCCACCATTGCCAAACACGAGCTCTTAGGCACCATTATACGGGTCTACATGGACGATATAGGGATAGCTACACATGAAAATGCGGGCCTTCAAGCACACATTGAAGTGGTCTGCGACATACTTCAAGTAGCCATGGATCACGACCTGTACTTCAAACCAGAAAAATGTCTCTTCCACCAACCGCGAATGGATTACCTGGGGGTAATCCTTGAAAAGGGGGTGACTCGTATGGACCCAGTAAAAATTGCGGGCATCAAGGACTGGCCACGCCCAACAAAGGTCAGAGACGTCCATTCCTTTCTGGGGTTCTGCAATTTTTACCGCCTCTTCATTCGCGGTTTTGCCACACACGCACGAGCCCTCAACAAACTCCTGCGAAAGGACACTGACTGGCAGTGGGGCACAGAAGAAGAGAGAGCGTTCCAAAAACTCAAAATGCTAGTCACTGAAGAGCCCGTACTGGCGCACCCCTGCCTAACCAATCAGTTCAAACTGGAAGTGGACACGTCTGGATTCACAGTTGGAGTGGTACTACTCCAAAAGAAGAAAGATGGAAAACGACACCCAGTCGGGTACTACTCAGCCACACTCAACGAGGTGGAGTGCAACTACGACATTTACGACTTGGAATTACTAGCAATAGTCAAGGTGCTCAGACACTGGAGACCATTCCTAGCCAGATCCCCTCACAAAGTCAAGATATTCTCAGACCACCTCAATCTCACACACTGGAGATCGGCACAGAAGATAAGCCGTCGAGTGGCTAGGGAAGTACTCGAACTTATGGAGTACAACTTCAAGATTCACCACATTAAAGGGACCAACAACGGTCGCGCGGATGCCCTGTCACGACGACCAGACTATGATCAAGGAGAGCACAACAACAAGGGAGTCATAGTCCTTCCCGAGAAGGTATTCGCTCGCACCATAACCGCCCAGCTACCGGAACAACATGACCAAGACGAAGATCAGCTACGCCCATGGGTTGACCCCCATCAACTCAAGAAATACGATGGAGTCTGGTACCGACAAGGAGCAAGGGTTATTATGGGCGACCAAGACGCAATTCGCACCATCATTCGAAATCACCATGACACCCCAGTATACGGCCACCCGGGAATCAAAAGGACGGCGCGAATCATCGAGAGACACTACTGGTGGCCTCGCATGTTGGAACACGTGACCGAATATGTCAAAGGATGCGCTGAATGTCAAAGGCACAAAGTCAATAACTGTCCCACAAGAGCGCCCCTGGTGCCCATAACCCTGACCCTCGATGCTAAGCCGTTTGAAACCATAGCCCTCGATTTCATCACTAAACTACCGATCTCACAGGACTACGACTCGATACTAACAGTCACAGACCATGATTGCACCAAAGCTTTGGTATTCATCCCTTGCGTGGAAGAAATCACGGCAGAAGAAACCGCGGCGCTATACGTAACCCACGTGTTTCAGAGGTTCGGGCTACCGTCTAAAATCATAAGTGACTGAGACCCCCGATTCGCATCAAAGTTCACCTGGGAGCTGTGCAGGATACTAGGAATCTATCAGAACATCTCCACAGCGTATCATCCACTGAACGTGCTCGAAAGCGCGTGCGTGAGAAATCGTGGGCAGAGGGTGGTTAGAGAGGAAGTGAGGTAAGAGGAAAAGCCTAAGTCTGAGACGAAGATGAAATGTGAGTTCGAGCGAGACAGATCAAGGCAGCTTTCCCAGACCACGGGAGTGAAGTGAAACCGGAACGTGTACGAAACGATCGTTTCATGCACGGGTTCGGTCGAGATAGAGAGGGAGAACAAGACGAGATGGGAGGGAAGAGCGCTAAGTCGGAGGCGAGGGAGAAAGGAAGTGGAAAGTCGGAAGTGACAACGACAAAGGGATTTCGGGAGCGCGCAAGGCGGTTGCGCAAAGTCGAACGAGACGGGAGGAGAGAAGGGCGAAGTTGAGAGTGGTGAAGGAAGGGGGAATTCTGAGAATGCGCAGAGACGATTGCACAAAGTCGAAGAGGTTGATAAGACGAGAAATCGATATGCTAGAGCTCTTCGCGAAAGTCGCTAAGACAATCGCAAAGGAAAGAGCAACCTAGAAAGGGACAACGAAAGATCAGTAGGCGGAGTCGTGAGAGAGAGTAGAGAGTCGATCTTGAAGCAGGAGAAGAAGAGCGCAATGAGAACAACGGATCGGGTGCCCTTATACTTAGGCTGAACCTCGAGAGTCGTTGAATCACACGAGAAGAAGAGGGTACGAGATAGACGGGGGAATCAACAATCACATTGAGAACGTGCAACCCGAGGCCTTTATACATCCAGTCAGTACCTAAGGCGAAACGAAACGAAACGCAACTAAGTCGAAAAGTGTGGGAGAGAGACTGTAATGTGGGGAAAGTAAACGAGGGGTCGTAGGTAGGAGAGGAGTCGAAGGGCAAAAACACGAGGCAAACACGAGGCGGAAAACACGAGTCGCGAGTAAAGTAGGGGAGTCGGTGAAGAAAGGCGCATGGCCGAACGACAGTGCTGGAGATCTCGACGACGCGCACTACGAATACAAGAAAAAGGTCAGAAAATAGTAAGTAAAATTCAAGAAATGATGGGCGTGCCTGTGTCTGAGACAGAGAGAGCGCGAACTAAGACACTCCGGCGAGAGAAAGAGGCTTGAGGCACGACGACATGAAGTCGATCAGCCAAGGGTGAAGACGTGGTTGACACAATAGAGGTGTAGAGGAAGATGAAGGAATGGTGGGAGATAGAGGCATGGCAAACTTGAGGCAGTCGGCATCGCAGTTCGAGATGAAGTTAACCATTGCTGGTAAGGTGTGAACGATCGAAGGGTGTCCGACGAGGGCGGGAGTGACGGGGATATGACAAGGCAAGGAACGACGAGTTTAGGGACGAGATGGTGGAGAGAGAATGAAAGATGGAGCGAGGCGAGACGAAGAGAATAAGGACGAGTAGGTGAGTTGGTGGTGATGGCCAAGATAAGGTGTGACGAGTGACGAATAAGCGGAAACTGAAATGGAAGGAAATGGCCAGTTTCACGCTCAGAGGCCGAGCTGGCGTTACACCTCCTGGGGGGTTAAAAAAAATTGACCGTCCTCGGTCAACTCATCTTCTGGTTCTATGGTGGGGCTATTGAGGTCGGCGAGGTCTTCGGGGTCCAGCAAGCGCGTGATGGAAATGACTGAGCGTGAGCGAGCGTGGTAGGGGATGAGACGAAAGGTGGCGAAACGAAGCTTCGACACAGTGCCATCGAGCTCAGCAAGGCAGTAGGCTCCGTTGCGAGTCTTCTTCACTACAACCATGGGACCGAAGTAACGAGGCTTCATCTTACACAAATGAGTGTTCTCGGCTACAGAGTTTCGGATCAGGACCAGGTCCCCGAGGGTAAACGTGGGGGTGGTTCCTTCTTTCTGGGCGGTATGTCGCCCAAAACTATGAGCAACCAAGAGTCGACTCTTTACGATGTCATCTCGAATATGAGCGAGGTCGTCTTCACGCATCTGGAGCTGACGCGATCGGATAGCAATGAGGTCGGTGGTGGAAAGTGGAGTGGTGAGGTTGGGAACGAGGAAAGTCGCCTGAGTGAGATCGAAGGGGAGGATCAGTTCGATGCCGTGAACCATGAAGAAGGGGGAATGTCCAGTTGAACGACAGGTGGTGACTCTGTCCGCCCAGAAAACGTACGGTGCCGCGTCTAGCCATTTCGAAGCCTCGCCTTCGCAAGCCTTAAGCAGTGAGTCCCGAATAGTCCTGTGTTGCCGTTCTACAATGCCATTCGCCCGAGAGTTGTAAGGTGAAATACGAATGTGTCGAATGCCGAACTTGGTAGCCAACCAGTCTAGAGCCGCGATGTAAGCCGAGCCGTTATCGGTGACGATCTCCTCTACAGCACCCCAGCGACAGAGAATCTCTTCGAAAATGAACCTGCCTATAGTTTGACCAGTCTCCGTGCGAAGGGCGCGCCACTCGGGCCAGGCGGTGAGAGAACAGCGAGCTTGGACAATGTAGGAACAGCCGCCAGATGAAGTCATATGCATAGTGTCGATGTAGACCTTGCGGAAGAGGGGAGCGGGAATGGGAACGGTGGGTGGAATGTGGACCTTAGTGGTTTGTCGGAGTTGACACTGATGACAGGTCTTGATGTACCACTTGACGTCGCGATCGAGAGCAGGCCACCAGAAGCGATCGATAAGGGTGCACCTCGTGGAATACACACCTTTATGGCCTAGATTGTCATGAGCGTCGTGAACGAGGTAGTAACGCTAAGGGTGGGGAATGATCAGCTGGTCGCGGCCAGTGGAGTTGCGTCGCCAGAGCTGTCCGTCTTGTAGAAAGTAACGCTTCGTCTTGTGGGATATCTTCGCCCAAGCGTCGTCTTTGAGGTGAGAAGGCTTCTTGAGGGTTTCCATATAAAACCGGATGTCGTCTAGTTCAGCGTCTAAGCTGATGAATTTCGAGTTGCGGAGGGTGGGGAAATCGACGGAATGATCAATGAAATTGTCTTCTTTTGAAGTGGTCGTAAAGACGTAGTCCGCAACTTTGTCGATGAGGGGGTCTGAGAGAGTCATAAGCGTAGAGGTCGCCCAGATACCAAGTCCAAGCATGTAGTCGATCCATTCCTCGGGATCGTCTTCATCGTCATCCTCCCCCTCCACGGGTTCGCGTCTTGAGAGTCCATCCGGGCCTTGATGCTTTTCAGTGGGAACGTGAACGAGCTTGAAGTCGAAAAGAAGAATAGCGGCGATCCAGCAGTTGAAGACGGTGTTGGGCTGGATGTCAGGGTTGTTGAGCATGCTGCAGATGAAAACTGCATCCATTTTGACAATGAGGTTGGGGACGCCGACGAGGTGAAGATGAAGAGCGCGAAGGGCTCGGAAAAGACTGTAGAGTTCGATCTTCAGCTGGGAATAGTTAGACTCGTGCTCGTTCCAAGATATCAAGCCGAAGTGAGAGGGACGACGTCTTCCATCAGCACATTCTTGAGACAAGATCCAGCCTACTCCGCGCCAAGATGAGTCCACGGCTAAGATAACGGGTCGATCGGTAGAGTAGTCGACTAGAGATGAGGGCCGAGGAGTTAATGATAGCGTTTTTGAGGCTCTGCATGGCGTCTTCGTGCTGCTCTTCCCAAGTGAAAAGGGCTCCCTTGCGAGTGAGGTTGACGAGGGGGCGAGCAATAGCGGAGTAGTTTTGGATCCAGATCCGCATATAGCCAGCTAAGCCTAGAAAAGCTCGGACGTCGGTAATGTCCTTGCACAAGGGCCAGTCTCGGATCTTCGCGATCTTGGACTCATCGGGCACGCGTCCATCGTAATTGCACTTGTGCCCAAGGATGACGACTTCAGGCACAGCGATGAAAAGCTTCTTGGCCGAGACAGTGGCACCGGCACACTTGAGGTGGTGGAGAATACGGTGGACGTCGTTGAGATGCTGCCAGATGAAAATGCGAATGCCAGGGTTTTCGGAAATGACTTCGTAACCACCGTCTTCTGTTTCGAAACGTGAGGCCGGACCCTTGATGCTGCAGTCGTTGACAAAGGGCCAAGCGACGTGAGGAATCTTGCCTTCCAGAATAAAGGTGACATCTTCGTGAAAGATGGCGACAGCGTTAGTCCAGCCCTGAGGTAAGCACATAAGACGAAGAGCGCCGATAGGAGACTGAATGGTGGTGAGATCGCGAGAGGAGACGTCGAGAGTGCGGTGATCATAGCCGACGAATAGATCTAGCATGCTATAGCATGCGCGGCCAGCCATCGCCTCGATAAGCTGATCAGCGAGGGGAGGAACTCCAGAGTTTCGTACAGTCACAGCGTTCAGAGGTTGGAGGTCGTGAACAAGGCATAACGCGCTGTTCTTCTTCTTCACACAGAACCAGCGAGATCGATAAGAGGTGTCCGAGTGCTCATAGACTCCAGCAGCGTACTTGTCCCGAAAGATTTGAATAACTTGATCGAGAATGCCGGTGGGAATGGGAATGTTCTTCTGCACCCAAGGAACGTGTTCGATCACTGGAATCTTGATGGGCGAGACATAGTCATCGCGAAATTGCCCCTTTTCTGCCTCGGTCCAAGCTAGGCCGAGCTCGTTGATGCGAAGAATGTGGGTGAGCAGCTTCAATTCTTCGGGCAAGAGAAAGTCATAGCGGTTGAGGTCTAGCTCGTCAAGGCGTTCCTGAGTCAGTCGAGAGCCGGGCGTGAAGTCGGGAGGATGTGTCGGCAAAGTGGGAAGTGAGAGGAGAGGGTCGACTGGGATGCGACGAATGATATGGTAGTCCTCGGGGAGCGAAGCGGGAACAGGCCGTATCTTCTTAGCGACTTTCTTGTAGGCTAGGACAGGTTCTAGGGGCGTCTCAGAGGAGAATTCGTAAGCTGGGGTGAGATGGGATGGAAGGCCGTCAAAGCGAGGGGGTGCCAGACTAGAGACGAGGGAAAGTGTTTTGACGAAGCCGACATGAGCCTTACGAGCGCGAGACGGGATGGAGACAGAGCGAGCAGGATCAGCGGGATCGCGGACGGATACATCAACGCGTCCGTTGGGATGGTCTTCGAGTCGGCAGAGCAAGAGATGATGGAAAGGACGACTGAGGAGAAGGCGAAATGGGGTGCGGTCGACGACGTGAGCATGAACCTCGAACGAGACATCGCCGACTTGCGTCAATAGATTCTCAGCGCAGCCTACAGTGTTACTGACCAGTCCATTAGCACCTTCCATCTCAAGCCGATGCTCGTAGTTCACACTCGCGCTGGCTTCCAGAGCTAAGTCATTCCGAATCACGATGATCTGCGAGCCTTGGTCTAGTACTCCGGCCTCGGGAACGATACCGTTAATCAAGACGTCAATTTCACGTAGGGGGAGTGAGTATTCGGCAATGCGAGGGGCGGAGAGCTTGAGGACAGAGAATGGGGAAGTGGGCGAGGAAGATGGAGGCTGTTCAAAGCTGGCAGTGTCAATTCTACGAGTCCGAAGGCGTTCGATCAGCTCCTTGCGAATGGAAGGGCTAGCAGTGAGGACGTGGGCGGGTGTGACGAGGGAGAGTTTGCCGTCGAGGAGCCACTGGTAGAGTTCGGATGTGAGTCGTTGATCTTCCACGTTAGACTGGTAGCAGTACTGAGGCGCAGCGCGAGGGGATGTGGATGAGGAAGGGATGGGCGCAGTGGTGGAAGATGGTGCAGGAATGTTGGACGATGAGGGACGGAGCGCGCTGGCGGGAGTGGGAGTGGGAGTACCGGCGGTAGCCTTGCTAGTGGTAGTCGCGTTTTGAGAGGCCTTTGTTGGCTGGGAGAGCTCCAGAAGCTTCGACGTTTTCGTGTCCCGTTTCTTCTTCTGAGCCGTGTAGATCTTGAATAGATCGGGGACGTCTTCTTCAACTCCATCGCTGTCGTGTTCTTCCTCGACGGTCGGGATCTTGACGATGTGGGCTTGTTCGACAGGTCGCCCGTAAGTGCCTTCCGATATGATTTCAAAACAGTTTGCGGCGGCGTGAGGAGGAGGGTCGCGATTAAAGGGGGAGGGATCAGCGATATCTGCCATATTGCCAGCAATCCAAGTGTTGATCTTCGTCTGCAAGTTGGCTCCGGGGACGTTGTTGGGGATTGGCTGGCCGTTGGGTAAGTGAATGCGATCGTTGATGGTGACGGCTTGTCCCAAGTGGACATACTCCTGCGCGATTGGACACTCCCAGATACGGTGGTTCGTCTGAGAACAAAAGGCGCAGCTCATGGGACGAGTTTGGAAGAATGAGGGGTCGGAAGTGACGACGGGAGGTACAGGTGCGGCGCGTTCAGTCCAGGGTTGACGAGGTAAAGAGGTCGGAGCCGAAGCGACAGGATTTTGGAAGGCGTAAGACGGCTGGCTCAAGGGCTGACTCATCTCGGGCTTAGGGAGGTCTCTAGCGACGTCAGGATAACAATGCGCGAGCCGAGCGTAGAGTACCGCGTAACTTCGCTCCCGCATAGAAAGGCCGTGCATCTTGTCCATAAGATCGTCTAGCTCGCGATCTTCCTCCTCCTGAGTAGGCTCTTTGAAACGAACAGTCTTAGTCTCAACGGTGGGTGCGGGAGCGTGAGCGCGAGCATGGGGATCAGGAGGAGCGTAAGCATGAGAGGGTTCGGGAATGCAAGCATAAGGATCAGGAGCTCAAGTATGAGCTTCAGGACGAGCATAGGGATCGGAGGCGTGAGCAGGAGGGAGTTCAGGGGCACGAGTATAAGGGTCAGGTGCACGGGCATAGGGAGGCTCGGGAACGCGAGCATAAGCAGGGTCAGGTACGCGCGCATGAGGCTGGGTAGGGGGAACTCGTCCGAAGTCCCAGTCTGGACGAGTGTATTCAGGGCAAGCGTCACGGTATTCTGGGCAAGTGTAAGGGTTTCTGGAGTTAAAGCTAAAGAAGGGCTCACGGTCCCTTTCGCGTTCCTCATGACCTAGTCCTCGGGGGTTGCGATCAGATATGCCGAAGCCTCTTCCGAGAGATCTTTCGTAGTTATTGAGTTGGTCCCAGCGCTCTTGTAGTTGAATGGGGAAGAAGGGGGAACTCGAGAAGGCAGCACGAGTGATTTTAAAGACCTCTTTGAAGTCGTACGGCTGGCCGATGGGCTGGTCTGGGAACTTGGCTAGGAGTCTCAGGGACAGTTTGTCCCGGTCTTCAGGATGGAATCCGTACCAGAACGCGTAATCGCTTTCGTCAGTAGTGATCCGGTGGCTTTCAATGAGCAGCTGGCAGAATACTAAGAACTGTCAATAGTAGTGGATGACGTCTTCCTCATCACGCATACGAGTCCGACTGTTGTAATGAGCGAAGTCGTAAAGCTTCTGCTTAGAGTGCCTAGATTGCGCCGTAGTTCCCTCATAGATGTGTTCAAGCAATTGCCAGAAGAGTGCCCAGTCATGCGTAGCGTAGCTGTCAAGGATTTTCCACAAGTCTCGAAGGTCTTGCGGGATGTAGCAAAGGACGGTCTCCACCTTCTGCTGGGGTGTGAGAGCGAATGTGGTAGCTAGTTCCTCATATTCCCAAAGGAATTCGTCAAGCGGATCTCCAACGCGTCTGGAAAAGAAAGGGGCTTTGCGTTCGCGAGCGGAAGGCATAGTGGTGGGGCCGGTAGGTGGATTGGCGGCCATAGCGATTAGTGCAGGTAGTGCGGGTGGTGCGAGTAATATGGGTGGTGCGGGAAGTGCAGGAAGAACAGGAGGTGCTGGCTGAACAGGAGGTAGAATGGGTGGAGCAGGCGGCGCGGGAGGTGCGGGCAGTGCAATAGGTGGGTTTACGGGTGGGGCTGAAGACGCTGATGCGATGGTTGTAGCAGTTGTGTCAGGAGGCTGGGACGTTGTTGGCGCGGCAGATAGCGAAGAGGAGGAAGGGGTTGATGTGGACGATGAAGACGCTTGGGACGATGTGGTTGGATCGAGGTTGATCTGGGATTGTGTGGGAGGAGGATCGGGATGAGATGAAAGGAATTGAGAGGCTCTGAAGTTTACAGGAAGAATGGCAGACGAGGACCGAGGCACAAGAGTAACAGTTGAGGAAGAGGAAACCGAAGATGAAGACGAGTCGGAAGAGACACTGGACGATTCAGAAGCTGCACGAGACAAAGAAACAGGGGAAGGAGTTCTAGTGGAAGGGATAGGGATCAAGGAAGGGGAAGCGAAACGTTTAAATACAAGAGTCGAGATTGGAGCCGAAGTTTCAGAAGGGGAATCCACAAGGGGAGAAAAAGAACCGGGAATCGAGTGGCGAATAGGATTAGGAAAGGTGAGGGAAGGTCGAGGGGTGGAAGTAGTGTCGGAGGAGGTGCTTTCTGTAGGATTGGAAAGTGTCGAGGAACTGGGGGAAGGTTCGCGTTCGCGAATGGACAGGTCTAGCGGAGGATCAGAAGAGGACAAGGCTGATGGAGTATTCTTGAGAAACTTCCCGGTTAACAGATCTCTGGGCGGAAGTTTGGACTGCTTGGGCATGTGGTTGGTCACCGAAGGCGACCGAAAGGTGAACAAAGTCGGGTTTGGAAAGAGGAGATAAAGCCACTAAACTCTGCCTCACTGGGGCAGCCAGGTGAACGTGCTTGAAAGTGCATGCGTGAGAAATCGTGGGCAGAGGGTGGTTAGAGAGGAAGTGAGGTAAGAGGAAAAGCCCAAGTCTGAGACGAAGACGAAATGCGAGTTCGAGTGAGACAGATCAAGGCAGCTTTCCCAGACCACGGGAGCGAAGTGAAACCGGAACGTGTACGAAACGATCGTTTCACGCACAGGTTCGGTCAAGATAGAGAGGGAGAACAAGACGAGATGGGAAGGAAGAGCGCTAAGTCGGAGGCGAGGGAGAAAGGAAGTGGAAAGTCGGAAGTGACGACGACAAAGGGATTTCGGGAGCGCGCAAGGCAGTTGTGCAAAGTCGAACGAGATGGGAGGAGAGAAGGGCGAAGTCGAGAGTGGTGAAGGAAGGGGGAATTCCGAGAATGCGCAGAGACGATTGCACAAAGTCGAAGAGGTTGATAAGACGAGAAATCGATATGCTAGAGCTCTTCGCGAAAGTCGCTAAGACAATCGCAAAGGAAAGAGCAACCTAGAAAGGGACAACGAAAGATCAGTAGGCGGAGTCGTGAGAGAGAGTAGAGAGTCGATCTTGAAGCAGGAGAAGAAGAGCGCGATGAGAACAACGGATCAGGTGCCCTTATACTTAGGCCGAACCTCGAGAGTCGTTGAATCACACGAGAAGAAGAGGGTACGAGATAGATGGGGGAATCGACAATCACATTGAGAACGCGCAACCCAAGGCCTTTATACATCCGGTCAGTACCTAAGGTGAAACGAAACGAAACGCGACTAAGTCGAAAAGTGTGGGAGAGAGACTGTAATGTGGGGAAAGTAAACGAGGGGTCGTAGGTAGGAGAGGAGTCGAAGGGCGAAAACACGAGGCAAACACGAGGCGGAAAACACGAGTCGCGAGTAAAGTAGGGGAGTCAGTGAAGAAAGGCGCATGGCCGAACGACAGTGCTGGAGATCTCGACGACGCGCACTACGAATACAAGAAAAAGGTCAGAAAATAGTAAGTAAAATTCAAGAAATGATGGGCATGCCTGTGTCCGAGACAGAGAGCACGAACTAAGACACTCCGGCGAGAGAAAGAGGCTTGAGGCACGACGACACGAAGTCGATCGGCCAAGGGTGAAGACGTGGTTGACACAATAGAGGTGTAGAGGAAGATGAAGGAATGGTGGGAGATAGAGGCATGGCAAACTTGAGGCAGTCGGCGTCGCAGTTCGAGATGAAGTTAACCATCGCTGGTAAGGTGCGAATGATTGAAGGGTGTCCAACGAGGGTGGGAGTGACGGGGATACGACAAGGCAAGGAACGACGAGTTTAGGGACGAGATGGTGGAGAGAGAATGAAAGATGGAGCGAGGCGAGACGAAGAGAATAAGGACGAGTAGGTGAGTTGGTGGTGATGGCCAAGATAAGGTGTGACGAGTGACGAATAAGCGGAAACTGAAATGGAAGGAAATGGCCGGTTTCACGCTCAGAGGCCGAGCTGGCGTTACACCGCATACGGACGGGCAATTGGAGCGGACCAATCAGTGGCTGGAACAGTACCTCTGGTTCTGGGCCAACGAGCATCAAGATAACTGGGCGCACTTCCTACCCCTAGCGGAATTCGTGCATAACAGCTGGCCACACGAGGCAACAAGGAAGTCCCCATTTGCTCTTATGATGGGATACGATCTGCGCGCTGATTGGCTTGATAAGCTGTCCCCCATTCCACAGGTACACACGAGGCTACAACAATTCCGAGAAGCACGGAAGAACACCCAGGAAATGATCAAAAGGGCCCAGTCCCTGTGGATCAAACATAAAGACACGCCCAGATACCAAGAAGGGGACCTAGTGTGGCTGGAAGGGCGTCATTTACGCACCAATCAACCCACTGCCAAGCTCGCCGCGCGAAGACACGGACCTTTTCCAGTACGACAGGTGATGTCCCCTGTCAACTATCGCCTTGAGCTTCCCATGCAGTGGAGCATTCACCCCGTGTTTCACATCGATCTTCTCACACCCTACTGGGAGACGCTCATGCACGGAAAAAACTTCCAATGCCCCCCACCGGATCTAGTTGAAGGCCAAGAGGAATACGAAGTTGAGCAAATTCTGGACTCTCGACGATTCGGAAGAGGCCAGAAGCTCCAGTACCTCATGAAATGGAGGGGATACTCCGACTCGGATAACCAGTGGGTTAACAAAGATGACATATTCGCCGAGCAAACCATAGCGGAGTTTGAAAAGACTCATCCAACTGCCATAAAAGCTGGACGAATTGATGCTGAGTCCTCATCACCCTTCTCCCAAACTGGACTCCTCACTCCACCAGCAATGTCTTCTCCCACTGCCTCCACTTCCCCCTCTGTCCCTGCCTACGCAGTGGGCAACCTCACCTATCAAGAGACATGCGATGCGATTGCCCACATCAAACCCATCACCAACCTCGACAACCCCAATGCCGAGCCCACCTACTGGCTCATCAATGACAGTGGCGACCACCTCAACGCCAACCCCCACTCGGAGGCCGAAGTGCGTGGGGTTCGTGACACTCTCGGAGCATGTGCAAGTACCTCACCGGGACCTGTCCTGGTTCGAGTCGAATATAGGATACAAAAAGCGGAAGATGCCGGTGACGAGGAGATGGGAGGAGTGGAAGGTAATGGCGGAGACCTGGAGGCTACTGCAGCTGGAGAGAGCCACGCAGCATCGACTGAAGGCAGCGACAAGGAGAACCGCCCTCCTAGAGTTGTGCCGACAGTTCGACGAGATGATGCGCGAGCAGTCTACGATCTCCCGGAGCAGCTGAAGGAGTGGTACCCCGTTGAGCATCCATCCATTATTAACACCACTGACTCTGATCACCTGGGGGAAACCCCATACGCATGCGACACAACAGGCCGCCCCCTTTATCGCACTGCCTTCACGGCAGAAGCCACCCCCCTTCACACCGCCACCCGACTGCGCCACCAGTTAGGTGGCACGCATCTCGCCCCCCACAGTTTCAAGCACAACCGGGGGGATGAGTTCATCCACTTTCCCATCACCACGCCGCAGGGCCACACTCAGCAGGCCAGTTACGTCCAAGTCATCGATGGGCCCAACCCCATCGTTGTGGGCCTAGTCGAAGATAGCAACAAGGTATACACCAAACCGCTATATGCCGAGCCCCACATGCGAGAGTTGGGCAAACCCCACTACACACCGGAGGACATGCACGCGCTAGTCAGTGGGCATGTGGGTCAGCACCGGTTGGACCGGGCTGTCAATGAGTTGAAGGACAAAGGGCTGAAAGCTGAGTTGAAATGTTACTGCCAGTATCAACATGAGGCTGAAAGAGTCGAACAGCGCCTCCATTCACTGGCCCAGTCGCTCAGAGGGGTGCAGAGTGGTTGAAGAAGAGCAAGTATCGGCTGGAGATGGCAGACATTATTGAACGAGTTATGCATACGCAGGAGGGGTGGATGTCGGGGATCGGCCCCATGAGGACACGCCGTGGTCGTCGTGGCTGAAAAGGGGGTGATGTCGCGGTCGCGCTGAAGTGGACTCTTACTATACAGATATGACCTCGGTAGTAAGCGCAGATGTGTCATGGACTTCTCATGTCAGTCAGTGCCAGTGGGTTTGGAAATCACATGCCTTTAGGGCATGACTCATTACTAGTACAGCTGTAGTAGGGTTCGAGCTACTTTAGCTAGTCGTCATATGGATTCAGGAGGAGCTTTAAAGCTGCCTCGTATATGTATAAATAGGGTTAGCAGAAGACCCAGGATCGCTATCCTGGTCTTCTTCAATCACCACTTGTATTCTCCTCTGCCTCGTGTCATTCACTTGTCTCCCTAGAGCAAGTCGTCTAAACATCGATTGTATCTAGTGACTTCGACGTCCTAGTATACCTCGTGGTCATGTGCCTCGTTTAAGCGCCGTGTACCTTCGCCCCATCACGTGTCAAGTCACGTGACAAATACATCAGAATATCTGCTAAGTCGTGAATGCCCTTTCACAGTCTAAGTCAGACTAAACATCCGTGGTGGCGTAACATTCCGCTTGTAGTTGCGAATAAGCTCGTCTGAGCTGCCTGTGATCATACAATCATCAATGTGGACTGCGAGGATAGTGAGATGGTTTTTGTCGTAGATGGAGAAGACGCTGGGGTCAGCGTTATGAACGCCAAAGCCCAGGTCCATGAGAGTGCGGTGCAGGGTGTCGTACCACTTGCGGCCAGCTTGCTTGAGTCCGTAGAGGGACTTGTGGAGATGCTTGACTGACTCCCCCTGAGTGTCATATCCGGGGGGTGATTGCATGTAAATGTCTTCGTCTTCACTAAGTTTGCCATTGAGGTAGGCACCATTGAAGTCTAATGTGTCGATATCCCAATCGTTGCGGGCAGCGATGGCGAGAATCATGCGAAAGCTTGTAAACCGCGCAACGGGGGAGAAAGTATCAAAATAGTCAATGCTGAACTTTTGAGTGAATCCGCGCGCTACGAGGCGTGCCTTGTACTTCTCGATGTTGCCATCAGCCTTCCGTTTAATGCGGAAGACCCACTTGCTGCCGACGATGTTCTTGCCGGCGGGTCTTGGGACTGTTGACCAAGTCCTGGCTTCTTTGAGTGTAGCAATTTTGCGATCCATCGCTTCCTGCCACTGAGGCCAGTCAGAGTGAGATCATGCTTGTGCAAGAGTCTTCGGGTCATCTTGAGAGTCGGTAATGATGGCCTCCATGAGCTCCTCCTCGTCTGCGAGGTAAGCGAATTCTGGGGTGGAGTCGATGTCAGCCGCATATGCGCTTGAGGCGCTGTGTCCGGGCCAATCCAGATGATACCACTTCCGTGCTTCTTTGCTCGGCTGGCCTTCTAGATTTGGATCTGGTTGTGTTTTGCCTTCACTGAATAGTCCGGCGGCCTTCCAGGTTGGTTTTGGGATGCGCTGAGATTTGCGCGTTGGCTCTTGTGGTTCCTTGCCTCTGGCCTTGCTTTTCGGAGGCGGCGGCGGTGGTACAGAAGATGAATGCCACTCCCTGATTGGAGTGTGCGGTTCCTCTCGAGGTGGAGCCGAAGCGGAAGGTGAAGGGGTGAGAGTCAGAAGTGATGATGATGCCTGGGAGGAAGGCAACCCTCCCGGTACTTGTTGCATATCGCCGTGGTCTTCTCCTTCTTTGGGAGGTTGAGGTGCTTGTGGTGTGACTGGTACGAGCTGTGCTGGAGCTGGAGCATATGTAGGGAGTAATGGTTGGGGTGCAGGAGGTGCTGGCAGACCAGGAAGAGCAGGCACTGGTGCTGGCTGCGGCGTGGGAAAGATGAAAGGTCTACTGACAGTAACAGTGACATACAGAGAAGTGAACTTGACGTTGCGCTCCATGGAGACTGAGTTCTTGTGAGGCCAATACACGCGATGAGCGTGTGGGCTATCGGAGTCGTATCCAACCCAGCTAGTGATATCAAGTCCAGTTGCCCAAACCGGAAAAAAAACTGGAACCCAACTGGACTGCAACCGCAAACAACCGGACTTCTGGTTGCGGTTGGGGCCCAGCACAGAAAGGTGCAGTTGCGGTCGCTGCAATTGCGTCGCCTTCTCCAACCGGTTGCGACCGACTGCGACTGGTTGCAACCCAACTATGGGTGCAGTTCAAGGGTGCGGTATTACAGGTCAAAACAGAACTTTATAGGGCTAGTAATATACAAAACAAACACTACTACTACTACTAATAACCATGAAAATGCTGTCATCGTCGTTGTCGTGTCACGCAGTCGTGGTCGTAGTCATTGCCGTCATGGTTGTCACCGTTGCCGTTGCAGTTGCAGTCGTCGCCGTTGCCGTCGTAGTTGTCATCAGTCTTCTTGCTGTTGCCGTTGCCGTTGACACCGCTATCACCTGGGCATTGTGGCTGTCGACGTTGGCTTGTCGTGGTCGCCGCTGTTGCCGCCGTTGTCGTGGTTGGGCCACTGCATTGGCAGGGCCCTGGTGGCAGTCGGTAGCGTGTGCAGCTTGAGGCTGCGTCGGGGAGATGTGCGATGCCAGTGTCGAGTCGTGGTCGTGGTCGGTCATTGTTGTTGATAGCAAGTTGTTGTAATCGTTGATAGTGCATGTGCAGTGATCAAACCGGCAGTACCCAGGCCATACATGCGTACTCATGCTTTAGGGAACTGTGACTTAACTGTGACAGCTGAGTGCCAGTCATTTACTGCAACGCAACGACGAACCGCAATGACGACAGCATCGATTTCAGCTCTGAGCCCATCAAGCTACCAACCAGTGCTGCCACCGCCCCACATTTTGACCACGATGGTGGGCAAGGTGCAAGGCACACCACACCGTCTCCAACTCGACAACGGCAGCAGCGGGGTGAAGACCAAGGCAACACCGAACGACAACGACGACTACGATGGCGACAACGACGACTACAATGACTACGACTATGACGACTACGACAACGACACAAGACACACAACACACAACGCAACACACGATGGGATGAGGACACGACAACAGTGGGGGGCGGTGACTCTGCGGACTTGAATGTTACTTCTTTTGACTCATTTACAACATTGTTCAGTAGTAGTTATTTAGTCTATGGTAATAAATAACCCACGGTATAGGGCAATGTCCCTATACCATGGTGTTGAGGTCACCGCCCCATCGTTCGCTACCAGCGGCGGGCCATGTTGGCCCGTTGGGCGGTTGGAACCGGTTCCAACCAACGACAACCGGTTGCACAACCGACGATAACCGGTCGGTTGTGGTCCGGTTGTCGGTTGTGCCACAGCTGGAAAAAGACCGACCGGTTGCGGTTTCGGTTGTGGCCAAAAGGGGTAAAAAACCGGACCCGACCGGACCTGAAATCACTAAACCCAGCACACTTCGATTCCGCACGCATCGAGCTTAGAGCCGGTCCCAGAGTGGACCCAGATAGTTTGTCCCCATTCAGGGACGCCAGTGAGATTAGGCTTGATGCCATAGAGCTTTTCATAGGGTGTGATATTGTTGCCTAAAGCCCAAGTAGATGTGCGGTTCTTCAGCCAGACCACAAACTGGATGGCTTCAGCCCAGAGATTCTTGGGCAAGCCAGAATGATGAAGGAGAGCCCGCACGCTGTAAGGCCAGCGTTCCGGCTGAGCCCAAAACCATTCATTTTTTGTACCCTCGATCGCCTCGGCCACGCGGCACTTTCTCAGTGTTCCTTTATCTCATTAGCTTCCCTTTCCTTTTCCTCTTTAAGTACAGCCCTCTTGTATTTAAACAGGATCTTTACTTTGTGCTAGGACATGAAAAATTCAGACGTTACTTTCCCCCTCTAACTCAGTGTGACAATCCCGGAAGTCAGGCCCAACCGCGGGCACTCGAAGGAAAACTCTCATTGATCCTCTTACCCCCTACCTCTTGGAGTAGAACACTCTCCGCCTTCGAACTCACCTAGGACCCTCACGTCCTTACAACGCGTTCGAGGAGCCTGCGGTTTAAGGCTTCTGCGATTCTGTTGTGCTGTGGAGTGTCGTGCGTGGTGAGATGTCATTCGGTTCCTTTGCTCTGGAGGAAGCAAGTAAACTCACGGCTGGTGTATTCACCACCACGGTCAGACCTAAGAGCTTTGATGGTGGCGCCGTGCTGAGTGCGAGACCAAGATATGAAAGTGCAGTAAGCATCTAGCATCTGGTCCTTAGTGCAAAGAATGTTGATGCACGTGTAGTGCATATGGTCATCCGTGAAAGTGACGTAGTATTGACGGCCCCCAAGGCTAGAGATAGGTGAAGGGCCCCAGAGATCAGAGTGGACTTCATCTCTGAAGTGCCGAGCAGGGGGAGCCTCGCGTTCAGAGTGAATGGCCTTGCGCATGAACTTAGCGTATTGGCAAGAGTCGCAGATAATGGGAGAGCCATCGTCAAAGAGCTGGACGCCTTCAATGGTGTTGTTGCGGACGAGAGAGCGAATAGCGTCGGCCAAAATATGACCGAGGCGGCGATGGAGCGAGTGGATGTCAACTTTCTCGAGTCGAGGGACAGTGCTGGCAGCCGTATGAGAGTGTTCGACCTTGAATAGGCCATTGACATTTGCAGGGATGTTGCCAATGATGTTGCCAGTCGCTTTGCTCTTGATCTTGCACGCATCGTCGTCGAATTCGACTGAATATCCGGAACGCATGATGCGGCCGAGAGA
The DNA here is from genome assembly GCA_021527775.1 of Lactarius sanguifluus. NCBI lineage: Eukaryota > Fungi > Basidiomycota > Agaricomycetes > Russulales > Russulaceae > Lactarius > Lactarius sanguifluus. Next base: position 135,348 of record JAKEYF010000112.1, on the reverse strand, counting down.
GACAATGGTGAGGCCCATTTCGGGCGCATAGCAGGTGTCACGAAGAGTAATGGGTTTGGTACCGTTCCCATTCAGGATGTCGATCTGAAGATCTCCAGTGCCTATCACATAGAAAGTTCCCTTGTTAGCAGTGGTGATCACGCGAGGGGGGATGGAGTGATAATTAATGAAACAGTTTTGGAAAGGGGACATGTGGCTGGATGCCCTGGAGTCGTAAAGCTCGATCTCGATAGGTGGAGCAGTGAATGGCCCTGCGAGATACACGGAGACCTGTGGAGTGAGAGTGGAGTCGTCCTCGATCTCCTCAATTGCGGCCCAGGCGTTGTCATTGTCTGTGCTGGCCACATTTGCATTGCCGGAATGATTGTTGTTCCGGTTGTTGTAATTGTTGCCATTATGGTTGTTACGATTGTTGCGAGTATTGCGATTTTCACTTGAATTTCTGTCTCTTCGAGGCAGGCCTTGGCCTTCTTTGTCGCCTCCTCTGGCCCAGCAATCGGACTTGTAGTGGCCGAGTCTGTGGCAATTGTGGCATTCCACATTGCATTTGTTGCGTCTCTGCCCATTGGCTGAGAAGGCCTCTTCCAGGCCACCGGTTTTGCCACCTTTTTCCATAATGAGCCTGTCATATTTGTTGGTTATTAATCAGATTACCCAACTTGGTTTGACGGAGGCGCCGGCTTGATCAGCTGCTGCGTTTATGGCGTCGATAGTGGAGGCGAAGGATTTGGGAAGGGAACCAAGTATAATGGATGCAAACTTGTCATCTGTGACGGTTGCCCCCATGGACGTGAGCTGTGCTTTCATCTCTGTGAGGTGGGCAAGATGAGCGCGGGCATCTCCATCTTTGGCTAATTTGGTTCCTGAAAGTTGTCATCCTAGATTGACGGTGATCATCTTCGATCGCTTTTCGTAAATTGCCTTTATGGTGTCCCAAACGTCCTTGACGCTTGTTTTGTCCTGAACTTCATTGAATATATGATCTGGAATTGATGCCGCGATAAATTCGTTGGCAGCATGTCACGATTTTGTACGGTTCACTTTATTTTTCTCTTTTCGGACTTCGTGTCTCGTGACATGGTGTCTCATGACTTATAGGTCTTGTGACCTTTGACTCGATATCTCGGAGCCATTATGACTCCTGTATTGCTTGGGTGAGTCACTGCCATTCCCCTTGACCCTGGTGGAGCACTATGACTCATATTGACTCTTTACAACTGCGCGAGCCCTTATGACTTGTGCTCTGACTCGTCTTTATTGTACGATGACTCAATCCTAGGACTCGTTCATGACTCCTCCCTAGGATCGCTAATTACTATAAGTACTGTCTGTGTTGGCTGCTAGTAGCCCCAGACTTGACTTCTTGTGTCTTACGGTACCCGAGCAATCAAGCTGTTTGATACTCCATCTCTCACGAACCCCAGCAAGCCCTCCTATCCATTCAAGGACTATCCACGTATAGTCCACTTGTTCATACTTTACTGAAGTTCCTCCTCGGAACTTCCCTTTGAACACCAAACTGACCCCGTGACTCTTAGTGCAGTGTCCCTGTAGAGAACCTATCCCAAGTCGGGAGAACGTCCCTACTGTGATGTAACATTAAGTCAAGTCTAGAAACCTGCAGCTACACTGGCTAAAGGAAGACGACTCACACAATCCCGAAGTGTAGAGAGCTTCAAACCATTTAACATTGATAGGAGGACAGACAACGATCTTCCCAGACACACAAAGGGGGCAGCCCTTTGGGAAGAAATCAACGACGAAGAAGGTTACTGGGTCTACGACATACTCAGTGGCAACTACCTTGCAATCGAATACGAAGATAGTACCGAGCAGTGGTACTTCATTCAGCAAGACAGCCGAACGGGACATTGGGTCGCAACCCAGCCAGTTCCATCCACATTCAACCTAGGAAGACGCGCCATCAGAAGAATCTCCATCACAGCCATACCAGCAGAAGACGTTGAGAAAAAGAAAGGCCAATATACCGTGCCAACCGCCAAAGCAGACAGTGCTCTGGAACAGCCAAAAGGTTCAGCAATGGCAACACAAACATCCACATCGATCGCTGCACTCACCTTAGCCAGAATGAATACCAGCAAGGTAGCCTCATTCCTCGGACAAGGAAATATAACAGGCAGCAGACTGACTCCATCCAGGCGTACGCCAGGTGGAGGACCCCCAGGTGGACCACCAGGCGCAGGTGGGTCTGGGGGAGGTGGATTCCCGAGTGGAGGCCCCCCAGGAGGTGGTGGTCCAGGAATTGGGGGAGGTGCTGCCCCAGGCGCTGCCCCAGGCGCTGGAGGCGCAAACGGCAAACTTGGAGGAAATCCCCCAACAGATTTTGATGGCACACGAGCCCTTGCAGATCAGTTCATGCAAGAATTCAACCTCTACCACCTCACGAACATAGACGCGGAACAGATGGTTAGCCCCATGAAGAGGGCGGCTCTGCTATTGGGATTCATCAAGGGACCGAACGTCAAGGACTGGGTGAAGTGATGGACCAATTGGATCATCAACGAGATGAATACAGGAAGAGTTCATACAGATGAACATTACTGGACAGAAGTGTCGTATGCCTTCCAACAGGCATTCCAGGATACTGGCACCAGAGAACGAGCAGAAGACAAGATCCGTCGACTGGAATTTATTCCTAACGAAGTCGACTCCTTCATCGCTCAATTCGAAGGACTGGCAGCCGAAGCAACGTATCCGATCAATGCGCAGTCCACGCTATCATTGTTCGCATCCAAACTTCCTTTCCAAATGATGGATCACATCTACAAGGTCGTCCACCCCATCGATTTCCAAGGATGGGTGGATGGAGTATGACAATTCCATCAGGATAACACTGCAGTCCAGAACATCAGAGGCATATACGAAGATATGCCCAAGAAATGAAACTCCAAGGTGAACCCGTACCAATTGGCCAAGGTACTGGGTGTGAAGATGCCCTCGCCAAATCCCAATGCTATGGATACATGAGTGGACCACTCCCGTTCAGGATGGAACTGGAACAAAATGAAGGCCAGGACCTTGGTCACCGATTCCCCATACAGCAAAGAAGACCAGATGAAAACTGGTCGCTGCTTCACGTGCAACAAACAAGGGCATTTGTCCAGAAATTGCCCAGACAAACCAGACATTACGGCGAAGAAACCACAAGCCAAGGCACGCACTGCCAAAGCTGATGAAGATGTCGAAGAAAATGACACTGAATCATCCTATCAAGAAAGTGGTTTCAACAAATTCATCAAAAAGAATCCCATCCTTAACGAAATAATCAGGACAATGTCTACCACCGAAAGGTGGGAAATGGTTACACAAGCACTGGAGGAATACAAAAAGGATGGTGACAAGGATTTTTGAAGCGCACAAACCTGGCGGCCTGGGCACGTGCGATAAAACTTAATGACATGTTTGTTTGTAAATACAGGAGTCTTCAAATCCCCACTCTGATTCAAACTGCACACACAATGGCCGAAAGACAAGTTCTCGTAGACTTGGGAGCTACCAACAACTTCATCAGTGATCAGCTGATGAAATGAATGCAAATTGGATGACTCAAACTCCAAAGACCAAGAATTGCATGGAATATTGATGGGACGCAAAATAAGTCGGGCACCATCAAATATTACACAGACCTACAAGTACAGGTAGGTGATCGAACCAAGATGATGCGATTCCTCGTAACAAACCTCGGGGAAGATGAAATGGTGTTGGGGTACCCTTGGCTGGTGGCGTTTGAACCCAAGATCAGTTGGAGAACATCCACCCTTGATGAAAGCATGCAACCACTTGTCATCAAGACCCTATCACTAAACCAGGACACACGAGTCACCCAGATATGGAACCACTGGGTCAAACAGGCGCAAACCAGATGCATGCCTGGAGAAGAAATCTTCGTTTCTCGAATGGACGAAGAAGAAATCAAGAAAACATCAACGTTGGCACAGATGGCCATCAAGGCACTGCTGAAAGAAGAAAAGACTTGGGATGAGATAGTCCCCAAGCACTACCACAAATGGGAGAAAGTCTTCTCAGAAGAAGAAGCACGAAGATATCCAGAACACCAACCATGGGATATTGTGATCAACTTTATTCTGGATGCCCCAAAAATCCTTGATTGCAAAATCTACCCACTGTCACATGGAGAGCAAGAAAAGCTGGACGCTTACATCAAGGAAAACCTCGAAAAGGGCTATATCTGACCATCAAAGTCACAATATTCCTCTCCCTTTTTCTTTGTGGGAAAGAAAGATGGAAAGCTCCGACCAGTAGTCGACTACCGGAAACTGAACTCCTTCATGGTCCCCGATCGGTACCCCCTGCCATTAATCCAAGAGCTTGTGGACAAGATACAAAATGCCAGGCTCTTTACAAAAATGGATGTACGAGCAGGATACAACAACATACGATTTCGGGAAGGAGATGAACCCAAGGCAGCGTTCAAAACAAATCTAGGACTGTTCAAACCAACAGTCATGCCCTTTGGACTACGAAATGCTCCCGCAGTCCTCCAAAGAATGATGAATACGCAGTTTGCTGATCTAATAGCAACTGGACAAGTGATCATCTACATGGATGACATACTTGTAGCGACGGAAGACAATGACCAAATGCATCGGGAACTAGTCAACAAAGTCCTGGAATGGCTAGAAAAACTAGATTTATACCTGAAGCCTAGCAAATGCCTCTTTGAGGTCAGAAGAGTCGAATTCCTCGGCATAATTCTCCAAGGAGGAACAGTAACCATGGACCCTGTCAAAGTAGCAGGAGTTATGGACTGGGAAGCACCCAAGAATGTCCGGGATATACACAAATTCTTGGGATTCTGCAACTTCTATAGACACTTATCCGAGGATTCTCATCTGTGGCTAGGCCCCTGAACGAATGACTAAAGAAAGGCGCTGCCTGGAAATGGGATGACAAAGAAGAACGAGCTTTCCAAGAACTGAAGAAACGGATATGTGAAAAACCAGTTTTGGTACAACCAGACCAAACCAAACCGTTTGAAGTCGAGATTGATGCCTCAAACTATGCACTAGGGGCTGTTCTAATGCAACGTGACAAGAAGAATGTGCTACATCCTGTAGCTTTCTTCTCTAAAACCATGAACGACGCGCAAAGAAATTATGATGTTTACAACCGTGAACTTCTTGCGCTCGTTGAAATGTTTAGACATTGGCATCACTACCTGCACCAGCCCCTTCACAAAGTCAAAGTGCATACAGATCACGCTAATCTGTTGTTTTGGAAGAATCCTGGAGACCACAACAGAAGAGTAGCGCGATGGCATGCGGAACTCATGGAATATGACTTCGATCTGATCCACATATCCAGAAAGAAGAATGGGCGAGCCAATACACTATCTAGGCGCCCCAATTACGACCAGGGTGATGATGATAATAAGGCGCTTGTGGTGTTACCACCCACGCTCTTTAGTCATGCACACGTCATGCTGAGCGAAGAGTTCGACCCCAATGATGGGAAGGATACCGAACACTTCAGTGCAACACTGGACCACAGAAAGTACCAGTCCCTGCAGAATATGGTCGAAGAAGACCAACAAGAAAACCCAGTTAGCCAGGAAAGGCTCAGAAACTGGACAAATACCCATCAATTGATCAAGCTATCATCAATTTGGTGGAAGATGGACAAAGACTCATTAGGGCAAGACTGAGACCGAATTGTCGTTGCTGGAGACAATGATCTTAAGAGGGGGGTAATTCACTTTTACCACGACACCCTGTCAGCCGGACACCTGGGAATTTCAAACATGTACCAATTGGCAAAACGAGACTTCTGGTGGCCAAACATGAAACAAGATGTGGAGCAATACGTCAAAGGATGTGGCGCATGTCAGGCCAACAAAATTAACACAAGGCCTTTAAAACCCGCAATGATTCCCATCACACCAGAACATTCCTTGCCTTTTCAGACCATTGCCATTGACTTCATCACGAAACTACCAAAGTCAGGCAAATATGACACGATTCTCACAGTAATGGACCACGACTGCAGTAAAGCAGCTATATTCATCCCATGCCAAGAAATGATTACTGCGGAAGGAGTGGCTGAGCTGTACCCAAAGAACGTCTACACACGGTTTGGAATTCCCAAGAAGATTATCTCAGACCGAGACACCCGATTCACGGCAAAGGCCTCTGCGAAACTTTGAAGATACACCAGAACATCAGTACAGCATATCATCCAAGAACTGATGGCCAGTCAGAAAGGACAAATCAATGGCTTGAACAGTATCTTCGATTCTGGTGCGACGAGAGGCAAGACGATTGGCACAAGTTCTTGCCAATGGCAGAATTCATGCATAACCAATGGCCGAACGCAACGACACTTCAAACCCCATATGATCTAATCATGGGTTTCACGCCAAAAGTAGAATGGAGGAATGAAAGCAACGTTCCATCAGTAACCGAACGCATCACGGCGCTAGAAAAAGCAAGAAAAGATGCTCAGGACAGCATTGTTAAAGCGCAGAAGGCCATGAAACTGGCAAACAAAGGGAACAAGAAGTTCCACCCATACGATGAAGGAGATCAAGTTTGGGTTGAGGGTACAAACCTGAAAACCCTCTACCCTACGGCCAAGTTGGCACCAAAATGATACAGACCCTTCAAGATCCTGAAACAGTTGTCAGAAGCAGTATACTGGTTGGAGATACCCCGACAATGGAAGATCCACAATGTGTTTCATGCAAACCTCCTTATGCCATATAAGGAGACAGAACTACATGGGCCAAACTTTACCCGACCTCCACCTGACCTCGTGGAGGGAGAACCCGAATACAAAGTCGAGAAGATCTTATGTCACGGCGCAGCCGGGACGGAGCCTACGTGAAGACCTAAAGTACGCACAAGACGATCCGCGATGGGACAGAGAAGTCCGCGGAGCCACAGCAGTGCTCGAACACCTGCTAGAGAGCTGGGAGAAAGCACCACGCGCAGAAGATCACGTGTGAGTGGGACGTGCGGTGAGCACACGTGACCCTTACCCGCCATCACGTGACTATCAGGAGGCGTGGGATTAGGTCCGAGTTATTGGCCGTCACGTGACCCTGGCACATGACCTGCCTCGAACGGTCCAGAAGAGCCTAGATGAGCTTGTGCCTAGGCTAGGGCTAGAATGTGAGTCCGGATGAGCTTGAGCCCAGACGCGGTCTAGATTGGAGACTCATGGTGTGTTATCTCTGCCTCATGCCAAGAGGGCCTTATGCCATTGGTGGGTTTCGATGTGGATGACTGATGCGAATCGAGGGCCTTGTGCCATTGGATAGGTGTATTAGGGTTTCGGATTTGGGCTGAGCTTGAAAGCTCCCCCCTGTAGTATAAGTAGAGGGCTTTGGACGCGTTATAGTCCTTAGCTTTGATATCTTGTGTAATACCTTCCCCTTCGCCGGAGTTGGTCTTAGGGCACAGAGTGTATAAAGCATTGATCCCTCATTGTCTCGTCCCCTCCTTTGTCATCTTTGCTAGTGTGCTGGAGTTATCGCCACTACGCATTCCGCTATAAGTCGTGCTTAGTTATCGCCGACTTCTTTATCTTATCATTATCAACATTATCTTAGTCCTTGTGCACGACATGCCACTTGGACGCAGCGAACCGGCAACGGTCACGTGATTGACGGCAGACGTCCGGAAGGAACATAACATCTTAGATGCACAGCATCAAGGGAAAGGGTGCAAACTGCACTACCTAATCAAGTGGAAAGGATATCCCATGAGTGACAGGTCATGGGAAAAAGCAGAAGACGTACACACTGACGAACTAACAGTGGAGTACAACAAGAAACCAAAGAAGGCCAAACAACAAAAGACAGTTATTAGTGTTGGGGAAGTTTGGTTCCAAACTGATCCAAACTCAGTTTGAACCAAACCCAAACTGGAAGTTTGGTTTGGGGTTTGGGATTTTCTGAAAAAAGCTAAATGGTTTGGTTTCCAGTTTGGGGGTCCCAAACTGAGTTCAAACTGTTTCAAACCGATTACATAATAAGCGCCCAACAAGCGTTTAATAATCACATTTAAACTCAGTGTGGTTCAAAATTAGTTCAAAATTGGTCCAAAACTGGTTCAAACTCAGTTGAAATCAAGTCTTAAATGGTTTGAGTTTGGTTTAAACTGAACCAAACTGAAACCAAACTGGTTTGTAAGCAATGTGACACATTACTTGGGCGCTTAGTGGGCGCTTATTTGGGCGCTTATTTAATCGGTTTGGAACGGTTTGGTTCAGTTTGGAGCAGTTTGGTTCAGTTTGGTTTCAGTTTGGCCAAAATGTAATCAGTTTGGTTTCCAGTTTGGCAAAAATGGCCTCAAACCAAACCAAACCAAACTTCCCCAACACTAACAGTTATAAGGCGAATGAAGACAGAAGATATCCCCAATCCTCTTCCCTCTTGGAATCCTCTTCCCTCTCAACCACATCACCTTCATAACCAGTTGCCTCCTACTCCTGCTATGTCTTCGCCATCAGCTCCCACCATCTCTATGCAGTCCACCTCTGCGCTCCCCCCTTTGGTCATTCCCCAGAACATCAGACTTCTCCCTGTCCCCCCATACTCTCCTGAAGATCCCTTCTCCCCCATTGACTGGGCTGCCTTGTCACCAGCCGTTGCCATGACAACAGAAAGGCAAAACCCAACACCCAGTCCAAACACTCTAGCACCCACCTATCAGAACTGTCCTCTGGAACCCTCAGAGGGGCAGTTCGCCCCAAACACTCTACTCTTGGAGGCCCAAGCCACCCTGTCCGTCCTTGCTGTAGAGGAGCACGTGCGTGACTACTGGGACAAGTACCTCCAACCCACTGATGACCACTCCACCATGGCCCCCTCGAACACAGTAGAGGTGGCATGTGCCAACCCGTCAACTGGTGCAGGTACCCAACGTGACCGGGTCAGTTCACCAGACGTGTCAATAGGGAGTACAGGGTCGTCGAGCGGATACTGGAGTGAGAGCCGAAGCTGGAGGGAGGAGTTGTTACACGACGCGCCCAGGACCCTGAAGGGTCGGGCTAAGAAGATGACGGAGAAGTTCTGGAGCCGGTGGCCTCAAGCCAAGAGCAACCAGAAGATGCGCCCAAAGAACAAGGGAGTGGCGCCCCTGCAGGACAACAAGCCCCTTCCTAGCACAGAAGAGGGTACAGTCAAGTTCTGGGACCGTGAAGCGCAAGGCGGATCTGGAGGATGGATCCAAGAAAAGGTGGCCCTGGAGGATTATGACGAAGACGACGGGCCCCCAGTTATGAAGAGACCTCGTACAGAATGTCGTGGACCTAGGTACCACTGGACTGATTGTCCTCATCCATTTTCGTGCCAGTACCACTACCCTGGTTAGAGGCTTGACAAAGTCGAGGTGACTTTGTGCTTGGAAGGGGGATTGTGTCACAATTTCATATGGTTCACTTTATTTTTCTCTTTTCGGACTTTGTGTCTCGTGATGTGGTGTCTCGTGACTTATAGGTCTTGTGACCTTTGACTCGATATCTCGGAGCCATTATGACTCCTGTATTGCTTGGGTGAGTCACTGCCGTTCCCCTTGACCCTGGTGGAGCGCTATGACTCATATTGACTCTTTACAACTGCGCGAGCCCTTATGACTCGTGCTCTGACTCGTCTTTATTGTACGATGACTCAATCCTAGGACTCGTTCATGACTCCTCCCTAGGATCGCTAATTACTATAAGTACTGTCTGTGTTGGCTGCTAGTAGCCCCAGACTTGACTTCTTGTGTCTTACGGTACCCGAGCAATCAAGCTGTTTGATACTCCATCTCTCACGAACCCCAGCAAGCCCTCCTATCCATTCAAGGACTATCCACGTATAGTCCACTTGTTCATACTTTACTGAAGTTCCTCCTCGGAACTTCCCTTTGAACACCAAACTGACCCCGTGACTCTTAGTGCAGTGTCCCTGTAGAGAATCTATCCCAAGTCGGGAGAACGTCCCTACCGTGATGTAACACGGCGGCTTCTTCCATTTCCCAATGCTGCTGCAGGGTTACGGTGCCTATGGTTACCCATGTGGCAGGGACCATGTCAGTGGTAAGGTGTCACGGTACGCGAAGTGGACTCTTACCTATTGGCTGTGACCCCATCTGTAAGACGTAATCGGTCTCGGACTTAGTAGTAACCGGAGTAGCACCAGTATCACATGCCGATGTGGCATGACTCATTCCTAGGACAGCGGTAGTAGGGTTCGAGCTATTATCGCTAGTCGTAGTACAAGTTCAAGGGGAGCTTCAAAGCATCCTCGTATATGTATAAGTAGTAGCCATTGAAGACCAAGATACGCCATCTTGGTCTTCTTTGAATCACCACTCTCTCTCTCTCACTTCTATCTCGTGAGCTCTAAGCATTTGCTTGTCTCGTTCTGAGCAAGTCGTCTTCATCGATCCCTGCCTAGTGACTTGTCTACGTCCTAGTGCCAACACACGTCACGTGCCTCGATAAGCGCCGTGTACCCATGGGAACCTTCACATGACTACCACCAAGGAATTTGCTAAAGTCGTGAACGCCCTTTCGTTGTCCAAGTTGGACTAACGCTCGTGGTGGCGTTACATTAAGACCAAGATCCCTCACCATGGCATTCACCACTCGAGACCAGTGGACTAACTTTCGAACCTACTCCCTCGAACGAAGGGGAGATTGCAACGTACCCGCACAATTCCTAGGAGCCGCAAGGTGGAGAGAATATCGCGGAGACACAGGCTATTTCATCGACTTCGCATCAGGACCCACGAGGTTTAGACCAGTTGAGTTTAACTTCGAAAATACTTGTTGGACAGAAGTTACGTGGAATCCAATCGACAACAGGTGGGACGTTGTACGCCCAGCAGGCCGACTCTATAACTGCAACATCGACGCTCGCAACCTACCCACCAGAGAACAGTGGGGCCACATAGACGGACAGCCAGAAGAAGAACCAAGCACGTCAGAACCGAGAACACCGGCACCCTCGGAAACTAGCGAAGAAGGAGAGCATACCGACGAAGAAGAAGACTCTGAAGTAGAAGAAGTTACATGCCTAGCTGAGTCCATCCCCATATCGCAACCAGAAATCATCCACGTACACCCTCCAGGCGACATGGCCACGGCTACAGAGACCATTACGAACGAAGCAGTAGAGGAAGAAATCCGCAGAACGCGAGAAGAAGCTGAGCAACTACTACTCCCCATTCACCCAGACATGGGACACCGTATGACCACAGACGATGCGGCACTATTCCGTGCCATAGGACCAGACCAACCCAATCCACCAGGAAACAACCCACCACCAGGCGGAGGAGGAAGACCACCACGACGACCAGCGGGAGGATTCCCAGGAGGATTCGGAGGAGGACCCCTGGGCAGAGGAGGACCACCAGGAGGAGGAGCAGGACCGCCTGGAGGAGGAATACTGGGAGGAGCAGTAGCACCAGGAGCGCCCACTCCTAGACTCGAAGGTGAGACCCCGACGGTCTTTAAAGGGGACAGAACTGAATACGAGTCATTCCTCACACAATGGCACGCATACTGGGGACTTAACTTCGATGCCCCAAGCATGACCAATGTCTACAAAAGGTGTCTTCTGTTTCTGGGATATATTAAAGGACCATTGGTAGCAAACTGGACCCTTGGATTCCTCCAATGGCTCAACACAGAAGTACGACGAGGAAGGGATAGGTACGATGAGTACCTATGGGAAACCCTTTCCGCAGGATTTGCGGATCGGTTCTCCAACACGCTGGAACAAGAGCAAGCCCAAGCAGACCTAGCTAAAGGTTTTAGGATGACCGGAGACGACATTGACTCGTATGTTACAAACTTCGAACAGCTATGCCGGAAAGCTGATTACCACCTCGACGATCAACAAACCATCGACCGCTTCACGGCCGGACTACCGAGCAAACTCTTCACCAAAGTCTACGAACTTGATGGACCCACTACCTTCACTGAATGGAAAGAGGCGGCACTCCGACACCAGAAACAATACATCCACCTCTGTGCCCGCTTAGGTATATCCACGCCAACGCGGGGACCGCCAAGAAATATGCCACCTCACTTCAACCCACCTCCATGCTTCGGAGGATCACCATGGAACGCACCTCGAAACCAACCACCTAGGTACGACCCAAACGCCATGGATACATCCGCGGATCGATCTCGCGCACGCCTCACAGAAGTAGGAGATCCCAATCGCAACACGTACCAGCGATCCCCGCTCCCACCTCACACAGGACCAGGAGGAAACGCCCCTCGTAGGGACATGAGGGAAGTAGTCTGCTACAATTGTAGCAGACTCGGACATCTCTCATGCAATTGCTCCCGCCCCAGGAAACCAAGGCAGCAGCAACAGCAGCAACAGTGGCGCCCCACAAGCAACAGCCGCAGTATGGAAACGGACTACTACAGCCAAGAACCATGCGCCCAAGTCGCCCACACAGTGGAACCACAGCACACAGCAAATAGCTGGTTGGAAGGAGTTAGGGGCGCAAGCGATGAGGTCAAAGACCTAATTCTCCAAGATTTATGGGAGAAGGGGGATTTTTGGGACGCCTAAACCCATCGGCCTGGGTGAGGGCAACAAATTGTAACTCTGTAATCATGACTCGCTTTCGGTCTCTTAGAATTCCAGTCTCGATTCGCACCAGTTACTCAATGGCCAACATAAAAGGGCTCGTGGACTCTGGAGCCACCGATAACTTTATAAGACCCGCGTTCACCAAACGAATGGGGTTGGGGCTCCAACTGCTAGAACGTCCAAAAAAAATATGGAATATAGACAACACGGAGAATAAAGCTGGGTCCATCACTCATTTCGTGGACTTAGATGTACAGACAAAAGGAATCCACAGGATTATCCGATTCCTCGTCACTGATATAGGAAACGAGGATTTGGTGTTGGGATACCCCTGGCTCGCTACTTACGAACCCACCATCAGTTGGACCCACGCTACCATTCATGAAGAAACACTCCCCATCGTCATCCGATCCATTAACCCCGCCGAACCATGCACAGTTATCGCAGGAGCAGTCACCAACAACGACACTCTCATCGCGCAAACCTACACCAACGATGAAAAGGAAAACATAGTCCAGGAGTTAGAAGAGGAATGCCAGCTACATACCACAGCCACCGAACTCACAATAGCAGCTAACCAAAACACGGTGGCAGCGGTAATCCCCAAACCATACCGACGATTCACCAAAATATTCAGTGAAGAAGCGTCTCACCGGTTCCCGCCATCAAGGCCATGGGACCACACTATTGAATTCAAGCCAGGAACACCCGCCACGATCGACTGCAAAGTCTACCCGATGACACAAGACAAGGACGCCCAGCTCAAGACATGGCTCGACGAACAACTCAAGATGGGATACATTCGACCCTCCAAATCGCCCTACGCGTCATCATTCTTCTTCATCAAAAAGAAAGATGGGAAACTGCGACCTGTCCAGGACTACTGGAAAATCAACGCGTGTACGATTCATAATCAGTACCCACTCCCACTTATGGCGGAACTCATCAACGACCTGGGGAACGGTCACATCTACACCAAACTGGATGTTCGCTGGGGGTACAACAACATATGCGTTAAACCAGGAGATGAACCAAAAGCAGCCTTTAAAACACGGTATGGACTGTTCGAACCCCTCGTAATGTACTTCGGACTCACAAATTCACCGGTGACATTCCAAACTATGATGAATGAAATCCTGAGACCCACCATTGCCAAACATGAGCTTATGGGCACCATTATATGCGTATACATGGACGATATCGGAATAGCCACTCATGAAAACGCAGGTCTCCAAGCACACATCAATGCAGTCTGCGACGTACTCCAAGTGGCACTGGATCACGACCTCTATTTCAAACCGGAAAAGTGCCTCTTTCATCAACCGCGAATGGATTACCTGGGGGTAATCCTTGAAAAGGGGGTAACTCACATGGACCTGGTAAAAATTTCGGGCATCAAGGACTGGCCACGCCCAACGAAGGTCAGAGACGTCTGTTCCTTCCTAGGCTTTTGCAATTTTTACCGTCTCTTCATTCGCGGTTTCGCCACACACGCACGAGTGCTCAACAAACTCATGAGGAAAGACACAGACTGGCAATGGGGAACAGAGGAAGAACACGCATTCCAGAAACTTAAGACGCTTGTAACCAAGGAGCCAGTACTGGCACACCCCTGCCTAACCGATCAATTCGAACTTGAGGTAGACGCATCCGGATTCGCGGTAGGAGCGGTACTACTCCAAAAGAAAAAAGACGGAAAGCGACACCCAGTCAGATACTACTCAGCCACCCTCAATGAGGCAGAACGCAATTACGACATATACGACTTGGAACTCCTAGCGATTGTCAAAGCCCTTAGACACTGGAGACCCCTACTTGCCGGATCACCGCACAAAATCAAAATCTTTTTGGACCACCTTAACCTCATGCACTGGAGATCCGCGCAAAAGATAAGTCGACGAGTAGCCCGAGAAGTATTGGAACTAATGGAATACAACTTCAAGATCCATCACATCAAAGGAACCAACAATGGACGGGCCGACGCCCTATCTCGACGACTGGACTATGACCGAGGGGACCAAGACAACAATGGAGTAGTAGTACTTCCAGACAAAGTCTTCGCAAGAGCCACACTCATCCAACTACCCGAAGATCATACCCAAGATGAACGGCAAATACTCCCATGGGTCAATGCGCATCACCTCAAGAAAGTCGATGGAACGTGGTACAGACAAGGGGCACGAGTAGTAACAGGTGAGCTTTCGATATGGCGCACGATCATTCGTAACCATCACGACCCCCCAGTTTACGGACACCCAGGAATCAAGAGGACGCTCCAGATCGTCGGACAACACTACTGGTGGCCGCACATGCTGGAGCACATCACCGAATATGTGAAAGGGTGCACGGAATGCCAGAGGCACAAAGTGAACAACAGGCCCACGTGCGCACCGTTGGTACCCATCACGCCAATTCCTGATGCTAAACCGTTCGAAGTGATCGCACTGGATTTCATCACTAAACTCCTGGTGTCCCAGGGGCATGACTCGATACTCACAGTCACAGACCACGACTGCACCAAAGCCTCCATTTTCATACCATGCATCAAGGAGATCACGGCGGAGGAAACCACAGCTCTGTACGTGACCCATGTTTTCAGGAGATTCGGATTACCGGCGAAAATCATCAGCAACCGAGACCCGCGATTCGCATCAAAATTCACTCGCGAACTATGCCGTATACTCGGAATCTACCAGAACATCTCTACGGTGTATCACCCAAGAACCGACGGACAATCGGAACGAACCAATCAGTGGCTAGAACAATATCTCAGGTTCTGGGCCAACAAGCGTCAAGATAACTGGGTGCACTTTTTACCTATGGCGGAATTCGCGCACAACAATTGGCCACACGAGGCAACAAGGAAGTCTCCATTCTCGCTCATGATGGGATATGATCCACGCACTGATTGGATGGATGAACAATCCCCTATCCCACAGGTGAACACGAGACTTCAGCAATTCCGCGAAGCACAGAATGAGGCCCAACACCTGATCAAAAAGGCACAATCTCTATGGATCAAACACGCATCAGTAAGTTGACATGTTGCTGCCAGGGATTTCCCAACTTTCTGCTTGTGCACCAGCAGGAAACCAGTGCAAGTTGGACAAGTTGGCAAGTTAAATGTAGAGCTGTTCCAAAATATTGTTTAATATCATTTTTATTTGAATAAATAATAAAATAAGTTATTTTTATTGTTAATTATACTAATCACAAAAAGAAGCATTATTGCATAGAACTTAAGGCATAAATTATTTATATTGCTAATTATCAATACAGACATTGTGTAATTAAAATATTAGTTAAGATAACTGAGCCCCATTGCCCCTCTTCGCTCATGGCGGGGTCTTGGCACGTGCTGGGTCGGCGAGGCGATGAGTCGGCAGGTGGCGGGGTGTTGCGCGCCATGTCGGGGTGGCGTGGGGGTCGGTGGTTGCAAGGGCGAGGCGGGTCGGCAGGGTCTTGCGCGTCGGCATGCCGTGACGGGTCGGCGGGGTGTTGCGCGCCGCGTTGGGGCGACGTGGCGGGTCGGCGGTGACGGGGTGTTGGCGTGGCGGTGAGTCGGCGGGTGGCGGGGTGTTGCGCGCCGTGTCGGGGTGGCGTGGGGGTCGGTGGTTGCTGAGGCGTTGCGTGTCGCGTTGAAGGGGCGTGGCGGGTCGGCAGGGTCTTGCGCGTCGGCGTGCCGTGACGGGTCGGCGGGGTCTTGCGCGCCATGTTGGGGCGACGTGGCGGGTCGGCGGTGGCAGGGTGTTGGCGTGGCGGTGAGTCGGCGGGTGACGGGGTGTTGCGCGCCATGTCGGGGTGGCGTGGGGGTCGGTGGTTGCTGGGGCGTTGCGTGTCGCGTTGAAGGGGCGTGGCGGGTCGCGGGGCGTTGCATGCCGTGTTGGGGTGGCGCGGTGGGTTGGTGGGGTGTTGGGGCAGGGACGAATGGGCCTGCAACGTCCAGGGTGAGCGGGAAAAAAAAAAAAAGAAAAAACCTTATCTTATACATTGGGCCGAAGGTCTTGCGTGCCGTGTTGGGGCGGCGCGGCGGGTTGGCGGTGGCGGCACGTTGGGGCGGGGACAAATGGAGGTGGCTAGCGTGCACCAGAGGGGGGCAATGACCTGCAACGTTCAGGGTGAGCGGGAAAAAAAAAAGGAAAAACAAAAAAACAAAAACAAAAACAAAAACAGAAAAAAAAGAAAAGAAAACACATCTTGATGCATCCCAGTGCGTCACGTCTTGATCACGAGTGAGGATGGGAGAGGGGCTTGGAAGGGTGAGTCTGGAGAGGCCGGATGAGGGGTGGAAGTGGGAGCACAGGCAGGAGGGTTAAGGTGAGCGAATATACTGGTGGGGGGATACGTCGCAGCGCGACTTAGTGGGGAAATTGTGTCTCGCGGAGGCTTAATCTGTGGCGTGGGAATGTGTCGTTGAGTGACGCGACAACTGGACACCTGAACACCTGTTCCTCTCCCGCGAGGGGGGTTGTCTTTCCTTCTTCTCTTACCACCACGCCGTTGTTACACACGGACCACCCCCACGGCTACGCAAGATGGAGGACGTGGCTGAGGATGAGCCGGGCTTCGGCCCAATGCATAAGGGTTTTTTTTTTCTTTTTCTTTTTTCCCGCTCAACCTGAACGTTGCAGGCCATTGCCGCCCCCTTGTGCACGCGAACCACCTCCATTTGTCCCCACCCCAACACGCCGCTCCGACATGGCTCGCAACACGCCACCACCGCCAACCCGCTAGGCCGCCCCAACACGGCACGCAAGACCTTCGGCCCATTTAATAAGATAAGTTCTTTTTTTTTGTTTCCTTTTTCCCGCTCACCCTGAACGTTGCAGGCCATTACCGCCCCCTCGTGCACGCAAGCCACCTCCATCTTGTCCCCGCCCCAACACGCCGCCACCGCCAACCCGCCGCGCCACCCCAACATGGCACGCAAGACCTTCGGCCCAATGTATAAGATAAGGTTTTTTCTTTTCTTTTTTTTTTCCCGCTCACCCTGGACGTTGCAGGTCATTCCACCTCCATTCGTCCCTGCCCCAACACCCCGCCAACCCACCCCGCCACCCCAACACGGCGTGCAACGCCCCGCGACCCGCAACGCCCCTTCAACGCGACACGCAACGCCCCAGCAACCACCGACCCCCACGCCACCCCGACATGGCGCGCAACACCCCGTCACCCGCCAACTCACCGCCACGCCAACACCCCGCCACCGCCGACCCGCCACGCCCCTTCAACGCGACACGCAACGCCTCAGCAACCACCGACCCCCACGCCACCCCGACACGGCGCGCAACACCCCGCCACCCGCCGACTCACCGCCACGCCAACACCCCGTCACCGCCGACCCGCCACGTCGCCCCAACGCGGCGCGCAACACCCCGCCGACCCGTCACGCCGCCGCAACACGGCAACCCCTGCCACGTCACGACCCCGGCCCCGCCTGGCCCTGTCGCCACCGGCGCTGGCTCCCACTGTAGTACTGGTACCCTTGTATTTGTTTAATTCTGAATAAAATATCATTTTTATGCTACCATTATATGACTAAGATATGACTAATGATATGTTTAATATTTTGATAAGACTAAGATATTGATAATATGACTAATACATGTATGACTAAGATATTGATAATATGACTAATACATGTATGACTAATATATGGCATGATTAATGTACTTGTATGACTTTCTGAACTTGTCCTGCTTGTGGGTCATCGCTCTGTAAGAAGCTTGTGAAGAATTAGACATGGCTTGTGGACTGGTCAACTTGCCAACTTGTGGGGGTTGTACAAGGTTGTACAAGGTGTCACAACCTTGTACAACCCATAACAAGCAGCCTGTCAAAATACTGATGTCACCGGAACACACCCCAATATCGAGAGGGCGACCAAGTATGGCTCGAGGGTCGCCACTTACACACCAACCAGCCAACCGCGAAACTCGCAGCATGACGGCATGGACCCTTCAAAATCAGCAAGTGTAACGCCACCACGAGCGTTAGTCTGACTTGGACGGCGAAAGGGCGTTCACGACTTAGCGAATATCCTGTTTCATAGGCACGTGATTATTTCCCATGGGTACACGGCGCTTGTCGAGGCACGTGATGCGTATCGGCACTAGGACATAAACTGGTCACTAGGCGGGGATCGATGAAGACGACTTGCTTGGAACGAGACAAGCGAACTCGAAGCACACGAGATAGAAGGAGAGGGAGACTGTGGTGATTCAAAGAAGACCAAGATGGCGTATCTTGGTCTTCGTCTACTACTACTTATACACATACGAGGATGCTTTGAAGCTCCTCCCGAATCCGTACTACGACTAGCGATAATAGCTCGAACCCTACTACCGCGGTCCTAGGAATGAGTCATGCCACATCGGCATGTGATATTGGTACTACTTCCGGCTACTACTAAGTCCAAGACCGATTACGTCTTACAGATGGGGTCACAGCCAATAGGTAAGAGTCCACTTCGCGTACCGTGACATCACCCCCTTTTCAGCTGTGATGCCCACGGCGCCGAGTAGGTCCTACTCCACCCGACCACCCTTCCTGCACTGAGGCGATACGGTTATGTATGTCGGCCATCTCCAACCGAAACTTGCTGCACGTGAGTTCTCCCTGGGCCAGACCGAGCGCTTTGGACAGGGCATGGAGCCGCTGTTCAATGCGCTCAGTCTCGTATCGATAGGCGCAGTAACGATGCAACTTAGCTTTAAGGGACAGGTCCCTGAGGGTGTTGACCGCCTTGTCGACATGGATTTGGCTGCTGTGCCCGCCACTTAAGGCGTGCATCTCGATGGGGGAGTACTGGGGCTTCCCGCGTTCCCTCATGTGGGGTTTGGCATAGAGCGGCTTGGAGAAGGTTTTGTCGCTGTTGGTGGTAAGGGCGAGTACGAGGGGGTCCACGTTCATGATGACTTGAGTGTAGGGGGCTTGTGTAGTGACTCCCTGGGTGTCAGTGATGGGGAAGTGGATGAACGTGTCCCCACGGTTGTGCATGTACCCCGGGGGGGCAACGTGTGAGCTGCCCAGGTGGCGCGTCAGGATGGTGGATGAGATGGGAGGTTGGTTGTCGATGACGACGTCCCCCCGATAGAGAGGACGTCCCACCGTGTCGCACGCGTATGGGGTCTCGCGGGGGTTGTCAGAGTCGGTGGTGCTGATGATGAAAGGGTGCTCAGCTGGATACCACTCCTCAAGCTGTTCGGGTTGGTCGTACACCGCGCGCGCATTGTCACGGTGAACCGGGCCCGCTTCTCGAGGATCGACGTTCTCCTTGTCGCTGCTCTCTCCAGCTGCTCCAGCCTCCATGCCTCGGCCTCGAACCTCCATCCTCTCAACGTCCTCGCTTTCTTCAGTAGATCTTCCTGTACTGGACTCTTCTTCTGCTTTGACATGGTACTCAACTCGCACTGGGAGAGGTCGAGGTGAGGCATCTTGACTGCCTCTGAGAGCTGCACAAAGCCTATCAACTTTGGCTTGCATGTAGGGGGTGGTGTTGAGTTTCTGCCCATCTTGGCTGAGAAGCCAATAGGTGGCAGGGGTGTTCGGGCTGTCGATGTCGGTGACTGGGGCGAGTCTATCCATGGCCTAGCAGACCTCTTCGTAGGTGAGGTTGTCGATGAGGTGGGGAGCGAGTGGTGCGCAAGAGGAGACGGGGGAAACAGCGGAGGACGACATGGTGAGATATGAGAGGAGTCCAGGTTGGAAGGATGAGTTTGACTTAGCGTTGAACTGTGGGCTTATAAGCGTTCATCGTGCCCTTGTACTCCGCTTGAACTCCGCCAAGGCTTCGTCCGCTGACAGGTCCTCCTTGTTAACCCACTGATTGTCCAAGTCGGGATAGCCCTTCCATTTCACAAGGTATTGTCTTTTCCTGCTTCTGCCGAATAGCTGAGTGTCTAGAATACTTTCGATTTCGTATTCCTCTTCGCCCCTCACAAGGTCCGGTGGTGGACGTGTGAAGTTTTGTCCATGCATGGGCATTTCGCGATAAGGTGTGAGTAGGTCGATGTGAAACATGGGGTGAATACTCCACTGTGTGGGAAGTTCCAGTTGATAGTTGACGGGCGATAGTACCTTGCTGATCTTGAAGGGTCCATGCCGTCGTGCCGCGAGTTTCGTGGTTGGCTGGTTGGTGTGTAGGTGGCAGCCTTCAAGCCATACGTGGTCACCTTCTCAGTATTGGGGCATATTCCGGTGTTTGATCCATAGAGATTGTGCCTTTTTGATCAGGTGTTGGGCCTCATTCCGTGCTTTGCGGAATTGCTGAAGTCTCGTGTTCACCTGTGGGATGGGGGATTGTTCATCCATCCAATCAGCGCGCGGATCGTATCCCATCATGAGCGAGAATGGGGACTTCCTTGTTGCCTCGTGCGGCCAATTGTTGTGCGCGAATTCTGCCATAGGTAAAAAGTGCGCCCAGTTATCTTGACGCTCGTTGGCCCAGAACCTGAGATATTGTTCTAACCACTGATTGGTTTGTTCCGATTGTCCGTCGGTTCTTGGGTGATACGCCGTGGATATGTTCTGGTAGATTCCGAGTAGGCGGCATAGTTCACGGGTGAATTTTGATGCAAATTGCGGATCTCGGTTGCTAATGATCTTCGCCGGTAATCCGAATCTCTTAAAGACATGGGTTACGTACAGAGCTGCGGTCTCTTCTGCCGTAATTTCTTCGATACATGGTATGAAGATGGAGGCCTTGGTGCAGTCGTGGTCTGTGACGGTGAGTATCGAGTCATGCCCCTGGGACACCGGGAGTTTAGTGATGAAGTCCAGTGCAATTACTTCGAAAGGCTTAGCATCGGGGATTGGCGTGATGGGTACCAACGGTGTGCGCGTGGGTCTGTTGTTCACTTTGTGCCTCTGGCATTCCGCGCATCCTTTCACGTATTCGGTGACGTGTTCCAGCATGTGTGGCCACCAGTAGTGTCGTCCGATAATTTGGAACGTCCTCTTGATCCCTGGGTGTCCGTAAACTGGGGGGTCATGGTGGTTGCAAATGATTGTGCGCCATAGCGAAAGTTCACCCGTTACTACTCGTGCTCCTTGTCTGTACCACATTCCGTCGACCTTTTTGAGGTGATGCGCATCGACCCATGGGAGTATTTGCCGTTCATCTTGGGTATGGTCTTCGGGTAGTTGGATGAGTGTGGCTCTTGCGAAGACTTTGTCTGGGAGCACTACTACTCCGTTGTTGTCCTGGTCCCCTCAGTCATAGTCCGGTCGTCGAGAGAGAGCATCGGCTCATCCGTTGTTGGTTCCTTTGATGTGATGGATCTCGAAGTTGTATTCCATTAGTTCTAATACTTCTCTGGCCACTCGTCGACTTATCTTTTGCGCGGATCTCCAATGTGTGAGGTTAAGGTAGAGATGTCAACGAGTTATACTTGCGAGTATGAGTACTCATGGGAATTTCCAAAGAGGGCACTCATACTCGACTCGTACTCGTTGGTGCGAGTACTCGTGAGCACGAGTACTCGCCGAATCCCCTGGACGAAAACTCGTACTCGCGCCGCGAGTACCCGTCCGAGCCGCGAGTACTCGCGAGTACGCATACTCGTACTCGTTCAATTTGTCCAAGTACTCGTTTGAAACGAGTACTCTTAGTTTTATCACTTCCGATCTGCCACCTGTGTAATATAGGTACTATAGCTGACTACAAACAAGGTACTATATATCCTAAGCCTACAATGCCCGCCGCAGCGTCGCTGTCCCCTGCCGCTAACATCATTGCCGCGTCGTTGCCCCCACCGCTGTCGGTGTCATCGTGGACAGTAGTCGTGGACAGTCGTCGTCGTAGACCGTTGTCGTCGTTGTCGTTGTCGTTGTTGTTGTCGGCGTCGTGTCGTCGTCCTGTTCGACCTGCCTTGCCGTCACGGTCGCCGCTGGTGTGTCGTCACTCCGCTAGACGCCGTGGTCGACCCATCTGGGGCACCGGCGGGGGTTTGTTTATCGTCGTGTGGCTGCGACTGCCATCGTCGCCGTCGTGGTCGTGGTCGTAGGCATGGTTGATGGTAAGCAACGCATGTGTAAGCAACTCACCAGTAAGCACAGAGCTTCCCATGCCCACGCCCGGTAATTGCCAGCTACATGCGGACCAGCCCGCAGGCTGGGCCAACCCACGTGCACTTCACTTGCAACAATACCACCATCAGCAACAGCAATGACGGCAGCGCCGACGACGACGCGACGATGACGGAGCGACGCCCGTCGACCATGACGACGGGATGTACCAGGGACAGCAAGACGGCGGTGGCCACGACGCCTTGGACGACGCGACGACGACGGACAAGACGATGGAGCGACGCCCGTCGACTCAACTACGGCAATGGGGCGACATCGACCGCCATCGACAGCGACAGCAAGACCCACCACGCCGCCGCCGCCGCAGACGACAACGACAACGACAACGAGCGACCGCGACGACGACTCGGATGGCGAGCTATGTAGCCTTTAGATACTTTGTATAAACTCCATAGAAATAACCATTTGCAAAACAATAATAAACCAAAAGCCGGGACCATGATTGATGCCAGTATTACCACGAGTACTCGCGAGTACTCGCGCTCGGGAAAGGGTTAACTCGTACTTGCGGGAGTATTCAGGCACGAGTACTCGCGGGCACGAGTACTCGTCACAAACGAGTCACACTCGCGAGTAGACTCGTTTGGTGATAACTCGTTGACATCTCTGGGTTAAGGTGGTCTGAGAAGATCTTGATTCTGTGCAGTGATCCAGCGAGTAGGGGTCTCCAGTGTCTAAGGGCCTTGACGATCGCTAGGAGCTCCAAGTCGTATATGTCGTAATTGCGCTCTGCCTCATTGAGGGTGGCTGAGTAGTATCTGACTGGGTGTCGCTTTCCGTCTTTTTTCTTTTGGAGTAGTAC
This sequence comes from Lactarius sanguifluus, assembly GCA_021527775.1. Lineage (NCBI taxonomy): Eukaryota > Fungi > Basidiomycota > Agaricomycetes > Russulales > Russulaceae > Lactarius > Lactarius sanguifluus. The sequence goes on along the minus strand of JAKEYF010000112.1, from coordinate 111,877 downwards.
CGCTCCTACCGCAAATCCAGATGCGTCTACCTCGAGCTCGAATTGATCGGTTAGGCAAGGGTGTGCCAGTACTGGCTCTTCGGTAACAAGCGTCTTGAGTTTCTGGAACGCGCGTTCTTCCTCCGTTCCCCATTGCCAGTCTGCGTCCTTCCTCGTGAGTTTATTGAGCGCTCGTGCATGCGTGGCGAAACCGTGAATGAAGAGATGGTAAAAATTGCAGAAGCCTAGGAAGGAACAGACGTCTCTGACCTTTGTTGGGCATGGCCAATCCTTGATGCCTGAATTTTTTACCGGGTCCATGCGAGTTACCCCCTTTTCAAGGATTACCCCCAGGTAATCCATTCGTGGTGAGTGGAAGAGGCACTTATCTGGTTTGAAGTAGAGGTCGTGGTCCATGGCTACTTGAAGTACGTCACAGACCGTGTCGATGTGTGCTTGGAGACCTGCGTTTTCATGAGTAGCTATGCCTATATCGTCCATGTAGGGATGTCAACGAGTTAGACTCGTCTATACTCGTTTAGCTGTATCTCCTGAACCAGTAATCGTACAGATCTGAAATTTGGATGCGAGCAGATATACAATATGCCTGCTTGTATCCCAAATTTCAGACCTGTACGATCACTGGTTCAGGAGATACAGCTAAACGAGTATAGACGAGTCTAACTTGTTGACATCCCTACGTCCATGTATACGCGTATGATGGTGCCCATAAGCTCGTGTTTGGCGATGGTGGGTCCCAGAATTTCGTTCATCATGGTTTGGAACGTTGCTGGTGAATTTGTGAGTCCGAAGTACATTACGAGGGGTTCGAACAGTCCATACCGTGTTTTAAAGGCTGCTTTTGGTTCGTCTCCCGGTTTAACGCATATGTTGTTGTACCCCCAGCGAACATCCAGTTTGGTGTAGATGTGACCGTTTCCCAGGTTGTTGATGAGTTCCGACATAAGTGGGAGTGGATATTGATTACGAATTGTGCACGCGTTGATCTTTTGGTAGTCCTGGACTGGTCGCAATTTCCCATCTTTCTTTTTGATGAAGAAGAATGACGATGCGTAGGGTGATTTGGAGGGTCGAATATATCCCATTTTGAGTTGTTCATCGATCCACGTTTTGAGCTGGGCGTCCTCTTCTTGTGTCATCGGGTAGACTTTGCAGTCGATCGTGGCTGGTGTACCTGGTTTGAATTCAATAGCATGGTCCCATGGCCTTGATGGTGGGAATCGGTGAGATGCTTCTTCACTGAATATTTTGGCAAATCGCCGGTATGGTTCTGGGATTACCGCGGCTACCGTGTTTTGGTTAGCCGCTATTGCGAGTTCGGTGGCTGTAGTACGTAGCTGGCATTCGTCTTCTAGTTCCTGGACTATGCTTTCCTTTTCATTGTTGGTGTAGGTTCACGCGATGAGAGTGTTATCGCTAGTAATCGTTCCTGCGATGACCGTGCATGGTTTGGCAGGGTTAATGGATCGGATAACGATGGGGAGTGCTTCTTCATGAATGGTGGCGTGGGTCCAACTAATGGTGGGTTCGTAAGTAGCGAGCCAGGGGTATCCCAACACCAAATCCTCGTTTCCTATATCCGTGACGAGGAAGCAGATAACCCTGTGGATTCCTCTTGTCTGTACGTCTAAGTCCACGAAATGAGTGATGGACCCAGCTTTATTTTCCGTGTTGTCTATGTTCCATATTTTCTTTGGGTGGTCTAGCGGCTGGAGCCCCAACCCCATTCGTTTGGCGAATGCAGGTCTTATGAAATTGTCGGTGGCTCCCGAATCTACGAGTCCTTTTATGTCGGCCATTGAGTAACTGGTGCAAATCGAGACTGGAATTCTAAGAGACCGAAAGCGAGTCATGATTACAGAGTTACAATTTGTTGCCCTCACCCAGGCCGATGGGTTCAGGCGTCCCGAAAATCCCCTTTCTCCCACAAATCTTGGAGGATTAGGTCTTTGACCTCATCGCTTGCTCCCCTAACTCCCTCCAACCAGCTGTTTGCGGTATGCCGTGGTTCCATGGTGTGTGCAACTTGGGCGCGTGTTTCTTGGCTGTGGTAGTCCGTTTCCATACTACGGCTGTTGCTTGTGGGGCGCCACTGCTGCTGCTGCTGTCTTGGTTTCCTGGGGCGCGAGTAATTGTGTGAGAGATGTCTGAGTCCGTTACAGTTGTAGCAGACTACTTCCCTCATGTCCCTACGAGGGGCGTTTCCTCCTGGTCCTGCGCGAGGTGGGAACGGGGGTTGCTGGTACGTGTTGCGGTTGGGATCTCCTACTTCTGTGAGTCGGGCGCGCGATCGATCCGCAGATGTGTCCATCGCATTTGGGTCGATTCATGGTGCGTTCCATGATGACCCTCCAAAGCGTGAAGGTGGGTTGAAGCGTGATGGGGCACTCCTTGGCGGACCTCTTGTTGGTGTGGATATACCCAAGCGGGCGCAGAGGTGGATGTATTGTTTCTGGCGTCGGAGCGCTGCATCCTTCCATTCCGTGAAGGTGGTGGGTCCGTCAAGTTCATAGACCTTGGTGAAGAGTTTGCTCGGCAGTCCGGCCGTGAAGCGGTCAATGGTTTGTTGATCATCGAGGCGGTAATCAGCTTTCCGGCATAGCTGTTCGAAATTCGTGACATATGAGTCAATGTCATCTCTGATCATCCTAAAGCCTTTAGCCAGGTCCGCTTGGGCTTGCTCTTGTTCCAACATATTGGAGAATCGATCTGCGAATCCTGCGGATAATGTCTCCCATAGGTATTCATCGTACCTATCCCTTCCTCGTCGTACTTCCGTGTTGAGCCACTGGAGGAAACCCAGCGTCCAGTTCACAATGGACGGGCCTTTGATGTATCCTGTTACGATTTTCCCTCTTTTCCTTCCGCATTCCTTTCCATCTTGTGACTCGCATTCGGTGTCGACTTTCCATTGTACTTTTACGATACGATCCGCTTCGCTCCGTGCCTCGGCTCTTATCTCGCGCCCAACACATGACCGTTACGACGCCCCATGGCGCGACTTCCAGAACCCGCTGATGACTTCTGATCCATGCGTCGTCCCGCGGAATTCCCTTGTTCTCTTTTCATACTTTCCCTTTGTTAGCTCTTTAAGACCCAGATCTTAGGATCGCGCCATATGTTTGTCCCTGACAAACATCGTGTACCAGTATATAAGTCCCACGCTACCTAGCTTGTACGGTAGACTTGACTTCTTGTGTAATACCACACCGCTGTCTGTTCTCACGAACCGATCCTTTGAGTCGCACCTTCGCTTGACTCCCCCTTTCGCTCACCATTGCGCTTGAGCCCGTCCCTGCTATTACCCTTGTGTCCACGGAGGCCAAGTGGTACTTGTTCATCATCAAACTGAGTCGTAACTGACTTACTCCTGTCCCGTTACCGCCCGTGACTTAACCGAAGTACACGTCGTACTTAACGCCCCTGTGGTGGCATTACATATCCCAAAAATATGAGGCATCTTTTGTATATGTTGATCATGCTTGGGTTGTCGAAGTTGAGTCCCCAGTAGGCGTGCCATTGCGTGAGGAATGACTCGTAGTCAGTTCTGTCCCCTTTGAAAATGGTAGGCGTCTCGCCTTCAAGTCTCGAAGTGGGAGCACCTGGTGCTACCGCTCCTCCTGGTATTCCTCCTCCGGGTGGTCCTGCTCCACCTCCTGGTAGTCCTCCGGGGGGTCCTCTTCCGAATCCGCCCGGGAATCCTCCTGCTGGCCGTCTTGGTGGTCGTCCTCCTCCTCCTGGTGGTGGGTTGTTTTCTGGTGGGTCGGGTTGGTCTGGTCCGATAGCATGGAATATTGCCGCATCATCTGCGGTCATGTGATGTCCCATTCCTGGGTGAATGGGGAGTAGTAGTTGCTCGGCTTCTTCTCGCGTCCTGCGGATCTCTTCTTCTACTGCTTCGTTGGTAATAGTTTCTGTAGCCGTGGCCATATTGTCTGGAGGGTGTACGTGTATAATTTCTGGTTGTGAGATGGGGATAGACTCAGCTAGGCATGTAACTTCTTCCACTTCAGAATCTTCTTCTTCGTCGGTCTGCTCTCCTTCTTCGCTAGTTTCCGAGGGTGCTGGGGTTCTTGGTTCCGATGTGCTTGGTTCTTCCTCTGGTTGTCCGTCTATGCGGCCCCACTGTTCTCTGGTGGGTAGGTTGTGAGCGTCGATGTCGCAGTTGTAGAGTCGGCTTGCTGGGCGTACGATATCCCACCTGTTATTGATTGGGTTCCACGTAACTTCCATCCAGCAAGTATTTTCGAAGTTAAACTCAACTGGTCTGAACCTAGTGGGTCCTGATGCGAAGTCGACGAAATATCCTGTGTCTCCGCGGTATTCTCTCCACCTTGCGGCTCCTAGGAATTGTGTGGGTATGTTGCGATCTCCCCTTCTTTCGAGAGAGTATGTTCTGAAGTTGGTCCACTGGTCTCGAGTTGTGAACGCCACGGTGAGGGATCTTGGTCTTAATGTAACGCCACCATGAGCGTTAGTCCGACTTGGACGGCGAAAGGGCGTTCACGACTTAGCGAATATCCTGTTTCATAGGCACGTGATTATTTCCCACGGGTACACGGCGCTTGTCGAGGCACGTGACGCGTATCGGCACTAGGACGTAAACTGGTCACTAGGTGGGGATCGATGAAGACGACTTGCTTGGAACAAGACAAGCGAACTCGAAGCACATGAGATAGAAGGAGAGGGAGACTGTGGTGATTCAAAGAAGACCAAGATGGCATATCTTGGTCTTCGTCTACTACTACTTATACACATACGAGGATGCTTTGAAGCTCCTCCCGAATCCGTACTATGACTAGCGATAATAGCTCGAACCCTACTACCGCGGTCCTAGGAATGAGTCATGCCACATCGGCATGTGATATTGGTACTACTTCCGGCTACTACTAAGTCCGAGACCGATTACGTCTTACAGATGGGGTCACAGCCAATAGGTAAGAGTCCACTTTGCGTACCATGACAGCAAGGTACTATCGCCTGTCAACTATCAACTGGAACTTCCCACGCAGTGGAGCATTTACCCCGTGTTTCATATCGACCTACTCACGCCTTATTGCGAAACACCCATGCATGGAGAAAACTTCACATGCCCACCACCGGACCTTGTGGGAGGCGAAGAGGAATACGAAATTGAAAGTATTCTAGACTCTCGGCTATTCGGCAGAAGCAAGAAAAGACAATACCTTGTGAAATGGAAGGGCTATCCCAACTCGGACAATCAGTGGATCAATAAGGAGGACCTATCGGCGGACGAAGCCTTGGCGGAGTTTGAGCAAAGTACAAGGGCACGCTGAACGCTTATAAGCCCCCAGTTCAACGCTAAGTCAAACTCATCCTTTCAACCTGGAATCCTCTCCCATCTCACCATGTCGTCCCCTGCTGTTTCCCCCATCTCCTCTTGTGCACCACTTGCTCCCCACCTCGTCGACAACCTCACCTACGAAGAGTTCCGCGAGGCCATGGGCAGGATCGCCCCCGTCAACGACATCGACAACCCCAACGCCCCTGCCACCTATTGGCTTCTCAGCCAAGACGGGCAGAAACTCAACACCGCCCCCTACACGCAAGCCAAAGTTGATAGGCTTCATGCAGCTCTTGGAGGCAGTCAAGATGCCTCACCTCAACCTCTCCCAGTGTGGATCGAGTACCGCGTCAAAGCAGAAGAAGAGTCCAGTACAGGGGGACCTGCTGAAGAAAGCGAGGATGCTGAGAGGATGGAGGTTCAAAGCTGAGGCATGGAGGTTGGAACAACTGGAGAGGGCAGCAACAAGGAGAACGTCGATCCTCAAGAGGTGGGTCCGATTCACCGCGACGATGTGCACGCGGTGTACGACCAACCCGAACAACTTGAGGAGTGGTATCCAGCTGAGCACCCCTTCATTATCAGCACCACCGACTCTGACAACCCCCGCGAGACCCTGTATGCGTGTGACACGATGGGACGCCCCCTCTATCGGGGAGACATCGTCATCGACAACCAACCCCCCATCTCATCCTCCATCCTGATGCGCCACCTGGGCAGCTCATACATTGCCCCCCCGGGGTACATGCACAACCGCGGGGACGCATTCATCCACTTCCCCATCACCGACGCCCAGGGAGTCACTACACAGGCTCCCTACACCCAAGTCATTATGAATGCGGACCCCCTCATACTCGCCCTCACCACCGACAGCGACAAAACCTTCTCCAAGCCGCTATATGCCGAACCCCATGTGAGGGAACGTGGAAAACCTCAGTACTCCCCCATCAAGATGCATGCCTTAAGTGGCGGGCATAGCAGCCAAATCCGTGTCGACAAGGTGGTCAACACCCTCAAGGACCTATCTCTTAAAGCTGAGTTGCATCGCTACCGCGCCTATCGATACGAGACTGAGCGCATCGAACAGCGGCTCCATGCCCTGTCTGAGGCGCTTGGCCTGGCCCAAGGAGAACTCACGCGCAGCAAGTTTTGGTTGGAAATGGCTGACATACATAACCGTATCGCCTCAGTACAGGAGGGGTGGTCAGGTGGGGTAGGACCTACTCGGCGCCGTGGGTGTCGCAGCTGAAAAGGGGGTGATGTCACGGTACGCGAAGTGGACTCTTACCTATTGGCTGTGACCCCATCTGTAAGACGTAATCGGTCTCGGACTTAGTAGTAACTGGAGTAGCACCAGTATCACATGCCGATGTGGCATGACTCATTCCTAGGACAGCGGTAGTAGGGTTCGAGCTATTATCGCTAGTCGTAGTACAAGTTCAAGGGGAGCTTCAAAGCATCCTCGTATATGTATAAGTAGTAGCCATCGAAGACCAAGATACACCATCTTGGTCTTCTTTGAATCACCACTCTCTCTCTCTCGCTTCTATCTCATGAGCTCTAAGCATTCGCTTGTCTCGTTCTGAGCAAGTCGTCTTCATCGATCCCTGCCTAGTGACTTGTCTACGTCCTAGTGCCAACACGCGTCACGTGCCTCGATAAGCGCCGTGTACCTGTGGGAACCTTCACATGACTACCACCAAGGAATTCGCTAAAGTCGTGAATGCCCTTTCGTTGTCCAAGTCGGACTAACGCTCGTGGTGGCGTTACATAAGGTGTTCGGACCATTTATGGTTCCTGAATGACCAAACCATGCAGTTTCGGTAAGTGATCCAGTTGGATCTGTTGTTGGCCAATTTGACGATGGTTACTTTGTCGCTCATGATGACGAATGCGGTAAGCGTGATTCTGAATAGGGAAAGGTACGCGCTGGTTTATTCTCAGGGATTTCAGATTTATTCTGCAATGGCAGGGCCCATAACCTTGTTGTGAAAGGTGGGGTAGCACAGGGCGATCCGGCTAAGACGAGCCGGTCAGGTGACGAGTATCCGAGAGTGGCCAGTTCAGTCGGCAAGCGAGAAGAGAGCAGCGTGAATGAGATCAAAAGCAGAAGACAAGAGCGATGAGCAAAGGCGAATCAAGTTCGCTTTGGAGAAGGAAGATTGGCACACAAAGGAGAATAGAGGAAGACAACTAGATAGTTTATTCGGTACAACAGAGACGTGTTTTTATACAGTGTAACTAAATTTTATGAGGCAACAATAGCAAAGTAAAGTAAAGAAAAGACAAAGATGCACGGGCCTTTACAGGCATGAAACAGGAGTCGCGAGAACAAAGTGGTGAAAGGCAAGACTGGGAATGTATAGTAAAGGGGCGCACGAACCCCTATGAGTCTGGAACGAGAATTCTTGCACTTGAGATGGAACAGACTTGGAGATAAACGGTAAAGGCGCAGAATGATAGACACAACTTAGCATAATAGAACAGTCTTGAATGCGAGGTCTCCTGAGGGGCCGCAAGTGAGTGCAGCGGATGTTTTTGTTGAAGGGTCGGGTCGGCCGGGTCAGCCGGGTTGAGCGTGCCGAAATGCAACAACCTCTTGGTCGCAACAGGCAAATGTATTTTATTTTGTAACATGTGAGTAAATGTGACATTTGTAATCAATGTGCTCATAGAGACTCTATGTCCCTGACACCATGTACAGTGTGTGCCAGTGGGTCCTTGGCCCTCAATCTGTTGTGCTGCACCCATCGAATCTGTCAATTAATTGGAAAGAGTCAAAACATCAATAAAATAGTAAGTTACCCTGAACCATCCCTGATCACTAGGGAACACATCTAAGATGCACAGGATTGTTGGGGTGTGAAGCGGTGTAAGTGAGTGCACACACCTCTGCTGGGTGTGAGGTGTCATACGTAGGTCTGTGGTGGTAGCAGTCGCATCTGTGTCGAATGGCTAAGGCCGCATGCAAGTGAAACGTGGTCTGGAAAGGGAATGGCAGGCTACACTGAGCCATGCTGGGTCAGGTAGTTGCAGGTGATCACAAATGGCCATGCACACTTCCACAGGATGCGAAACTTCACAGAGGTGGTCACCTCGGTAGGTGATGCGTCGCACTTGAGTTCCTAAGGCTGCGCTCAGATGCAGCGAGGTCGGGAATAGGGACAGTGGGCTGCATGGAGCCCTGCTGGTCTGGGTGGTTACGGGCCATCACAAATGGTCGCGCACACTTCCACACGACACGAAAACTTGCAGAGGTTGCCGCCATGGCCAGCGACACATCAGGCTTGAGTCACTAAGGCCGCGCAAGGGTGCGGCATGCTGGGGAATGCAAGGGGCAAGTTGGAATTGTGCGAAACCACTGCAAAGGACGCCCACAACCGAAAGTGGAAAGCGTTTGAAACATACAAAATGCACTAGTGACACTAGAAGGCTTGGGGGCACATATATTTCAATTGGTTGAGAGTCGGCCTTCCTGCACCTGTCCACACATCCCAGCTACCTGGTCAGTGGCGAGCGAGCTCATGATGATATAAACGTGATTGGTCATAGAAACTATATAATGTGTGGTCATAAGCCAGTTGAGCTCGACAACGAATAAAAACGGGTCCATACTCATTTTTTTTTTTAGCAGGGTGGTTGGGAGCGACCTTGCTGCGGTCAGGTGCGACCAACTGCACCGGACGGTCATATTGCAGGGACCAACAAATAAAAAACAAATCTTTTTTCATGAGCAAAAAACCCTAAAATTTTTATTAATTTAGCAAAGTCGAAATTGCTTATGTAAATTATCGGAGAATTTAAGCTTGTATTATTATCATAACATAATCACGATTGCTTGTGACCGGGCTGCAATCATTGCTGCTCCGTCTGGGTAAGACATAAGTACTTACAATTCCCATGGCCAAGCACAGTTGATTTATAAGCACTCACAATTTTTGCAATAAATCTTCATAAGTCTTATAAGCACTTACAATTCCCAGATAATCTTGGCACTGAGTTCTATCATGCTGTAGAACTGAGTCCGAGATAAAAGATACAACACGATGGTGGCCAAGGTGATTGAGGGTGGCAGTGCGCGCGTAACTTTCGAGCCCAAAGCTTGGCCCAAAGCCCGGATTGGCCTTACACCTCATGGGGGGCTCAAATCTTGACCGTCCTGGTCAAGCTACTTCTAAAGAAAGAAAAAAAAAAAATCGAGTTTCGGCGTCGAAAATAAAGAAAATGTGAGCTAAAGCTATAGTAGGAAAGGTGGCCTCGTGCGTGAAGACAAAGTTGCCGCACCTCTTCATCAAATGTCGCCAAGTCTTCGTGTGCCAGCTCTAACACAAACCCTACACCTCCAGGGTCGAAAACAATGAGATCGTCGAGAGTTGGAACGGGAATGAGGGAGGCCGGTGTCAAGCGTGGTGAAGGAGATGAAATTGCCGTGTGTCTTCGATTTGCGCTTACGAACGTCTTCGGGTGCCGAGTATTTGGAACTTGAACGCTTGAACTTGAAGACTGGCCTCTGGTGATACCCTAAACTGTCCCTGAACGCTAGGAAACAGTCTAAGATTGCGCAGGGTCTGGGGGGTGTGAAGCGTCGTGAATAGTCGCGCAGGCCTCCGCGGGGCGCGAGCTGTTGTATATCGGTCCGCGGCGGTCACGGGCGTGTCGGTGTCGAAGGACTAGAGCCGCGCGCGAGTGCGGCGACGTCGGATGAGGGAACGGTGTCGGTTGGTCGTAGGTGGTCGGAAACGGTCGCGCACGCTTCGGCGTGGCACGAAACTTTGTATGAGTGGTCGCCGGGGTCGGAAACGCGTCGGGTTCGAGTCGCTAAGGTCGCGCGCAAGTGCGGCGTGCTAGGGAACGCAAGGGATGAGCTTCACTGGGCTCAAAAGTCCGAAATATGTGAGGGAAAGTCTCTCCTATAACCTGAGGTGTAAAAGTGTAATTACATGGCCTATATACTAAGGAGAGTAGGCTAAGGAATGAGGGTGAATTAGATAGACAGGGGAAAGGGGGAAGCTAAAAACGCGAAGGGAAGAGTCCGGGATGAGAGGAAAGCCGAGCGCTCAGAGAGCGCGACAAAGCGGCGGCGAAGTGCGGGAACACAGCACTTAGAAAGCACGGACGGGCGCAGGAAAGCACGGGAAAGTGTGGGCGAGCGCGAGTGAATGCAGGAAGTAAGTAGAAACTGCAAAAAATGCCTTTTCAGGGCCCAGGGAGAGCGCAGTCGTATCACCGGGGTCGAAAACGAGGCGGGTGCCACGGGGCGTGAGCTGCCCGAGTCGAAGTTGTTGCACGGAAATGTTGCATGGCTCAGATGTCTTGAATGCGCCGTTCTGACTGTTGCCGAAGTCTTCAATCTTGCTCTGAAACTTGCGCACAAAGGTGGGAACGGTTGATGAAATGTTGAGCATCAAAGCTAGAACTGCTGCGGTGATGAGAGTGCGAAGTAGAAACCAGAGCGAGACAGTAATAGTGGGGGTGAGGGTGCGAAAGACGATGCGCTAGCGTCGACGGAGTTTTGTAGATCAGCTGGGCTTGGCATCCGAGTCGAGGGGCTGATAAGACGAATGCTGGTGTGATATCAAGCGGGGAAGAAACCGAGTCGACTGTCTTGAGCCCGGGAGGTCGTTGCAGTAGCGTCAAGTGGGCCGAAGTGGGTGCGTTTGACGGTGCTTCGGGTGACGCAAGGAGAAAAGGAATGGGTTCGCCTTGCGACGACTTGGACTCGGAAAACTCCAGCGACTCAGAACTCAGCGAGGCGACATCGACAGCAGATACGGGAGTAGACTTGAATTCGCAAGGTCTAGGGAGGGATACTGACAGAGACGACTTGAATGATTGATCGGGCGACAGAGCGACAGGCAGTGAGTCTAGCATCGAAATCTCCAGCAAAGGCAAGGACAAAAGGGTCGGTGACGAAAGGAGGGGTGCAAACGTCTGGTCAGGAGGGAGCAGCAGCGTACGTGGGGATAGACCAAACTTCGAGACTGGACTCTCAGATGCTGACGTGGGCTCGGACTCGGGCTGATGTTGCGTCGCCGTGGGGAGGTACTCATCAGACGTCGGCATGAAAAAAAGTGCAGGCATGATCACAGGCAAGGAGAACATGGACAAGATCTCGGGGTTTTCTTCGGCAGCTGAGTGTGCGAGCAAGGAATAATGGGATGGGGTAGGAAAAGAGGCTGAGGGGGGCAACGTGGGCGAAACTGAAGACGACGGAGGTGTGGACACAAAAATGGGGTCGTTGTCAACAGCCAAATGTACAAGTGACCAAGTATGAGACGGGGGAGAAGCCGAGGGGGGCAACGTGGTCGACAACGTGTACACGGGCTCGGGCTGATCAAGCGTCACAGAAGGCACTAGTCCATGTTGAGACTCAAAACCGAGGGCAAAGACAAAGGAAACTGGGGCTGTGGCGTCGACTGGGGAGGTGAGGGAAGTTTGTTGAGGTTACTCGTCATCTCAGTGTTCGAGGTGACAGCGCACAACATTTCTCAGAGACCGTATGTGTCTCGCGATCCGTGCTTGGTGACCGGCCATTCACATCTAACACTTGAGGACTGGAATTGCTGCTCGTGCAACCAGGGAGGGAAGGGATTGCCATATGCAAATGCTCCATGTGCGCAAACAAAAACGTCTTTGAAGTGGAAGGGGATGTCAGATGGCTGAAATGGATTCTTGCCGAGAAGACGTGGCTGAAGGAGTTGATGATCCTCGTGATGAACTCCGTACCAAAACACTGTGTTGTGGTCTTCTTCCGACAAGTGGTGTAACGCCACCACAAGCATTAGTCCGACTTGGACAGTGAAAGGGTGTTCACGACTTAGCGAATATCGAGTCACGAGTCACGTGACTATTCCCACGGATACACGGCACTTATCGAGGCATGTGACGTGTAATGGCACTAGGACATGGACGAGTCACTAGGCAGGGATTTGGTGAAGATGACTTGCTTGGGACAAGGCAAGCGAACTATGGGCACGCGAGGGGAAGAGAGAGTGTGGTGATTCAAAGAAGACCAAGATGGTGTATCTTGGTCTTTGCTGACTACTACTTATACACATATGACATCTGTAAATGCAATTAGGTGTTCGGAGTGTTCAGAGCTGTTCGGAGTGTCCTTGAACGGCTCTGAACAGCTCCGAACACCTACTGCAATTACAGATGGAGGACGCTTTCAAGCTCCTCCCGAATCCGTACGACTAATAGCGTAAGTAGCTCGAACCCTACTACAGCTATCCTAGGAATGAGTCATGCCCTACTGGCATGTGATACTACCATCCGCTGACTGATACGATGAGTCCATGACTAATTACTCCCTACTAATGACGCCACAGCCAGTAAGTAGGAGTCCACTTCGCGTTCTGTAACATCACCCCCTTTTCAGCTGCGACGCCTGTGGCACCGAGTAGGTCCTACCCCACCTGACCACCCTTCCTGCACTGAGGCGATATGGTTATGTATGTCAGCCATCTCCAACCAAAACTTGCTGCATGTGAGTTCCCCTTGGGCCAGGCCGAGCGCTTCTGTTACGATTTTTCCCTTCGCTTCAGCCCATTCCTCTTCATCTTGTGACTCGTATTCTGTGTCGACTTTCTATTGTACTTTTACGATATGATCCGCTTCGATCCGCGCCTCGGCTCTTATCTCGCGCCTAGCATATGACCGTTACGACGCCCCATGGCACGACTTCCAGAACCTGCTGACGACTTCTGATCCACGCGTCGTCCCGCGGGATTCCCTTGTTCTCCTTTTGTCCTTTCCCCTTGTTAGCTCTCTAGGACCCGGATCCTAGGATCGCGCCATATGTTTGTCCCTGACAAACATCGTGTACCAGTATATAAGTCCCACACTACCCAGCTTGTACGGTAGACTTGACTTCTTGTGTAATACCACACCGCTGTCCATTTCTCACGAACGAACTCTTGAGTCGCATCTTCGCTTGACTCCCCCTTTCTGCTCGCCGCTGCGCTTGAGCTGACCCCTGCTATTACCCTTGTGTCCACGGAGGCCAAGTGGTACTTGTTCATCATCGAACTATAAGTCGTAACTGACTTACTCCTGTCCCGTTACCGTCCGTGACTTAACCGAAGTACATGTCGTACTTAATGCCCCTGTGGTGGCGTTACATTAAGTCAAGTCTCTCACAGTGGCGACATCTAGTCGCGCCAGATCCCAGTTCAAGCCAGAGTACATCACTTCGGCTTACAACCGATGAGCTCTCTGACCATATCAAAGGAGCAGCTATCTGGGCAGAAATTGACAACGTTGAAGGATACTACATCTTCAACCAAAAGAAGAAAGAGTACCACCAGATCCATTACCTGGAGGACAGACGTCTCTGGGCTTATATTGCTTACTCGCCGAACGAACGAAGCTGGTATACTATTGGACCAGTACCACTCGAGTTGAACGTCGGACCAATAAAGAGTCATAACCCGAAAGGAATTGACATCGACTCCGACCCCGATAACTCACCCAGTGTCTCCGTACCAACAACCACATTTACCCCCTCCCTATTTGTAAACCCCCCAGACTTACCTGGTTCCCAACCGACACCCCAGTCCATGTCACAGACACATGCCTCGGCCAGCACAACCCTTACCGGCGGAGGACCAACTCCTTCTGGTAGTGGAGGCACTCCTAGCGGCGGCCCGTCAGGTGGAGCAGCGGCTCCTGGAGGCGGAGGCGCAGCTCCTGGAGGAGGTCTCCTGAGTGGCGGCGCTGGTGGAGGAGGTGCGCCAGGCGGTGGAGCAGGCGGCGCAGGTGGCGGAGGAGGCGGGGGCAGTGGAGCGGGTGGCGCTCCTATTCCCCCCGCCGGAGCCGCACCAGCCGCGATCCCGCCCGCACCTGGAGGACACGGACGCTTAGGAGGGAACCCACCCCCCGAGTTCAACGGAGACCGAGAGAAAAGCAAGCAATTCATGCTTGCGTTCAACTTATACCGAGAAATGAACCCCACCGTCGACCAGCTCGCTATCCCCTACCCCCGCGCGATGACTTTTCTTTCCTACATCCGCGGACCCCTTGTCGACGATTGGGTCACAGAACAATTCGCTTGGCTTGAGGACCAGCGAAACACAGGTGTTCTAATGACCGAGATGAACCTGTGGAACACCGTCCGCGATCGGTTCATACAATCATATACCGATACGGCGGAACGAACAAAAGCCCGGAAGAGTTTGCAAACTCTGACCATGAAGGGCGAAGATATCGACACCTACGTGGCTACGTTCTCCAACCTAGCCCACAAAGCCGGGTATAATCCCGATGAAGCCACGACCCTGGAAATGTTCCAGGATGGACTCCCAGACCAGTTAGTAATCAATGCCACACGCTTCCAACATCCGATCACATGGGATGATTGGAAAGCAGCCGCTCGCCTACAGCAGGCTGAATACCTCGTTTTAAAGGACCGCTTGGGAAAGAACAGACCCCAGCGCGGAAAGAAGGGCGGGCACAGCCGAGAGCAGTGGGTCCAGGCCCTTAAACAGAACCGAAACCCTAACGCCATGGATGTTGGGCGCGCCTGAGCCTCTGTGGCGCTTACCGACGGAGACCGGGCCCAGCTTCAGAAGGAGGGACGATGTTTTAGATGTCGTGCTCAGGGGCACATGTCGCGTAACTGCCCACAAAAGGGAACGCGCGCGGCTGCTACCTCCTCCTTCGAATCCCCCTCCTTTACCCTGACTCCAGACGTATCAACTCCCACCATCACTACTGTCGCCGTATCTTCTAATCGCGTACTTTCGAATGAAGAGCAGGCGGATGCGCAGATCGCTGCGATGAAGGCGCAGACCCAGGAGGTCAGGGACCTCATGGTGGACAAACTATTCGGGAAAGAGGGTTTTCCCGACGCTTGAACCTGGCGGCCTGGGCTAGAGCGTTAAATCTAAACGTGTACACTAGCAGATATCGATCCATGCGAATCCCAGTTCTGTTTAAATCTGCACACACAACGGCCGAACGACAAGTCCTAGTGGACTCAGGAGCAACCGACAATTTCATTTGTTCGACACTGCTCAAACGACTACAGATATCCACTCGAGATGTCTCACACCCCATTCGCATTTGGAACGTGGATGGGACGAACAACCAGGACGGCGAGATCACACAGTACACTGATCTCACCGTAAAAACGGGGAAGGAGACCAAGACGCTTCGTTTCCTAGTCACAAATTTGGGAAGAGACGAAGTAATCCTTGGATACCCCTGGTTCACGGCCTTTGAGCCACAGATACGATGGGGAGAAGCGACGCTGAATGAGGAGTTTCAGCCAGTCGTCATTTCCAGCCTTCATCTGTCAGACGAAGCCACACCTATGGAAGCATCCATACGGGCGTTGGAGACGTATGAACTTGACGAGGAGGCGTGGGAACAGCTCGTGGATAACGAACGAGACCCCTGTATTGCGTTCCTACGAAAAACAACGACGGCTTCGGAGTTAGCCCAGCGAGAGGCGGCAAAGAAGCCTGAACGCACATTTGAAGAGCTGGTGCCTGCGGAATACCGGCGCCACCATAAGGTATTCAGTGAGGAAGCATCCCATCGATTCCCTCCCTCACGAGTGTGGGACCATGCTATCGACCTTCTCCCGAACGCCCCGCCGGCATTGGATTGTAAAGTGTACCCGCTGGCACAAAACGAGGAGGAGGTGCTCACTACGTTCCTTGCCGAACAGCTGGACAAAGGGTATATTAGACCCTCCAAGTCCGCTTACGCATCACCGTTCTTCTTTATCAAAAAGAAAGATGGGAAACTAAGGCCCGTCCAGGACTACAGGCGGTTGAACGAGATCACCGTCCGAAATCACTACCCCCTTCCACTCATCCCTGAACTCATTGATCGCATACGAGGAGCCCGATTGTTCTCCAAGCTCGACATTAGATGGGGCTATAACAATGTAAGGGTCAAACCGGGGGATGAGCATAAGGCAGCATTTAAGACTAACCGGGGACTATTCGAACCCCTGGTTATGTACTTCGGCCTTACCAACTCCCCGTCGACATTCCAGGCGATGATGGACTATATCTTCCGAGACCTCATCCTACTCGGATTCGTGATCGTCTATATGGACGATATCCTAGTCGCCACCGCCCTAGACCACGCCCAACACCGAAACGTGTTACACAAGGTACTACGCCTCTGCGAAGAACACGATCTATATGTCAAACCGGAGAAATGCGAGTTCGAGGTGTTAGAAATCGAATACCTCGGACTCATCATCGGGCATGGAAACGTCCGGATGGACCCCGTTAAGGTACGGGGAGTCCTGGAGTGGCCAGCCCTGAAAAGCCTCCGAGAAGTACGCGCATTCCTCGGCTTCTGTAACTTCTATAGGCGGTTCATCCAAGGATTCTCCACCCTCGCCCGCCCGCTGCACGACCTCACAAAGAAAGAGACCCCCTGGCATTGGGACCAGGACCAGCAGGATGCGTTCGATAATATTAGACGAAGTATCGGCCGAGAACCCACACTCCTGTTCCCCAACCTCACAAAACCATTCGAGCTTGAAGTAGACGCGTCCAACGTAGCCCTTGGGGCAGTACTCAACCAATTAAGACCTGATCAACGCATGCACCCGGTTGCGTTCCACTCTGAGTCACTGACAGAAGCGGAACGCAACTACGACATCTATGACAGGGAGCTACTAGCGGTAGTTAAGGTGCTACGAGCCTGGCGTACCTACCTGGTCGGCTCCCCTCACAAAATTATCATTCACACCGACCACGCCAATCTGCAGTATTGGAAAGATCCCCGAAAGATCAGCCGAAGAGTGGCACGCGAGTTTTTGGAGTTATCAGAGTACAACTTCGCACTGAAGCACGTACCTGGTATAAAAAACGGTCGCGCGGACGCCCTCTCGCGACGAGCTGACTATGAGCCCAACGAGGAGGACAACAACGATGTAATCGTCCTCCCCGCTGACCGATTCATACGCGCGACCCAGATGTCAATGCACGACATGGACATCTGGACGCAAATAGCGCAAAACATGGACGAGAAAGCCGTCCTCGTGTGGGTCGAACCCCACAACCTGAAAAAGCACCAAGGACTCTGGTGGAAAGGAGACGCTCTGGTTGTTGTGGGCGACAACGATCTTAAACGGGGGGTAATTACCTTTTTCCACGACACGCCAAGCATGGGCCACCCAGGGATCGCAAACATGCTAGAGTTAGTGCGACGTGACTACTGGTGGCCAAACATGCGGAAGGACGTGGAAGACTATGTCAAAGGCTGTGCGACGTGCCAAGCCAACAAAATCAACCCCCACTGACAAAAGCCACACCTTTTTCCTATCGCCACAGACCCTGACACGGAACCATTCGAAGTCGTAACGATGGACTTCATCACGAAGCTACCCCCGTCGAACGGATACGACTCCATTCTCACCATTACCGACCATGATTGTTCAAAAGCGGCCATCTTCATCCCATGTAATGAGACGATTACCGCGGAAGGAGTGGCGCGACTTTACCTCCACCACGTTTACCCACACTACGGCATTCCACGAAAGATGATCACGGACCGAGACCTGCGCTTCACGTCTGCCTTCATGAAGGACTTGTGCAAGACGCTGGGGATCCGTCAGAACATCTCGTCTGCGTACCACCCGCAGACGGATGGGCAGTCGGAACGCACTAACCAGTGGCTGGAACAGTATCTCCGTCATTGGAGTAACGTACAACAGGATAACTGGGCGGAGGCACTCCCAGTAGCGCAATTCGCGCACAACTCGTGGCCAAATGCCACAACCAAACATTCCCCATTCTCGTTGATCATGGGATGGGAACCACGTACCACGTGGACATCAAAACCCACATCGACTCCATCTGTTGATCAACGATTAGAAGAGATGGGTGATAGACGCCAACACGCGCAAGACTGTATTAAACACGCGCAAGAGCTCATGGCGAAGAGGGGAAAGACACGCTTCATACCCTACTTGGAAGGCGCTCAAGTATGGTTGGAGGGGACGAACCTCCAGACCTTTTACCCTACCGCAAAGCTAGCCCCAAAACGCCACGGACCGTTCCGAATCAAGAAAGTCTTATCGGCGGTCTCTTATGAACTAGATCTTCCGAAGACGTGGAAGATACACCCTGTGTTCCATGTGAACCTCCTTACACCATACAAGGAGACGGAACTCCATGGAGCTAACTTCACGCGACCTCCACCTGACCTTATCGAAGGAGAAGAAGAGTTCGAGGTGGAGCGCGTATTGCAATCGCGTCTTCATGGCAGAGGGCGCAAACTCCAATTCCTGATCCAGTGGAAGGGATTTCCCATGAGTGACAGCTCGTGGGAACCACTCGATAACGTCCGCCATGCACCTGACCTAATCGCCGAATTCTACCGGCAAAATCCTACCGCCGAAGGGGCTGGACGAACGATATAAAAGACGCACCCCTCTCCGCCCTCTCTCGTCACCCATGATCATTCCTGGAAATCTCATGTCTGACACACCCGTCACCACCACTGTGCCCATTCGCCCCCCATCTCAGATTATTCTCGAGAACTTGACTGTACCATCGCAAGAGGCTGGTATCCCGATTATGGGGTGCGATGCCTATACCCCCTACTCACGCATTGTCACACCCGACCCTCTGCCGGAGTTCACGCTTGACCCGGAAACCTTGCTACCTACTGTCGTCGAACCGCCTGAGTCGCCGGAATCCCCCGAATCGACATCTCCACCCCCACTCGTCTCCCAGCCCACACTAAGCACGCTTCACCAACCCGATCTCCCACTTCCCCCATTCCCACCTGGTATCGACCATGTATTCACCCCTTGCCCCACTGTTGAGCTCGCCGTCCCCGACCACCGCTACGCCCTCCTTGACGATGAAGATGCAGATAAGTCAGGAGAGCCGGGCATCCCATACTTCCTCAACGACCCCACCTCCCCACGCTTTCACCCGCTCATGATTGGAGAGCCAGGAAAGAAGGAGGTGGCACGGTACATCTATTACTGTAAGGACTACCAGGAAGTCGTAGGGACTATGGGCAAGGGGGAACCTTGCTACGTTACATCGGTCTATCTGCGTACCGTCCAAGCTAATCAGCTTCCCCAACACGTCACGGACCAGCAGATAGACCTATTCCACCCTCACGACCCTCGCCGCATCATAATCGATGAGGTGATTTCTTCTCTCCACTACCCCGCGCTTCACGCGGACGTCTCCCGCTTGCACACCTGCCTCGAGGTGCGAGACGCGCTCAAGGTGCGCCGAGACGACCTTCGCAGACTCGAGGCCGAGGCCTCGAAGGACCAGTTCCACCTCGACATGAATATGTCGAGTGTACGGAAGAGGCTACAGTATGCCCGAATCGTCCCCCTCATCAGCGACCGATACGTGGAGCTGATGACGAAACCTACTCGCCCCCGTCACTCATCTGAGCTCCACGCCGACAGCGCAGACGAGATGCCCCTACCACCGCGTATTGGAGGACCTAGCGAGATGCCGCGCCTTCAAGGGGAAGGCAGCACACGTCGTCGCAGGTGTTACGAGTGTCGGTCCAAGGACCACCTCGTCAGAGATTGCCCCGAGCGAGGGCGGCGAGATGCGTGCCAGTGGTGTGGCAGCCTCGCCCATCGCGTGGACGTCTGCCTCATAAGGCGACTGTCCCCGATGTCTGCCCGCTACGAGAATCCCACGCCGCGTACCCGCTGGTGTGGGAAGTGTCTCGACTTCAAGGCAACGCATGACGAGATCGACTGCCCCCAGTATGAGGGATGCCGTAAGTGTGGCCGTAGAGGGCGCCACATGTTTTTACGGTCTCACACCTGCCCCCGTTCCCCCTCTCCTGATCCCGCTACCGTTATCCCCGAAGAGGACTGCTACTATACTAGCGACTAGTCGAAGTCGTGGCGACTTCGAGTCTGAAGGGGGGGTAATGTTACGATTTTTCCCTTCACTTCAGCCCATTCCTCTTCATCTTGTGACTCGTATTCTGTGTCGACTTTCTATTGTACTTTTACGATACGATCCGCTTCGATCCGCACCTCGGCTCTTATCTCGCGCCTAGCGCATGACCGTTACGACGCCCCATGGCGCAACTTCCAGAACCCGCTGACGACTTCTGATCCACGCGTCGTCCCGCGGGATTCCCTTGTTCTCCTTTTGTCCTTTCCCCTTGTTAGCTCTCTAGGACCCGGATCCTAGGATCGCGCCATATGTTTGTCCCTGACAAACATCGTGTACCAGTATATAAGTCCCACGCTACCCAGCTTGTACGGTAGACTTGACTTCTTGTGTAATACCACACCGCTGTCCATTTCTCACGAACGAACTCTTGAGTCGCATCTTCGCTTGACTCCCCCTTTCTGCTCGCCGCTGCGCTTGAGCTGACCCCTGCTATTACCCTTGTGTCCACAGAGGCCAAGTGGTACTTGTTCATCATCAAACTAAGTTGTAACTGACTTACTCCTGTCCCGTTACCCGCCCGTGACTTAACCGAAGTACACGTCGTACTTAACGCCCCTGTGGTGGCGTTACAGCTTCGGACAAGGCATGGAGCCACTGTTCGATGCGCTCAGCCTCATGTCGATAGGCGCGATAGCGATGCAACTCAGCTTTAAGGGACAGGTCTTTGAGGGTGTTGACCGCCTTGTCGACACAGATCTGGCTGATATGCCCGCCACTTAAGGCGTGCATCTCAATAGGGGAGTACTGGGGTTTTCCACGTTCCCTCACATGGGGTTTGGCATATAGCGGCTTGGAGAAGGTCTTGTCACTATCGGTGGTAAGGGCGAGTACGAGGGGGTCCACATTCATAATGACTTGGGTGTAGGGAGCCTGCATAGTGACTCCCTGGGCGTCGGTGATGGGGAAGTGGATGAACGCGTCCCCGCGGTTGTGCATGTATCCTGGGGGGGCGACGTATGAGCTACCCAGGCGACGCGTCAAGATGGTGGAAGAGAGGGGAGGTTGGTTGTCGATGATGACGTCTCCCCGATAGAGGGGACATCCCACCATGTCACATGTGTACGGAGTCTCGCGGGGGTTGTCAGAGTCGGTGGTACTGATAATAAAAGGGTGCTCAGCTGGGTACCACTCCTCAAGTTGCTCGGGTTGGTCGTACACCGCGCGCGCATCATCGCGGTGAACCGGGCCCGCTTCTCGAGGATCGACGTTTTCCTTATCGCTGCCCTCTCCAGCTGTTCTAGCCTCCATGCCTCAGCCTCAAACCTCCATCCTCTCAGCGTCCTCGCTTTCTTCAGCAGGTCCTCCTGTACTGGACTCTTCTTCTGTCTTGACGCGGTACTCGACCCGCACTGGGAGAGGTCGAGGTGAGGCATCTTGACTGCCTCCGAGAGCTGCATGAAGCCTATCAACTTTGGCCTGTGTATAGGGAGCGGTGTTGAGTTTCTGCCCGTCTTGGCTGAGAAGCCAATAGGTGGCAGGGGCGTTGGGGTTATCGATGTCGGTGACTGGGGCGATCCTGCCCATGGCCTCGCAGAACTCTTCGTAGGTGAGGTTGTCGACGAGATGGGGAGCGAGTGGTGCGCAGGAGGAGATGGGGGAAACAGCGGAGGATGACATGGTGAGATGTGAGAGGAGTCCAGGTTGGAAGGATAAGTTTGACTTAGCGTCGAACTGTGGGTTTATAAACGTTCGGCGAGCCCTCGTACTCCGCTCAAACTCTGCCAGTGCCTCATCCGCTGACAGGTCTTCCTTGTTGACCCACTGATTGTCCGAGTCGGGATAGCCCTTCCATTTCACAAGGTATTGTTTCTTCCTGCTTCTGCCGAACAGCCGAGTGTCTAGAATGCTTTCAATTTTGTATTCTTCTTCGCCTTCCACAAGATCCGGTGGTGGGCGTGTGAAATTTTCTCCATGCATTGGTGTCTCACGATAAGGCATGAGTAGATCAGTGTGAAACACGGGATGAATACTCCACTGCATGGGAAGTTCTAGTTGATAGTTGACGGGCGATAGTACCTTGCTGATTCTGAAGGGTCCATGCCGTCGTGCCACGAGTTTTGCGGTTGGCTGGTTGGTGCGTAAATGACGGCCTTCTAGCCATACTTGGTCACCTTCCCGATACTGGGGCGTGTTTCAGTGTTTGACCCACATGGATTGTGCCTTCTTGATCAGCTGTTGGGCCTCATTCCGTGCTTCGCGGAATTGTTGAAGTCTCGTGTTCACCTGTGGGATAGGGGATTGTTCATCCATCCAATCAGCACATGGGTCGTATCCCATCATGAGCAAGAACGGAGACTTCCTTGTTGCCTCGTGTGGCCAGTTGTTGTGCGCGAATTCCGCCATAGGTAAGAAGTGCGCCCAGTTATCTTGACGCTCGTTGGCCCAGAACCTGAGATATTGTTCTAACCACTGATTGGTTCGTTCTGATTGTCCATCAGTTCTTGGGTGATACGCCATGGATATGTTCTGGTAGATTCCGAGTATACAGCATAATTCATGGGTAAATTTTGATGCGAATCGGGGGTCTCGGTCGCTAATGATCTTTGCCGGTAATCCAAATCTCCTAAAGACGTGGGTGACGTACAGAGCCGCCGTTTCTTCCGCCGTGATTTCTTCGACGCATGGTATGAAGATGGATGCCTTGGTGCAGTCGTGGTCAGTAACTGTGAGTATTGAGTCATGTCCCTGGGACGTCGGGAGTTTAGTGATGAAGTCCAGTGCGATTACTTCAAAAGGCTTAGCGTCAGGGATCGGTGTGATGGGTACTAATGGCGCCCGCGTGGGTCGGTTGTTCACTTTGTGCCTCTGGCATTCCATGCATCCTTTCACGTATTCAGTGATGTGTTCTAGCATGTGTGGCCACCAATAGTGTCGTCCGACAATTTGGAACATCCTTTTGATTCCTGGGTGTCCGTAGACTGGGGGGTCGTGGTGGTTGCTAATGATCGCGCGCCATACCGAGGTTTCACCCGTCACTACTCGTGCTCCTTGTCTGTACCACGTTCCGTTGACCTTTTTGAGGTGATGCGCATCGACCCATGGGATTATTTGTCATTCGTCTTGGGTGTGATCTTCGGATGTTTGGGTGAGCGTAGCTCTTATGAAGACTTTGTCCGGAAGTACTACTACTCCGTTGTTGTCCTGGTCTCCCCGATCATAGTCCGGTCGTCAGGATAGGGCATTGGCTCGTCCGTTGTTGGTCCCTTTGATATGATGGATCTCGAAGTCGTACTCCATTAGTTCCAACACTTCTCTAGCCACTCGTCGACTTATCTTCTGCGTGGATCTCCAGTGCGTGAGGTTAAGATGGTCTGAGAAGATTTTGATTTTGTGCGGTGATCCGGCAAGTAGGGGTCTCCAGTGTCTAAGGGCTTTGACGATCGCTAGGAGTTCCAAGTCGTATATGTCGTAGTTGCGCTCTGCCTCGTTGAGGGTGGCTGAGTAGTATCCGACTGGGTGTCACTTCCCGTCCTTCTTCTTTTGGAGTAGTACCGCTCCTACTGCGAATCCAGATGCGTCTACCTCAAGTTCGAACTGATCGGTTAGGCACAGGTGTGCCAGCACTGGTTCTTCGGTAACAAGCGTCTTGAGCTTCTGGAATGCGCGTTCTTCCTCTGTTCCCCATTGCCAGTCTGTGTCCTTCCTCATAAGTTTGTTGAGCGCTCGTGCGTGCGTGGCGAAACCGCAAATGAAAAGACGGTAAAAATTGCAGAAGCCCAGGAAGGAACGGACGTCTCTGACCTTCATTGGTCGTGGCCAGTCCTTGATGCCCGAGATTTTTACTGGGTCCATACGAGTTACCCCCTTTTCAAGGATTACCCCCAGGTAATCCATTCGTGGTGAGTGGAAGAGGCATTTTTCTGGTTTGAAGTAGAGGTCGTGATCCATCGCTACTTGGAGTATGTCACATACTGCATCGATGTGTGCTTGTAGGCCCGCGTTTTCGTGAGTTGCTATGCCTATATCGTCCATGTATACACATATGATGGTGCCCCGAAGCTCATGCGCGGCGATAGTAGGTCCCAATATTTCGTTCATCATGGTTTGGAATGTCGCCGGTGAATTCGTGAGTCCGAAGTACATAACGAGTGGTTCGAAGAGTCCATACCGCGTTTTAAATGCTGCTTTTGGTTCGTCTCCCGGTTTGACACGTATGTTGTTATACCCCCATCGTACATCCAGTTTGGTGTAGATGTGACCATTGCCCAGATCATTGATGAGTTCTGACATGAGTGGGAGGGGGTACTGGTTGCAGATGGTACATGCATTGATTTTTCGATAGTCTTGGACCGGTCTTAACTTTCCATCTTTCTTCTTGATAAAGAAGAACGATGAGGCATATGGTGATTTTGAGGGGCGGATGTATCCCATTTTGAGTTGTTCTTCGAGCCATATTTTGAGCTGGGCGTCTTCCTCTTGTGTCATAGGATAGATTTTGCAGTCGATGGTCGCTGGGGTACCTGGTTTGAATTCAATGGTGTGGTCCCATGGTTGAGATGGTGGGAACTGATGGGAGGCTTCTTCGCTAAATATTTTGGCAAAGCGTTGATATGGTGCTGGAATCACTGCTGCTACCGTGTTTTGTTTAGCAGCTATAGCGAGTTCAGTGGCAGTGGTACGTAGCTGGCACTCGTCTTCCAGCTCTCGGATTATTCCTTCCTTGTCTTCGTTGGTGAAGGTCCGTGCAATTGTGACGTCGTTGTATGTAGTTGTTCTGGCGATCACCGTGCGTGTCTCTGTAGGGTTGATAGATCGGATAACTATAGGGAGTGCCTCTTCGTGAATGGTAGCATGCGTCCAACTAATGGTGGGTTCGTAGGTCGCTAGCCAGGGGTAGCCAAGTACCAGGTCTTCGTTTCCTATATCTGTGACGAGGAATCGGATGGTTCTGTGGATCCCTTTCGTCTGTACATCCAAGTCTACAAAATGAGTGATGGACCCAGCTTTGTTTTCCGTATTATCTATGTTCCATATCTTTTTTGGGTGTTCCAATAGTTGGAGTCCTAGGCCCATTCGTTTGGCGAATGCGGGTCTTATAAAGTTGTCAGTGGCTCCGGAGTCTACGAGCCCTTTTATGTTGGCCATTGAATAACTGGTGCGAATCGAGACTGGAATTCTAAGAGACCGAAAGCGAGTCATGATTACAGAGTTACAATTTGTTGCCCTCACCCAGGCCGATGGGTTCAGGCGTCCTGAAAATCCCCTTTCTCCCATAAATCTTGGAGAATTAGGTCTTTGACCTCGTCGCTTGCTCCCCTAACCCCCTCTAGCCAGCCGTTCGCCGTTTGCTGTGGTTCCACAGTGTGGGCTACTTGAGCGCGTGGCTCTTGACTGTAGTAGTCCATTTCCATACTGCAGCTATTGCTTGCCGGGCACCACTGCTGTTGCTGCTGCCTTGGTTTCCTGGGGTGTGTGCAGTTTCGTGAGATGTGTCCGAGTCCGCTGCAATTGTAGCAGACTACTTCCCTCATATCCCTGCGAGGGGCGTTTCCTCTCAGTCCTCCTCAAGGTGGAAATGGTGGTTGTTGGCTCGTGTTATGGTTGGGGTCTCCTACTTCTGCTAGGCAGGCGCAGGATCTGTCCGCGGAGGTGTCCATGGCATTTGGGTCGTACCTGGGTGGTTGGTTTCGGGGTGCGTTCCATGGTGACCCTCCGAAGTGTGGAGGCGGGTTAAAACGAGGTGGTGGACCTCTTGGTGAGCTTCTTGTAGGCGTGGATATGCCCAAGCGAGCGTGTAGGTGGATGTATTGTTTCTGGCATCGGAGTGCCGCGTCCTTCCATTCTGTGAAGGTGGTTGGTCCGTCGAGTTCGTAGACCTTGGTGAACAATTTGCTCGGTAATCCTGCCATGAAGCAGTCAATGGTTTGTTGGTCGTCGAGGCGGTAATCAGCTTTCCGGCATAGCTGTTCGAAATTCGTAACGTACAAGTCAATGTCATCTCCGATCATCCTGAAGCCTTTAGCTAGATCCGCTTGGGCTTGCTCTTGTTCCAGCGTGTTGGAGAATCGATCTGCGAATCCCGCGGATAATGTCTCCCATAGGTATTCATCGTACCTATCCCTTCCTCGTCGTACTTCCGTGTTGAGCCACTGGAGGAAGCCCAGCATCCAGTTTGCAACGGACGGGCCTTTGATGTATCCCAGAAATATGAGACATCTTTTGTATATGTTGATCATGCTTGGGTTGTTGAAGTTGAGTCCCCAGTAGGTGTGCCATTGCGTGAGGGACGATTCGTAGTCAGTTCTGTCCCCTTTAAAAACAGTAGGCGTCTCGCCTTCAAGTCTAGAAGTAGGGGCACCTGGTGCCACTGCTCCTCCCGGTATTCCTCCTCTGGGTGGTCCTGCTCCTCCTCCTGGTGGTCCTCCTCCGAATCCTCCCGGGAATCCTCCCATTGGCCATCTGGGTGGTCGTCCTCCTCCACCTGGCGGTGGGTTGTTGTCAGGTGGGTCAGGTTGGTCTGGTCCTATGGCTCTGAAGATCGCGGTGTCATCAGCCGTCATTCGGTGTCCCGTTGCTGGGTGGATGGGTAGAAGATCCGCCTGTGCTTCTTCAGCTAGTCGGCGGATGTCCTCGTCTACTGCTACATCGGTGATAGCTTCGACCATGGTTGCCATTTCTACTGGTGGATTTACTTGGATGATTTCTGGCTGTGATGCGGGGATAGACTCAGCTAATCGGGTTACTTCTTCCACTTCTGAGTCTTCTTCTTTGTCTGTGCGCTCTTCTTCCTTGCTAGTTTCTGAGGGTGCTGGTGTTCTTGGTTTGGACGTACTCGGTTCTTCTTCTGGTTGTCCGTCTATATGGCCCCACTGTTCTCTGGTGGGTAGGTTGCAAGCGTTGATGTCGCAGTTATAGAGTCTGCTTGCTGGGCGTACTATGTCCCACCTGTTGTTGACTGGGTTCCACGTAATCTCCGTCCAACAAGTGTTTTCGAAGTTAAACTCAACTGGTCTGAACCTAGTAGGTCCTGATGCGAAGTCGACGAAATATCCTGTATCTCCGCGATATTCTCTCCACCTTGCAGCTCCTAGGAATTGTACAGGTACATTGCGATCTCCCCTTCTTTCGAGAGAGTATGTTCTGAAGTTGGTCCACTGGTCTCGAGTTGTGAACGCCACGGTGAGGGATCTTGGTCTTAATGTAACACCACCACGAGCGTTAGTCCGACTTGGACAGCGAAAGGGCGTTCACGACTTAGCGAATATCGAGTCACAAGTCACATGACTATTCCCATGGGTACACGGCGCTTATCGAGGCACATGATGCGTAATGGCACTAGGACGTGGACGAGTCACTAGGCAGGGATTTGGTGAAGACGACTTGCTTGGGACGAGGCAAGCAAACTATGGGCATGCGAGGGGAAGAGAGAGAGTGGTGATTCAAAGAAGACCAAGATGGCGTATCTTGGTCTTTGCCGACTACTACTTATACACATATGAGGATGCTTTGAAGCTCCTCCCGAATCCGTATGACTAATAGCGTAAGTAGCTCGAACCCTACTACAGCTATCCTAGGAATGAGTCATGCCCTACTGGC
This sequence comes from Lactarius sanguifluus, assembly GCA_021527775.1. Taxonomy (NCBI): domain Eukaryota; kingdom Fungi; phylum Basidiomycota; class Agaricomycetes; order Russulales; family Russulaceae; genus Lactarius; species Lactarius sanguifluus. The sequence goes on along the minus strand of JAKEYF010000112.1, from coordinate 84,112 downwards.
ATGTGATACTACCATCTGCTGACTGATACGATGAGTCCGTGACTAATTACTCCCTACTAATGACGCCACAGCCAGTAAGTAGGAGTCCACTTCGCGTTCCGTAACAAGTGGCCTGTGTGGACTAGTGGAGCACTGTAGCACAAGAACTGTCTGTAGTATTGTAGCACGTTGTCCTCACGGTCCATTTGCTTTCTGGAAGAGTCTTGAATGTAAGTATGCAACCTTTGTCGCATGATCTGGCGCCACGGGGTAAGATGTTGACGAGCGATTGCCAAAACCAGGCCAGTTGCGTGAACAAGATCCATCAAGGGTCCTACACAGCTCACGTGTAACGCCACCACAGGGGCATTAAGTACGAGGTGTACTTCGGTTAAGTCACGGATGGTAATGGGACGGGAGTGAGTCAGTTACGACTCAGTTCGGTGGTGAACAAGTACCACTTGGCCTCCGTGGACACAAGGGTAATAGCAAGGACAAGCTCAAGCTCAACGGCGAGCAAAAGAGGGGAGTCAAGCGAAAGTGCGACTCAAGGGATCGGATCGTGAGAATGGACAGCGGTGTGGTATTACACAAGAAGTCAAGTCTACCGTACAAGCTAGGTAGCGTGAGACTTATATACTAGTACACGATGTTTGTCAGAGACAAACATATGGCGCGATCCTAGGATCCGGGTCCTAGAGAGCTAACAAAGGGAGAATATGAAAAGAGAACAAGGGAATCCCACGGGACGACGCGTGGATCAGAAGTCGTCAGCGGGTTCTGGAAGTCACACCACGGGGCGTCGTAACGGTCATGCGCTAGGCGCAAGATAAGAGCCGAGGCATGGATCGAAGCGGATCGTATCGTAAAAGTACAATGGAAAGTCAGCACAGAATACGAGTCACGGGATGCAAAGGGAAGCGCGGAAAGTAGGAGGGAAAATCGTAACATCACGCAAGGAGGGGTCTATATAGCGAATGAGTGTGTCGACTCGCTGTGGGTCTGTCGGTGTGCACTCATATGCTAGGCCTTCAAATTCCTCCACGAAGTCCTTGAATGTGTCTGCACGGCCCGAAAGGTAAGGTGCATACTTCAAACGAGGGGGCATTGCTGCCGGTCCGATGCGAGGCGCATAAGGGTTGAAGACAACTACCGTGATTATCGCCCTGCTGTCTATAGAGAATTCATTAGACTGAGTTATGTCAGCTCTCTTGGTCCAGTGGTAATGTTCTGAATTACTCATTACAGTATGCACGGCATTCGAATCCACGGTAGCACAGTTCATTAATAAATGTACCTCTCTGTAAGTGTAAGACTTGTAAGACAAAATATCGTTAATATTGGATGTATTATTTGTGGCATCATTTGGAAAAAAAAAAAGATTATTAAGAATGACAATATAGTTTTTCCAATCATTTGTCCTCTAGATTATAATTAATTATAAGCCCCTTCCAAATCTGCAATAAATGACAATACACTCATACATAGAAGTACTTGAAACCCCTAAAATTGATTATAAGTGCCTATGACACTAGGAAGAACTGTAATCAATCACCGAAGATTTCGAATTTCAGGGCACCATGATAATCACTTAGAGCAATTGCCAATCTGGGGTCCAATTGCATCACTTGTGGCAATTATAATTACTTATAATTACTGATAAACTCCTTGGGTTTTTGCTGATGTTTTTGGCTGATGCCGGGCCCGACAAACCATGCGCCGTCCCCGAAATGGCAAACTCGCTTCTGCCCACACCCTATCTGCAAAAACGCTCCCGTCGACCCTGTCACTGTCGCTGCACCTATCCGTCAGGAACGTACAATACTCCACACGCATCGACTCTCCCACCAGAGCCAGAGCCCAAGCTCTGGCCAGCAGTTCCAAAAAGCGTCATCGTTCCAGCGCCATCGCCGGTACTAGTGCCTGCGCTAGCTTTCAAGAACATTTCTCCTCTCCATCTCTCCTGAACCGAGGCATCGCGCGATGGCCACGGCGCACCGCCCTCCGGAAGGTGGAGCAGAACACGACGTTCGGCTCATTCGGAGCGATCTACGCCGCGGTGACGCTGCGCGAACTGGACCCACATCTGGCCGAGCAGCGCCGGAGCGATTCGGACGTTGACTGGGCAGCTCGACGTTGAGGTGGCCGAAGTCGAGGACAGCAAGGAGGAGGATGGGGGCATGCTCGATGGGGGCCGATGCGATGACTGCGTTCGTACGCTTGCAATCCCCTCTTCTGCGTCACTTCCCTGTCATCTGAGCTACCATCATCATTGTCTTCGGCAAAGAGCTCCAAGCCTCGTCGTCGCCTTTTGCTGCTGGGGTCACCCACACACCATCGGCCAACTCCAACTCCGCGTCGACCGCTTTGCCATTGGTGCTACCGCACTCTCGCCCTCTTCTTCGTCTTCATCCGCGTCCTCCAATCCTCGCCTCGTCCTCCAAGTCACCCGCCCTGACATGTGCCTGCCCGGCGACGCGCCACACCTTGAAGTACTTTGCAGTCAGATTGTTGGACAGCCTGTCTAAGGATACGATACGGGAAAAGCTGACCAAGAGCAAGAGCTCGATGAAGATCAGAACTTGGACTTGGATTCGGACATTGGGGACGAAGACAGAATCATCGGGCAGATACAGGTACGCGAGGTTCCTTCCACTACGTTTGCCAAGCGATGGCTGATGAACTGGTATTGCAGGACTTCCTCGATGAAAACGACGATATTCTCCGCTCCAAGGATCGCGAGCAGAGAACCGCATCTTCCGGGCCATCTACAACGGCAAGTTCGAGGTCGACCTCGACGACTAATCGACAGTTCACCGAGACCCCACGTACATCGTCGTTAACAGCGAAACCGCCCGCTCATCCTCGCACGTTCTGCTTGTTTTCACAGAACGCAAGAGGAACAGGTACGTCTCTCCGGAACTCCACGATCAATTAGAGTGAAGAAAGTCGAGCGCGCAAGCGTCTGCATGAGCTAGAGCGAATCACCGACGCCGTCGCCGTCGTGGACCCATTTACGCCGAAGAAGAAGAGGTGCGGCAAAAAGGCGCACAAAGCAACCCGACAGGCAGCGGCCGAGACGGTCGTCGGACACATTCGGCGTGTCATGCAAGATCTCTGGAGCGCTCCAAGACTCTCGCTCCCGCCGACGACGCGGCACGCGCGCAATTCGGTGCTCTCGGGAGCGTACGCCTTTAGTCTGAAGAGCCAGAGCAAGGGAAATGACGCGGCGCGCGCGCTTTACTAGGCTCATCGAGACAACGCTTAGCGACTCGTTCGCATGGATTTTGGTCAAGCCGCCGCCGCCACCGCATGGCAGTGGTTGTGCAGGGGAAAGTGAAGGGAAAGGCGGGGAGAAAGCGCGGGGTGGCAAAGTCGTAGGCAGGGTACGTTTCCACACCAAGCTCACAAACCGTTGAGATATGACTTTGGATATGACGATTTTATTTCTGGATGGTCAGCAGCACCAAAAATAGATGCGAATGTTGGGCTTCATGCTTGCGTGATATTGTCACAAAGGCGCTGGATTCCAGAGCCTTCGTAGCGGGATAAGAAACCATATATTGCATAATAGATGCGATTGCACTTGTAGGGGAGCAAGTAGGACTCGGACGAAATAGTCACTATTCTTGTGCATAAATAGGGCCGCCCCTCCGCAAAGAAAACGTTCGTTCGAATCGAAATCGAAAGCGTGCAAACCATACAAAGCACCCCCCATTCCACTTGCCCTCCTTCTACTTCGCAAACTCGCATCGGAAGATGCAAATACCAGAAGATGATGTAGATGGAGCTGCGCGAAGAGAAGGCGAGTAAAAATGCGCGACATCTGACTTTGATTGAAAAACGCGAAAGCCGTACTTTACCCTGTACGAATGATTGCCCGTAAATAGTCACTCCGTTGCCTGACTCACTGTAGCATCAAGGGAACTGGCGGAGAGGACTTGATCCGGGGTGGTTGAGTGCAGATTTTGCAGGTATGGACAGCGACGACTACACCTTATTTCTCTTGGGAGAGAATGGTACGATTCGAATCGGCCAAGGACGCCGCAGAAACCGTGGCTCTTGAATGCGAGACGCGATCGACAGGATTTGCTCACTTCGGATTTTTTGTCCGAACGGCCGCGAACGGGGGATCAGGAAGGAGAAGGCCAAGGTGATGGTAGAATTTTCGATTGCGCTTCCGTGGGGTAAGCGTTGTACTCACTTCCTGTACGGGCGAATGAGCAGCCTCCTGAATGATCGCCCAAGTCAAGAGAGAGAACTTTTGGATGGAGGCACCGAAGGAACAAACACAATTTACTTTTTCTTGCCGGCATCGCTCATGTTGGGAAATCTGCCAGGGGGGTTTGAGGTGGTGCGAAACGTCATAATGTATTATTCGTACTACGTCATGAATGGTTTCACCTGGAACGCGATTCCGCGGGGGCGTGGTTTGAATAAGAATGTGCGGTCACGGTGTGAAAGAGACACGTCATAACACTCACGAACGCTAAGACGAAAAGAGGCGCAAAACGATTCGGCCCCAGCGTGGGAAGGTGATCCTGATTTGGACAAAATGGTGGAGCCAATAGCAGAGCAAGCAGATGTGAGTACGAGTTTGATGAATTATGTCGAAACGACAGGAAAACAGTAGGCGACAAGTGGACAGAAGATGCGTTGATCATGCGTTCTCTGAAATGGACGTCAATAGAACCATGTAGCATCGACTCAATCAAGCAATTTGAGCGTGTTCACACGTGAGGGAAAAAGTGATCGTCGAAGCTGCATTTTATTGCAAAAGTCTGTCAGGAAGCAGCAGGGAGGGAAGATCAAGGTGTCCATACGCTGAGAATGTCAGAGTGACGGAGAAAGTCAAAGAAGGAAGAGGCAAGAAAGAGCGAAAAGGTGATACGGGATTGTGAGATACAATGAGGACGTCGAAGAGAGCTGTGCCAAACAGTGGGAAAAAGTCAGCTGCTCAGTAAGACCCACGAACAGAGAACATCTATATCCAAAAATGGGCCTGACATGTTCCCAGGAGGCGAAAGGAGAAGGTAAGAGGGAGTCGGGTGCGCCGCTCTTAGGTTATCTAGGAAGGACGATAGGGATACGCGGATTAGTAATAGTAGGGAGCGGCGAAACAGCACTTCGCTGTCTGTCTGGCCCGCTGCCAGTGACCGAGGCGAGGCGAGGTCGAGCACGCAGTTATCATCAGATAAGATATAGGGCCAAACACGGTGTCATGCGCACGCGAAAGCAGAACACGTCGAAAGGTGTGGGGAGAGACGATTTGCGAAGAGTAGCACGGGTGGTGGGGGTTGGTGTCATGGAGGACGGGCCAACAGCGGGGAGGTGGAGACTCAGCGGCCCGAGGCCGGGAGGGAAGATTCTTGCTTGCGTGTCTTGGCACCAATCTGGGTGCTGGGCAAGGCGAGAGGGAGAAGAGTGCTTGAGAAGCCCGGTGTTGTACCCGGTGAGTGGGATGTAGATGTAGAGACGGACGGGTAGGGTACCTGTGGAAAGCCCCTCGAGTAGGCTAACCTTGTCCAAATCTTGATAAAAACTTCTGCGATGAATGACTCCGTGCTTCAAGTTGCGGAAGCTGGAGACCGGAAAGACCCACAGCTGCGAGGAGTATTGCGGCGAGCACGCTCTTAGCCAGTGTCATGGGCAAGAATTATTTCCGGACAGTAATCGACACTGTAAGACAGACCAATTGGTCGCGTGAGGGTAGCCACAAGAACGCTGCCGAGAGTGTGAATGACGCAGAACGAAATCAATGGCCATTACGCACCAACGTTAATCCACATCCTCAAGACCGCAGCCCAACACCAGCCGTCTCGTCCCACAGGAGTGAAAACGCGCCCCAATCGGAACAGGACCGCCGCGAAAGGCGCGGCTGAGCAACATCGTCAGGACCCAGAACATGTGCACCAGGACGCCAATCCCACACCTTACCGCGATCAAAACGAGGTCGTCAGTGCCGGCCAAGATAACATCAAAAGAAATAACACACCGAGAAAAAAGGCTACGGTACGCCCAACCCACGGTCCACGCGCCTGCGCGTGGTGGATGCGGTGTAAGAAGCGGCCATTGAATCGGTCTTCTTGACGCTAGTACACCAGGTACGGTATAGGCAATATGGTGAAGTGATTGCGACAGGCCCGTGGTCCACTGGAACGGGCGCGAACGTCTCGATAAGAGGGAACGCGGCAAACTTGTGCGACGCTTGACTATTGGTGGTAATCTGGATGGGCGTTCCCCCTGCCCTCTGGGCGCAATGACGCCCAAGGAGGGCCCTCCGATCCCGATGAACACTAGCAGACGCGAGACAGTACCTTTCACGGCCTTCTGCATGTTAGCAGAGATAGCGGATAGGAGTATCTGGTTCACGGCAAAGGACCAGGACTGCAACCCTTCCAGTCGCTTCGTTTACAGTAACTTATTCCCAGCCTGCCAGCGGACAACACCCTTGACATGCTTGACAGCGTGGGTTGGGGTTATCGATTATCGCGGTTCCCTAGACGCTCGAACCGCACGCTCACTCTATCCCCCATCACTCTGACCTCCAAAACACTCTTCTATCCAGTACGGCCGCTGCGCAAGATTTGAAGCACAGGTAAACGTTCTTGAATTCGTGCATAGATGGGCCATTAACCCGTGCCTACTTGATAGTCACCCACTACGCCTGCTGTCTCCAGCCCGGGTTCCTCAGGATCGCGAATTTTAAGAAGAGGGTACGTCGATCCCTTTTTTTTGTGCAGCGATGCTCGCTCAAGAACCGTCCTTGGACATCACTCAAATCGGCCAGATGGCCAGCGCATCGTCTCAGACTCGGGCGATCGAACAATTCGTGTGTGGAACGCGACTACGGGAGACACAGAGGCAGGCCCATTTACTGGTCACACGTATTCAGTCGGATCTGTGGCATTCTCGCCAGAAGGCCAGCGCATCGTCTCGGGTTTCCATGATCGAACAACTCGTATGTTGAACGCTACGACAAGAAATACGGAAAATAAAAGCCACGTCGACTTCACTAACCACTCCGTGAGGGATGGATATGTGGTAGTGAACTCCTAATGTGGATCCCACAACCACATAGGACGCATCTTCATCGCCCAAGTAATATCTGGGTTGCCGGCGAATACGGAACCCGCCTCGATTTGTCGACTTTCGTACATGGGCAGAGTTGGAATACTTGTATTAACACCTAGGTAGCCGTGGATTTTCTTTAGGTGATCTGAAGTGTAATGTGACGTGCTTCAACAAGCTCGTTAATGCAGTACACGCTAACAACTCAGTAAGTCCAGGTAAGGCGTCGACGCTTTGCCACCAGGGAACGAGAGGTTGAAATCGCCGAGATCCAAATGACTGAAAAAGTAACTGGTTCATCACGACTCTAACGCCCATCTCCTCTTTGTCATTCGGTTCAGATGAGAGGCGACGGCATCACCAAAAACGCAATCGTGACAACGGCGTTCGATATCGCCAGACACGTCGTTCTGAGCGCCTTCCAGCAATGATCGCACAGCCGCTCCCGCTCCCGCTTCATCACATCCTGGTTCGCGCCTACCTTCTCCTTCGCGACGCGACGCACCCCCCTGGTCCGCCGCCAGTGCACCGGAGAAGAGTTCCGCATTCCGCCGCAGCTGGCCTGCCATGTGCACTAGCTGCGCCGCCAGCTCCTCCTGCAGCACCGCAGAGGCAGACGCTGCGTCGCCTCCCGTATTTGGTTCAGGACGTTCATGAGCGCAGGACGTTCAGGAGCGACCCTCTAAAAATGAAGGGGGATAGGCCTTCTAGCCTATACAAAGGCGACGTACCTCATTCACAGATAGCATAGACGCGTCTAGCCTGTCCAGCAGTCCGCAGATGTTCGCGAGGCGCTTCACGAGCTTTCTGAGCATTCAACCAGTTGGCGTCGAGGTCCTCTTGTGTTTGGGCTTCGAGATTGTGGTGAAGAGCACTCACGCCGAAAGTTGAATCCCGTTGTCTTGCTCCACGTTTCCCAGCAATTGTCGGGCGTGCTCCAGTTGCCACAAACTATACGAGAGGGGTAGGGATCTCGCTGAACAAGGGACGCACCTATAGCACACTCTCCGATTCGAGGGATCGCGTCGAGCTGCGTCCCGCTCCCCAGTCGGCCTCGTTGATAGATTGGTCGAGACGTCGGACAAGGCGGACATCTTGGCTGCAAGGATACTGTAACCGTATTATGGCCAGCAGCTCGGTGTGGGTGTGCACAGGCTCGGACCGCAGTATCCCGCTCCGCCAATAGAGACCGCCCTTTATTTCATCTCTAATCTATCGACGTTCTCAATCCGCAGCCTTTCCTTACAACTACTACCAGAGCATTGTCATCCCTTCATGTCCAACCTCTGACACAGTCAGAAAAATGCCAGGCAATGCTCAGAACTTGAAGGAAGACCAGTGGCACCGGCCTTCTTTCGAGCACGGGATTATGACCGGCCGAAAGCAACATAGTGGAGGTGGGGGTCGTGGCTATTGCGAGGGTAGAGGCTTCGGTCGTGGCAGTGGCAGTCGCGGTCGCGGTCGTGGTCGAAGGGGCGGATTGGGCTATGTGGCGATGCACGAGATCGACGGCGATTTTGTCGTTGAGTCACTTCCTTTTCGTACGTCCGACCCTCCCTCATGGCGCATATCCTTCATGGTTGGTGTACTGAAGACCTCAGGGACAACTCCCGGCGCGTCCAAAGGGATACAAATGCGCGGGAAAAGGACGAGGGTTCGGCTTTGATTATGAGCAGGCTATCTTGAGTCGAAACTGCGCAGTGGGAACGCGTCCCTATCGCAATTGCTCTATAAAGACCGCCAATTCCTCAAGCCCATCGCATTCGTGCGGTCCCAACAAACGCCGACCCTCTTTTTAAGAGATGAAGAAATATCCAAGCCCGTAGAGTGCACGTAGCCGAAGAAGCAGGTCCGTCCTTTTTTCTTTGCTGCCGTGGGCTTAGTGTTGACACTTTTTCGGTTTTAGGTGTGCGAGAAGCCAGCCATGTTCCCACTGCCGAGCGCGTCTCGGATTTTCCATGGTGGAAAAAATGCGGCCCTCACCGTCAGAATTTTTATCAGACGAGGAGCTTACGAAAACTGCACCTCCAGTTGCCGCGATCGCTAGTATTACTACAAGAGTCCAGAAGGAGGAAACCCAGTCAGCCGTAACCACAACCAAGGATGGACCCACTGGCTTCTACATTGATAATGAGCTATCACCTGTGCAAGACTCGTCCACTCTACTCATGACATCGCAGCGGAGCATCCCGGCACTGGTATCCTAGGTGAAGACATTGGCCCGGGCGAGGAAGATGACGAAATTATCGTGTACGTCGCGCCTCATCCCCGAAATGGCAAACTCGCATCTACCCCCACTAATCTTCTCCAGACGGAAAAACTCCTCCTCTCGCCCGCCCTGTCCCTGTTGCTGCGCCGGTCCATCGGAAAACGTACGATGTCCCGCATGCCCTGGCGTTCTCACCAGAGCCTGAGCTTAAGCACTGGTCAGAACCAGTTCCAAGAGACGTCGTCACAGCGCCATCGCCAGCACCAGCACCTGTGCTAGCTTTCAAGAACTTTTCATTCTCCCTCCTCTCCAGCTCTCCTAAACCAGCGCACCGCGCGCCGGAAGACGGAGCGTAACACGACGTTCGGCTCATTTGGCGCGATCCACGCTGAGACGACTGCGCGTGGACCCGCAGCGGGTCAAGCGCGCCGCGGCGGGTCGGGCGTTGACCGGGGCAGCTCGACATTGTTGTCGACGAGGTCGAGGACAGCGAAGAGGATGATGGGGCATGCTCGCGGACCAGGACATTGGGGCTGATGCGATGATCGTGTTCGTACGCCTGGAATGACCTCTTCGGTGTCACTTCCTTGTCATCTAGGTATCGTTTTCGGCAAAAGAGTTTCTCGAGCCTCGTCCTCGCCTTCTGCGGCTAGGATCCCCCGTGCGCCATCGGCCAACTCCAACTCCGTGTCGATTTTGCCATTGCTGCCTCTCGCACTCTCGCCATCTTCGTCTTCGTCTGTGTCCACTAGGCGGTGTGACGGCGCCACGGCCCTTGAGCGCGAATCCACCCGCTTTCGGCCATTTCAGAGTCGTCGACCCACCTGTTCCGACTGCCCATCTCGGATGATCTCTGACTGCCACCAACTCGCGTCTTGTCAGTCCTTCCCTTCCCACCTCGTGTCTACTCATTTCTCTTCCCACCATCTCATTTCGCCTTTCGTCGCTCCTGTCAAAATGCCCAATAATCCCGACACCGGCAGCCACCATCGATCAACCACCCCATTCCAGTCGACCCCCTGCCCGCGTCGTCGCTGAAGACCCCACCACGGAACAGCCTCCCTACCATTCCCAGCCTTGCGGGCTTTCTTTCAATTGACACTCTCGAACCCTTGGAACTTGAATCATCCGACGAGTTGGAGATTGATGATGCAGATTTGGGGGGTTCATGAACGGAATCGAGGCCACCCGCGCTGACATGTGCCTGCCTGACGACACCGCATGCCTTGAACGACTTCGCAGTCAGACTGTTGGACGGCTCGTCAAGGATATGATGCGGGAAGAGCTCGACCAAGAGCTGGAGCTTAATGACGATCTGAACTTAAACATGGATTTGGACATTGACGATGAAGACGTCATCACCGCGCGGATACAGGTACGTGAGTTTTCTTCACTACGTTTTCCGAGCGATGGCTGATGCACTGGTACCGCAGGACTTCCTTGATGAAAGCGACGATATCCTCTGCGCCAAGGACCACAAGCAGAGAAAACGCATCTTCCGGGCCATCCACAACAGCAAGATCGAGGTCGTCCTCGACGACTTTATCGACAGTTCACCGAGACCCCACATTCATCTTCGTTAACTTCGGTCCCGCCCACTCATCCTTGTGCCTCTACGCGCGTTCTGTTCTTGTTTCACAAAACGCACGGGGGACAGGTACATCTCTACAGAACTCCATGATGAATGGGAGCGCGACCACGCGAAGAAAGCCGAGAGCAAGCGTCTGTGCGAGCTAAAGCGAATCGCCGCCGCCACAGACCCATTTACGCTTAAGAAGAAGCGCGGCAAAAAGGCACGCAAAACAGCCCGACAGGCTGGCCGCGTCTGTCAGCCTCGAGACAGTTGTCGGACACATTCGGCGTTTCGTGGAGGATCTCGGGAGCGCCCCAACGCTCTCGCTCCCGCTGATGGCGCAGCACGCGCACAAGTTGGTGCACGAGCTCGCGCACGCCTTTAGTCTGAAGAGCAAGAGCGTGGGAAACGGCGCGGCGCGGTTCTCTAAGTTCGTCAGGAGGATGTTTGACGGCGTGCGGGTAGACGAGCGGAATGTCGCGCGGATTTGGTCAAGCCGCCGCCGCCGCATGGGAGCGGTGGTGCAATGGAAAAAGGTGGGAGAAAGATCTGCTTGTGGGATTGCAGTCGTAACGGGATGAGAAACCGTATTGGACTTTGCATGATAGATGGAGTTCTGCTTGCTCTCCAGGTGCAATTATTATAGAGCGGACGAAATTGTCACTATCTTGTGTATTGTACAATTACTGAGGGCCGTACTTCCGCAAAACAAAACAAAAACGCAAGACTTGTCGCCAGAGATTGCCCCAATCCACTTGCTCTCCTTCTACTTCGCAAACTCGCCTTGGAAGACGCAAATATCAGAAGATGATGTAGACGAAACTGTACGGAGCGAAAGCGAGTAAAAAAAGCGCGACATCTAACCTTGATTGCATACTCAACCAAAAGAACGCGAAAGCGTAATTTGCTCTGTACGAATAGTACGGTCACTTTGAGATGTACACACCGATGTCTGACTGTGGCATCAAGAGACTGGCGGAGAGGACCGATGTTGAAAGGTTAATTGAGGGCAGGTTTTGATGTCCTCGATAGCGACGACCACACATGTTGTCGCCTTGTTTCTGTGGGAGAAGATGGTTCAAATCAGTCAAGGACGGCGCCGAAACCGCAACTCTCGGCTGCAAGACGCGATCAGCAGGATTCGCCCCCTTCGGATTTTTGTCCAAATGGCCGCAAACGAGGACCGGGAAGGAGAGGGCCAAGAGAATGAGTTCTCATAATAAGAAGGATGACGCTTCCGTGGGGCAAGCGTAGTAACCCCTTGTATGGGCAAATGAGCAGCACAGCCTTCTGAATGATCGCCCAAGTTAAGTATTTTGAATGGAAGTACAGAAAAGACAAACGCGACTCACTTTTTCTCGCCAGCATCGAACACCGTGACATTGGGTAGTCTGCCGGAGTCTCGAGGGGGGTCACCCTGAGAGGGTTTGTGGTGGTGCGAAACTCCAGAAAAAGTATTCATGCTGCGTCGTGAATTGTTTCACCTGAGGCTGGAATGCGATTCTCACGGGAGGGATAACGTGGTTTCGTTGAGAAGGTGTGGCGTAAAAGAGACACATCACGGAGGTGGAGGAGACATTCTGCGACGAAAAGCCGCGAGGTAGGGCTCCAGCCCCAATGCGTGAGAAAGGGATATTAATTTCGGACAAAAGTAAAGAGACTTAAGCACGGGTTTGCGAGGCAGGAATTGAATTACGTGGTAGACGGGAAACCATAGACAGTAAAACACAGGTGGACAGAGGATGCGTTCTCTGAAATGGACGTCAATAGAACGAAGTATGAAGGCGATTTGAGCAGCCTCGTCCTGCGTCAATTGAATCAAGCAGTTTGGTCGTGTTCACAAAAAAAGGTGCCTGTTGAAGGCGCGATTTATTGCAAAGGTCTGTCATGAAGCAGCAAGGAGGGATGCCAAATGTCTATACGCTGATGTCATGTCAGCGTGACGGAGAAAGTCGGAGGATGAAAAGGCAAGAAAGAGCGAAAAGGTGGTACGGTATTGTGAGTGAGATACAATGAGGACATCGAAGGGAGCTGTGAGTTCAAGAGCCAGCTGCGTAGCAAGGTCCACAAACAGGGAACATCTCCGACTCCAAAATGTGCCCGAAAAGTTCACAAAAGGTGAAAGGTGAAGGTAAGAGGGAGTTGGGTGAGAGAAGTCCCTTCTGAAGTTATCTGGGGACGATAGGATACGCAAGGTAGTAATAGTAGGGGCAAAAGGTGTTCCGGCAGTACTTCGCTGTCTGTTTGGCCCACTGCCGGTGACCGCAGCGGGGTAAGGTCAAGCACGGAGTTCCAGCGCGAAGGAAACGGTTGCGTCGGGAACAACCGCTCTTCCGTTTCACTCGACCCGGCGTCGTTTCCTTGCGAGAGAGGGTTTGGGAACGACTATCGACGCACGGTGATTGTGACTGGACGTTGTAGCTCCACGCCCAGAGAAGACGCAGACACACCGAGGAGAGCTTCCTCCCCGGATATCGGGAAACCGGCCAGATCAACGGCGAAGAGTAAATTGGATCGTTCATGCGCGTTCAAGCGGAGCGGGAGCAACTCCGGGGGCGACTTGCCATCCCCCGGAAGAAGGCGCACATGCGCACCCCTGCTCCACCGACGGTGACGTCGACTGCTTGGACAGAGAATCCCTATGGTGCTTGGTCCGGATGCTCTGGTTCAACATAGAGCATCACGGTGCCTCTACGTGGCCAGCCGCGAGCGCATCGGGTGACAGGGATGGGTATCACCAAATAAGATATAAGGGACAACCACTGTGCGCACGTGGAGGCAAGAGACTTTGAAAGGTGTGTAGCGAGACGATTTGCGGAGGGTAACACGGGTGACGAGGGTTGGCGATGTGGAGGACAGGTCGACAGCGGCAGCAGAGAGGCTGGGAGGGCAAGGTCCTGCTTGCGTGTCTTGGCACTGATCTGGGCACTGGGAAAGGCGAGAGGGAGAAGAAGAGCGTTTGAGAAGCTCGGCGCTGTGCTTGGTGAGTAGGATATAGATGTATAGACGGGTACCTGCCGAAAACCGCTTATAGTAAGAAGGTCAACCTGTCGATAAAACTTTGTCGTACTTCTGTGCGTGACAGTGCGTCGGCGAATGACTCTGCGGAGTCCGCGCTTGCGGAAGCTGGGGACCTAGGAAAGACCTGCGCAGGGAGGAGCATTGACACGAGCACTGATGAGTACTGATGCACTGATGTCGTGGCATAGGCACCAGTCTTCCGCACGGTAATCGACGTTGTAAGATAGACTAATGGGTCGCGTGAAGGTAGCCGCAAGAACTGTACCGAGAGTGTGATTCCCAGCCTGCCAGGACAACACCCTTGACAACTGTGGGATTATCGATTATCGCGTTTCCGTAGACGCTCGAACCGCACGCTCACTCTATCCCTCATCACTCTGACCTCCAAAACACTCTTCCATCCAGTATCGCTGCGCAAGATTTGAAGCACGGGTAAATGTTCTTGAATTCGTGCGTAGATGGCCATTAACCCATGCTTACTTGATAGTGACCCACTACTCCAGCCCGCCCGGGTTCCTCAGGATTGCGAATTTCAAGAAGAGGGTGCGTTGATTCCTTTTTTTTGTGCAACGATGCTCGCTCAAGAACCGTCCTTGGACAGCACTCAAATCGCCGGATCGGCCAGATGGCCAGCGCATCATCTCAGGATCGAACAATTCGTGTGTGGAACGCCACCACGGGAGAGACAGAGGCGGGCCCATTTACTGGTCACATGGATTCAGTCTCGTTTGTGGTATTCTCGCCAGATGGCCAGCGGATCGTCTCACCCCATGATCGAACAATTCGTATTTTGAACGCTACGACAAGAAATACGGAAAATACAAGCCACGTCAACTTTACTAACCCCTCCGTGATCAACGAGGAGGGATGGATATGTGGTAGTGAAGGTGGACTCCTAATCACATAATAGGGCGCATCTTCATCGCCCAAGTAATATCTGGGTTGCTGGCGAATACGAAACCCGCCTCGATCTGTCGACTTTCGTACATGGGCAGGGTTGGACTACTTGTATGGATACCTAGATAGAACTGCTACAGTAATCCGTGGATTTTCTTTAGGCGACGCGAAGTGTAATGTGACGTGCTTCAAGTTGATAATAGCTCAGTAAGTCACAGGCAAGGCGTCGACGCTTTGCCATCAGGTAACAAGAGGTTGAAATCGCCGAAACCCACACTCAATAATTGGAAAAATAACTGGTTCGTCACGACGCTAACGCCCATATCCTATTGCCTCTGATGTGAACTGAATGACAAGAGCATCACCAAAAACGCAATCGCAACATATCGCCAGACGTTCCGAGTGCCTTCCAGCGGCGATCGCATAGCCGCTCCCATTCCATCACCTCCTGGTTCGCGCCCATCTTCTCCGCGACGCGACGCCTCTGGTCCGCCGCCAGCGTGCCGGAGGAGAGCTCCACATTCCACCGCAGCTGGCCTGCTATGTGTGCTAGATGCACAGCCAGCCCATCCTGCAGAGCCATGTTGTGCTGCAGCACCGCAGAGGCAGATGCCGCATCGCCCCCCGTATTGCGCCCGCCGGTCGTAGACAGCGTCCGATCCGGCGGCAGAAAGGTGCCTGGATCGTCGGCCGAGCCAAGGAGTAGGTCGACATCTGCTGCAGCTGCGGCTGCGGAGGCCTCCGCATTCTCAGTGGTGAGAACACCTGACGTGCGAGGGTGGTGCAAGGCGTTGTACCGTTGGCAGATCGGGTTTCGGGTGACGGATGGGGACGGGCGCAACACGGTAGGAAGGAACAGTTCTAGATGGTGAGGGTTCAGGAGTGACCCTCTAGAAAGGATCGATACTGTAATAAAGGCATTCTAGCGTACACACAGCGACGCACCTCGTTTACGGATAGCATAGAGGCGTCCAGCCTGTCCAGCAGGCCACGGATGTCCGCGAGACGCTTCCCGAGCTTTCTGGGCATTCAGCCAATCGGTGGAAAAGTCCCCTTGTGTTTGTGTTTCGAGAATGTGGTGAAGAGCGCTCACGCCGAAGGTTGAATCTCATTGTCGAGCTCCACGTTTCCCGGTAATTTTTGGGCGTGCTTCAATTGATACAAGGGGTTTTCTCACGACGAGCGGGTTCGGGGTCTCGCTGAACAAGGGACGCACCTGTGGAACTCTCTCCGATTTGAGCCATTGCGTCTGTCCAGCACCCTGGAGCAAAAGAAGTATAAAGTGTTGCGAAACGCAGCGACAGCATAGTGTGTATTTACCCATAGAGGCTCAAATGCGGAACCGGAGGCCGTATATTGCAAGGAAAGTAAGTGAATCGACTGCTGTCAAAGAGAAACTGACCTTTGGGTCAAATAGAACAGCCTGAGTGGGTGTTCATAGCAGATGGCAGGCGGAAGCCGGGGTGTCTCGGGAGACGACTGCCACTGTAGGCACTTTTCTGTACGCGGATCTGTCCACGAGCGACGCAGTCATCGTTTGTGTTATCCCGGCTTTTATCGCGGTCTTCCCCAATGTTTCCAACGTCTATACTTCACTCATCCCTTGCCGGTGATCGACGTAGCCAAATCTTGTGCAACCGCAAGCGTAATCGATATCCGAAGCGTTCGTGTTTTCTTCACTCCCTTTTCATACATAATCTGAGTAACCACCAACCAGTATTGCCACCAGCGTCCAGAAGGAGGAAATCGGTCCCGAACCACTAGTGCAATACTTGTCTACATCTACCAATGACATCGCAGTGGAGCATCCTGGCAATGGTATACTAGGCGAAGATATTGGCGAAGATGACGACCATGAAATCGTCGCAAACGTCGCGCCTCATCCTCAAAATGGCCAACTCGCTTCTGCCCACACCCAACCTTCTCCTCCAGACGCAAACTCCCTCCCTCCTCCCGCTGGCCCCGCCCCGCCCCGCCCCGCCCCGCCCCACCCGCTATGCCGTCCATTGGATACTCTGCACGTACCAGTTCTCCTACCAGAGCTTGAGCCCAAGCTCCGGCCAGAACCAGTCCCAAAATACAACGTCGTCCCAGCGCTGTCTCCGACATCAGCACCTGCGCTGGCTTTCAAGATCCTCCACTTCCTAAACCGTCGCACCACATGCAATGGCCACGTCGCGCCGCCTGCCGGAAGGCAGTGCGGAGCACGATGTTCGGCTTATTCGGCGCGCACTGGACCCGCGTTATTAGGCCGAGCAGCGCCGCGGCGACCCGGAACGTTGACCGGGGCGGCTCGACGCGGGGGTGGCCGAGGTCGAGGACAGCGAGGAGGACGACAACGGGGGCATGCTCGTAGACCAGGAGATTGGGGCTGATGCGATGACTGCGTTCGTACGCCTGGAACGGCCCCTCCCGCGTTACTTCCTTGTCATCTGAGGTACCATCGTCATCGTCTTCGGGCTAAAGGAGCTCCTTAAAGCCTCCTCGTCCTCGTCCTCGCCCTCGCCTTCTGCGACTAGGATGTCTCGCATGCCATCGGCCAACTCCAACTCCGTGTCGACCTCTTTGCCATTACTTCCACTCGCTCATTCTCCCTCGTCTTCATCAGGCGGGTCCTTACCTCGTCCTCCATGTCACCCGCGCCGACATGTGCCTGCCCGACGACGCCCCGCGCCTTGAACGACTTTGCAGTCGGACTGTTTGACGGCCCATCAAGGGGAAGAGCTTGACCAAGAGCAGCAGCTCGATGACGATCTAGACTTGGCCTTGGATTTGGACATTGACGATGAAGACAGCATCATCGCGCGGATACAGGTACGCGAGTTTCTTCCACATGTTTGCTGGGCGATGGCTGATGCACTGGTACCACAGGACTTCCTTAGTGACAACGAGTATATCCTCCGCGCCAAGGATCGCAAGCAGTGAAACTGCATCTCCAAGGCCATCCACAAAGGCAAGTTCCAGGTCGTCCTCGACGACTTTATCGACAGTTTACCGAGTACGTACCTTACATCTTCGTTAACAGCCGTCTCGCCCGCTCATCCTTGTGCTTCTATGCGCGTCTTGGTTCTTGTCGTACAGAACCGCGGCCGCCGTCGACCCATTTGCACTCACGAAGAAGCGTGGCAACAATGCGCGCGAAGCAGCCCGACAGGCGGCGGCATCCGTCAGCCTCGAGATGGTCGTCAGACACAAGCGGCGCTTCGTGGAGGATCTTCGGAGCGCTCCGACGCTCTCGCTCCTGCCTATGGCGCGGCAAGTGCGCAAGTCGGTGCACAAGCTCGCGTATGCCTTCCGTTTCATGAGCGAGGCTCGTCAAGACGATGCTTAGCGGCGTGCGGGCAGACGAGCAGAATGTCGCACGAATTTTGGTCAAGCCGCCGCCACCGCCGCATGGAAGCGGTGCAAGGGAAAGGGAAGGGAAAGGCGGGGAGAAAGATCCGCCCGCAGAATAGCTGAGTCGTAGACGGAGTACGTTTCTACACAAAGCTCTAGATATGACTATCTGTGCTAATTTCTTTTTTCTTGTTGGTAGGGTGCACCAAAGATAGATGGGTCGAATGTCGGGCTCCAGGCGTTGTCGGCCATGTGATGGGAAGAGGGATTCAGATCGGTGCCATCGGCGGTGGTGGATTAGACGCCCTCCCCCCTGATATCAGAATTGGGGCTCGCGAGCTCGCGCAGTGGTTATAATACAACATCAGGTGTACGACATGATGGCTTGTTACATCTTCGAGGTGGGGTATAGTCTATACAACGTCTAGTACCACCAATAAAAAGAACTTCTCCGGACTTGGTGTGAGATGAGAGGGTCAGGGAGTGCTGCTGGTGTCAGTAGCTGTTCTGACGTCTTTCTTTTCGTGGTGTTGTCAAAGGCGCTGGCTGTCTGGACGTTTGTAGGTTGAACGAGATATGAAACCGTGTTGGACGTCCAATTGGATGATAGATGGCTCTCTATAACTGTGAAGGAAGCAAGCAGGGCTGGGACGAAAAATCCGCTCTATCTTGTTCTGATGCGGCATTAGTACAATCGCCGCTATATAAACTAGAAATTGGAAGCGTGCAAACACACAACTCATCCCCCAATCCACTTGTTCTTCTTTGACTTCGCAAACTCGCTTTGGAAGACGCAAAGCGCAAACATCAGAAGATGGTGTAAATGAAACCATACGAAGCGAAGGCGAGTAAAAAAGGCGCGACATCTGACCTTGATTGCGTAAATTGAAAAAATGCGAAAGCCGTACTTTACTCCGTACGAATAGTGGTCCCTAACCAAGCCCTTAACAGTCACTTTGAGATGTACACACCATTGCCTGACTCACTGTGACATCAAGAGACTGGCGAAGAGGACTGGAAGGTCGAAGCCCGAAGGGGCAGATTGCGCAAGTATGGGATGTCTTCGATAGCGATGACTACACATATTGTCTCCTTGTTTCTGTCGGGAAGGGAGGTATGATCCGAATCGGCCAAGGACGCCGCAGAAACCATGGCTCTCTGCCGCGGGATACGATCGGCAGGATCCGCCCACTTCTGATTGTTGTCCAGACGGCCGCGAATGAGGAGAGGCAAGGTGATGGTAGAGTTCGCCTTTGTTTTCATAGGAAGGATTACGCTTCCGTGGGGCAAGCGTTGTAGTCACCTCCTGTACGGGCGCGAATGAGCGGCCTCCCGAATGATCGCGCAAGTTAAGAGAGAAATTTTGGATGGAGGTACGGCACAACACGTTTTCTCACTGGCATTGCTCACCGTGACATTGGGAGATCTCCCGGAGTCCTGAGGGGGGTTTGTGGTAGCGCGAAATTCCAGAAACGTATTCGTACTACGTCGTGAATTGTTTCACCTAGCTAGAGTGCGATTCCCACGGGGGGATAATTAAGTTCGTTGAGGTGTGGTGCAAAAGAGACGCATCACGGGGTGGAAGAACTTCAGTATGAGCGCGAACGCCAGGCTACAATGCGTGAGAAAGTGGTCCTAATTTGGACAAGGTAAGAGCAAACATAAGTCCGAGCTGGGAGGAATTGAATTATGCCGCAGACGCAGTAACACAGGGTGGAAGAGGGCGGGCGTTCCCTGAAAGGGGACACCAATAGAAAGAAGTGGGAACGCGATTTAGGCCTATGCAGCCACGTCCTGCGTCGACTGAACCAAGCAGTTTGAGCGTGTTCACAAAAAAAGTGCTTGTTGAAAGTGTGGTTTATTGCGAAAGTCTGTGCACAATGACAGGAAGTAGCAGGGAGGGAAGACCAAAGTGTTCATACGCACAGAGAAAGTCAAAGGAGGGGGGGAAAGGGGGGGAAAAAAGAGCGAAAGGGCGGTACTGTATCGTGAGGAATACAACGAGGACGTCGAAGGGAGCTGTGAATTCGAAGAGTGAAAAAAGTTTGCTACTCAGCAAAATCCACAAATAGGGAACATCTCTGACTCCAAAATGTGCCCGACATGTTCACAGAAGGTGAAAGGGGAAGGTGAGAGGAAGTTGGGTGCGAGAAGTCCGCTCTTAAGTTATCTGGGATGGATGATAAGATAAGCGGGGTAGTGATAGTAGGGAACGGCGAAAGGGTTCCGGCAGCACTTCGCTGTCTATCTAGCCTGCTGCTGGTGACCGTCGTGGGGTGAGGAGGAGCACGCAGTTCCAGCGTGAAGGAAACGGTTGCGCCGAGAACAGACGCCCTTCCATTCCACCCTCGACCCGGCGTTGTTTCGGTGTGACAGAAAGCTTGAGACCGGTTGCCAGTGATTGTGACTGGACGTCATAGCTCCTCGCCAAGAGAAGACGGGACATGCCGAGGAGCGCGTCCTCTTCAGATATTGGGGAACCGACCAGCTCAACGGGGAAGAGCAAACATATTGTATTATTCGTGCGCACTCAAGCGGAGCGGGAACAACTCCGTCGAGGGTGGCAGGGACGGGTATCATCAAATAAGATATATAAGCACAAATATGGTGCGCACGTAGAAGCAAGGGACGTCGACAGGTGTGCGGCGAGACTATTTGCGGAGCGTAGCACGGGTGGCAGAGGTTGGCGTCGTGGAGCATAGGTCGACAGTGGGCGGCGGCGGCGGCGGCGGAGAGGCTGGGAGGGAAAAGTTATGTATCTTGATACCGATCTGGGTACTGAGAAAGGCGATAGGGCGAAAAGTATTTGAGAAGCTCGGCGCTGTTCTAGGTGAGTAGGATCTTGATGAAGAGAGGGACTGATGGTGTAGCTACAGAAAGCTCCTCAAGTAGGTTAACCTCGTCCGGACCACGATAAAACTCGTCGTGCTCCGGTGCGCTGGTGAACGGCTCCGCATGTGCGGACGCTGAGGACCTGGGAAGGCCCACTTTCGCGAGAAGCATTGCTGCGAGTATGCTCCTAGCTGGTGTCATGAGCACCGGTTTCTCCCGCACGGTAATCAACGCTGTGAGACAGACCGATGGGTCACGTGAGGGAAGTCGGAAGAACACTGCTGAGAGAGTGAATGATGCGGTAAAGAATCAGTAGCCATTACGCACCAACGACGATGCACATCGATAAACCGCAGCCTACACACCAACCGTCTTCTCCCACAGGAGTGCAGACTAGCCCCAATCAGAACAGGGCCGCTGCGAAAGCACAGGCGAGCAACCCCATCAGGACTCAGAACATGCGCACAAGGATGCCAATCTCACACCTTACCACAGTCAAAACGAAGTCGTCAGTGCCAGCCAAAATAACGTCAAAAGAAATAACACTCCAAGAACAAATGCGACGATGCCGTCCTCCAAGCGCCAACGTGCAGTAGACTCCGTGCAGGAATGGGCCTTCGAAGCGGACCTCATGAGGCTGTTACACCAGGTATGGCATAGACGGTATGGTGACACGGTTTCCACCAGACCACGGACCTACCGGAATGGGCGTGAAAGGCTTGACAACAAGGAGCGGGGCAAACTTGTGTGACGCTGGACTCGTGGTGGTAATTTGGATGCACGTTATGCTGCTCTCGGGCACCGGCACGGTGACAGCCTGTGAGGTACCCCCCATCCCGATGAATGCTAGTAGGCGCGAAGCCGTACACTGCATGGCCTTCATATTCTTGCAGAGATGGCGCATCTTGAGCTTCCACTGACCGTCGGAGAAACCACTAGCAGCGGCTGGTCCCGCATTCACTGCAGCGTGCCCCAAGCGCATGGGGGAGAAATCTTCAGGGGCAATCATGACATGGGATTCGCTGCGGCTGTAAGGGTATAAAACGACAAGTAACGACGAGGTCTGAGTTCGCCCCGATCGATATGATAGAAGGACTTACCGAGACAGCATCGGCGACGAGAAGGGATAGTTGTGCATCTCATATCAATGTCTGTTCTTCCGAGAGTATGGTTTAGAAGGGAGGAGTAAGAGTGGCTGTCTGGGAAATTGGGAGTGAGGAGTAGGCCCGTTGAACACAATCGAGTCACAGGTGTATAGGACAGAGCCTTAACTGCACCGCACCTGTTCACTCCAAGTCCATTTGAGACCCAAAATTATAGGGAATGCCAAACAGGTGGTCTGCAGTCGCTAAGGCTGAGAGCGCAGCGTTTCGTGAGTTTGAAAAAGTAAATAAAAAGAGCTGACAGAGGGTAGCGATGTTATGCCGGTAAGTAACGGAGATCCTCCAGAGAGATCGTCACGTAGAATTTACAGTACCGCAACCAAGAGTGCAGCCCTCTTTTCCATTTACATAATTGAATTTATTCCCAGCCCGTCAGTGGATAACACCCTTGACAGCTGTGGGAGTATTCGGAATTCCACAGGATGGGTTGGGCGTTATCGTGGACAGCTCGTGGTCACCTAGACGCTCGGACCGCACCTCACTCTATCCCCCATCACTCTAGCACCCAAAACACTCTTCTATCCAGTATGGCCGCTGCGCAAGATTTGGAGCACGGGGAAATGGCTTCGAATTCGTGCGTAGATGGTTATTTAGCTGCGACATTCTTGATAGTAACCCACTACTCCAGCCCAGGTCCCTCAGGATCGCGAATTTCAGGAAGAAGGTGCGTCGATCCCTACTTTTTGTGTAACGATGCTCGCTCAATAGTCCTTTGACAGCACTCAAATGGCCGAATCGCGGGGAAGCCTATCCCGTGTTGAGGTGACTGGTATGTACTGGAATCCTAACTCGTTGATGCCTTGATAGTCGTTTATGCCCTTTGTTAGTCCTCCGGGCGCACGATCTCCCAAGTATCAAGAAACGGCGAGGCCTGAAGAGGTCCTTCTATGTCACTATAACCCATGATACGACAACGAAGAAGACGAAAAGCGGCCGGATTGATGGCCCGACGGTGCACTGGGACCAGCCGCTTGGCGTCTTGTAGGACTTTTCTTTTTGTCTGATTTTTTTTGGCTAAAAGTTCAGTTCAGTTCTACACAACGGTCTTCACATCTCATACTACGTCTTTACGAGAAGCGGCGCTTCCACGCCGATGTCGTCATCGGAACGCACGAAACAACAATACCCGTCGAAACACAAATGGGTTCGTATCTTATTAGAAACCTTACTTACATGACTAGCTGAACATCTTGTGTGTAGAAGTCCCTTATGTCCTCACCAACCACGACGAACAGTCTGCACAGTCGAACCAACCGGTCACGCTCTACTTGACGGTCGTTGTGTCACCTCCCGAGAATGCTCTCCGAGACGCCGACGAAGCTATGACAACAATTAATCTCTCGAATAAATGGGAAGGTGCTCTCGTGAGAATCAAGTGGGTGGTGGATACGTTGGGCCCAGTTGCAGAAGTGCGTCACGACATCCTTCTTTTTGCCGATCCTTGACCGAGCCGAATGTCGTCCTCAGCTGCACCCGATTGCAAAGATGGCACACGGTCTACTTTCTGCGATTCCCAAGGTGATCTATTCGCGCTATTGTCGGATTGAAATACGTATTCAACGTTTATTTGTGTGCTAGACCCTCCTAGAACAGTTTCAACGCGACGACAACGTCCAAACGTTACTTGCCGCCATACATGATGCGTTTGATTTCGCAAACCAGGAAGACCGTTTCAAAGCGATCCGACGTGATTCAAGTTCCAGGCAGGCACGAATCCTTACGCTCATGTTGCAGCACGCCTGTAATTGCTGTGACTTTATCCGATCATACGCGAACGATTCACAATTCTGTACGTAATCTTTACCCATTTCAGTCGGCCGACGTAATCATGCAGTTTTTCAGGGATGCGAACATTGAAGAATACCGGCAACCAAGTCGACAAAAAAATCGAGGACTTCCGCGCCACCCTTCTCGACCAACGAAAGGCTTTCTTGGACGAGGCTACGATCACTACAGAGATAACCGCACTCCAAATTCTGGATGACGTGGGGATAATATCGGCCGACGTCGGCAAGATTTCGAGTCAGCTCGACGGGATAGCTACCCAGGTGAAGTGGGTGTCTAGCCAAGTGTCAGACGCAGGTACGTAGTCCTGATACCGAAGGTTATCGATCTGACAGTCGTTATAGAACTGGATAGAAAAATTGGAGAAATCCCATATGGGACGGGTTCGCGATTCACGCCCGACAAGGGTTGTCTTACGGGAACACGCACGGCCTTCCTGGACTTCATCGATAATTGGGTGAACGATCCCGCTTCGGAGCGTTGTCTCGTTCTTTTCGGGCAAGCAGGCACTGGAAAGTCATCGATTGCGCACGAGATCGCGCGTCGTTTCCACAAAATCCATCGTCTTACGTCATCGTTTATATTTTTACGGAAGGAGCAATCTAAACCTTATCACCTCTTCACGACTCTTGCTCGCGACCTCTCCGACCGCTATCCTTCGTTCAAAGCTGCGCTGGGAAAGGTCGTGAAGGACAACTCCTCTCTTCGAACTGGAACACGTGACTACGGTACCCTGTTCGAATCCCTTATCCTGGCGCCGCTTAAGGATCTGCACATTGTTGGTCCTATCCTTGTCGTAATCGATGCCTTGGACGAGAGTGGGGACGCAACTGGTAGAAAGGGGTTACACACATTTCTCGCTAAAAACCTCATCAGACTCCCGTCGAACTTCCGTGTGCTCATCACCTCGAGACCAGAGGACGGCATCGGGTCTGCCCTCGATGGAGCGCAATCCGTCAAGACCAAACACATGAATGATTCTGAGCTGGCTGCTAGAACACATGACGATATTCTCGACTTTCTTCGGGAGGATCTCCCTTCGGACGAGTTCAGAGATTATGGCGTCGATCTGGCAATAAAGGCGGAGGGTTTGTTTCAGTGGGCGGCCGTTGCCAGTCAATTCATCCTAGATCCTCCTGGCCGCTTTGGTTATAGCAGAGAAAGGTGTATAAACCATCTACTGAAAGTCAGTGCAAATCGCGAAGGACAAGACCCGTTGGATGAGTTATACAAAGAAGTGCTCGAAGGATACTTCACAGACCAAGAAGCGCGGTTTCTTTTCCGCTCTGTAGTGGGACAGCTTATCACTTCGATCGAACCCCTCAGTATCCGCTCCCTAACCACGCTGCGGCGACACACCTCCTCCGACGGTGATGCCGTCGTTCGATTGCTCCGTCGCCTTGGCTCATTGTTAAGCAACGTCAATTCATCCGATGAAAATCTTCCCATCGTTCCTCTCCATACATCCTTCCGCGATTTCCTTACAAATGAAGTGAAGAGCGGTGAACACTTTTGTGTGAGCCTTCGTGACGCTCACCATCATTTGGCCCATTCCTGTCTCAGTCTACTGCTCAAAGACCTCAAATTCAACATCTGCAACCTCGAAACGTCGTATCTTGCTAACAAGGATGTCACAGACCTTAACTCCCGTGTTGAGAAACACATCCCACCTGCGCTGTCGTACGCGTGTCGTTTCTGGGACGATCATATGGAACATATCGGTTTTGAAAAGGATTTTTTCGGAAAACTTCGAACTTTGTTCACGACGAAACTTCTGTTTTGGTTGGAGGCCCTTAGCTTGACAAGTGACCTGGGTCTTGCCTCGGCAGCGTGCTCGGCTCTGAAGAAGTGGTTAGCATTCGGTCAAGGTGTCAGTGCAAGCGTTGATTCGATGAGGAAGGCAAACAACTAATAACTAGGATCGCAACAGGTTTCTCAAACAGAACTGGAGAATTTCAGGTCGTTCGTCAATGATGCCTCTGTATTTATACGGTATTTCGGGATGACAATGGCAAAGAGTGCTCCACATGTGTATCTTTCTGCTCTACCATTTGCGCCGTCTTCTTCTCTTGTCTCAGCACATTATTCGGGCTCATTTCCTGGAACATTACGGGTGGAACGTGGGCGACTATCCCATTGGCCATCTTCGGAGATGGTGATTCGAGACGTTGGGGGTGGAGTCGCTTCGATTGCAATCTCACCGGATGGCCAGCGGATCGTATCAGGCTCGGAAGATGGAACAATTCTTGTGTGGAATGCGACTACGGGAGACACAGAGGCGGGCCCATTTACTGGTCACACGGATTCGGTCTGGTCTGTGGGATTCTCGCCAGATGGCCAGCGGATCGTGTCAGGCTCGGACGATGGAACGATTCGTGTGTGGAACGCGACTACGGGAGACACAGAGGCGGGCCCATTTACTGGTCACACGTCTTCGGTCATGTCTGTGGGATTCTCGCCAGATGGCCAGCGGATCGTGTCAGGCTCTTCCGATCTCACAATTCGTGTGTGGAACGCGACTACGGGAGACACAGAGGCGGGCCCATTTGCTGGTCACACGTCTTCGGTCTTGTCTGTGGGATTCTCGCCAGATGGCCAGCGGATCGTGTCAGGCTCGCACGATAAAACAATTCGTGTGTGGAACGCGACTACGGGAGACACAGAGGCAGGCCCATTTACTGGTCACACACATTCGGTCTGGTCTGTGGGATTCTCGCCAGATGGCCAGTGGATCGTGTCAGGCTCGCACGATCGAACAATTCGTGTGTGGAACGCGACCACGGGAGTCACAGAGGCGGGCCCATTTACTGGTCACACGCATTCGGTCTGGTCTGTGGGATTCTCGCCAGATGGCCAGCGGATCGTGTCAGGCTCGGACGATGGAACAATTCGTGTGTGGAACGCGACTACGGGAGACACAGAGGCGGGCCCATATACTGGTCACACGGATTCGGTCTCGTCTGTGGGATTCTCACCAGATGGCCAGCGGATCGTGTCAGGCTCTTCCGATCTCACAATTCGTGTGTGGAACGCGACTACGGGAGACACAGAGGCGGGCCCATTTACTGGTCACACGGATTCGGTCTTCTCTGTGCGATTCTCGCCAGATGGCCAGCGGATCGTGTCAGGCTCTTTCGATGGAACAATTCGTGTGTGGAACGCGACTACGGGAGACACAGAGGCGGGCCCATTTACTGGTCACACGGATTCGGTCTGGTCTGTGGGATTCTCGCCAGATGGCCAGCGGATCGTGTCAGGCTCGGACGATCGAACAATTCTTGTGTGGAACGCGACTACGGGAGACACAGAGGTGGGCCCATTTACTGGTCACACGCATTCGGTCTGGTCTGTGGAATTCTCGCCAGATGGCCAGCGGATCGTGTCAGGCTCTTTCGATGGAACGATTCGTGTGTGGAACGCGACTACGGGAGACACAGAGGCGGGCCCATTTACTGGTCACACGTCTTCGGTCACGTCTGTGGGATTCTCGCCAGATGGCCAGCGGATCGTGTCAGGCTCAGACGATCTCACAATTCGTGTGTGGAACGCGACTACGGGAGACATAGAGGCGGGCCCATTTACTGGTCACACGGATTCGGTCACGTCTGTGGCATTCTCTCCAGGTGGCCAGCGGATCGTGTCAGGCTTGGCAGATGAAACAATTCTTGTGTGGGACGCGACTACGGGAGACACAAAGGCGGGCCCATTTACTGGCCACACGTCTTGGGTCAGGTCTGTGGGATTCTCGCCAGATGGCAAGCGGATCGTGTCGTGCTCGTTAGATGGAACAATCCGTGTGTTCAACGCGACTACGGGAGACATAGATGCGGGCCCATTTACTGGTCACACGGATTCGGTCTTTTCTGTGGCATTCTCACCAGATGGCCAGCGGATCGTGTCAGGCTCGGACGATCAGACAATTCGTGTGTGGAACGTTACGACAGGGAATACGGAAACTACAAGCCACGTCGACTTCACTGACCACTCCGTGATCAACGAAGATGGATGGGTATATGGTGGTAACGGTGAACTTCTAATGTGGATCCCGCCACCACATAGGGCACATCTTCATCGCCCAAGTAATATCTGGGTTGCCGGCGAATACGAAACCCGCCTCGATCTGTCGACTTTCGTACATGGGCAGAGTTGGACTACTTGTATTAACACCTAGATAGAACCGCTATAGTAATCTGTGGATTTCCTTTAGGCCATCCAAACTGTAATGCGTCGTGCTTCAAGTGGAGAATTACTCAGCGAGGCAGTACGCGCTGACAACTCAGCAAGTCATGGCAAGGTGTCGACGCTTTGCCACCAAATAACGTGCGTTCGTCGAGCGATAAAATCGCCGACACACACATTCAATAACCGGACAAGGTAACACATTTGACGCCAACGGCCTGCTACCATCGCCCCATCTGAACCAAATGACAAAGAACACGACCAAAATCGCAATCGCAACAATGACGATGCTCGACATCGTAGACGTATTGTTCCGAGTGCCTTCCCGCGGTGATCGCGCAGCCGTACGCGCTCCCGCCTCATCACATCCAGGTTCGCCCCAGCCTTCTCCCCTGCTGCCAGCGCGCCGGAGACGTGCTCCGCGTTCCGCCGTAGCTGGCCTGCCATTTGCGCTGGCTGCCATTCCAGCTCCTCCTGCAGCGCCGTGCTGTGCTGCAGCAGCGCAGATTCAGACGCCGTGTCGCCCCCGGTGTTATGCGCGCCGGCTGTAGACGGTGTCCGATCCGGCGGCAGAAAGGGGCGGCCCGACTCGTCGGTCAAGCCAAGGAGCACGTCTGCGTCTGCTGCAGCTGCAGCTACGGAGGCCTCCACATCCTCAGTGTTGAGAAGCCCCGATGTGACATGTGATGATTGTGCAAGGCGTTGCACCGTCGGCAGATCGGGTTTTGGGGGGACGCATGGGGACGGGCACGGCACGGTAGGAAGGGAAGGCTCTAGACGCGAGGGTTCAGGAGCGACCCTCTAAAAAGGAATGGACATCAGTAAAGGCCTTCTAGCATATAGAAAGCGACGCACCTCGTTCATAGATAACATACACGTGCCTAGCCTGTCCAGCAGGCTGTGGATGCCCTCGAGGCAATTCACGAGCCTTCTGAGCATTCAGCCGGTCAATGTCAAGGTCCCGTTGTGTTTGGGATAATGTGGTGAAGAGTACCCACGCCAAGGGTTGTCTTGCTCCATGTTTCCCAGCAATTTTCGGGTGTGCTTCAATTACTACAAACTTATACATTGAGTTTTCTTAAGACGAGAGGGGTAGCGGTCTCGGGTAGCGGTCTCGCTGAACAAGGGACGCACCTGTAGTACGGTAACCATTGCAGTGAGCTGCGTCCCGTACCCCAGTCCTCAGTCGACCTCGTTGATGGATGTGTGGAGACATGGCGGACGAAGTTAACCCTGTCGTGGACGACCGATTCGTTGACTGTCATAGTTATGGAAAGTAGAACGAAGGGGATATTTTGGCTGCAAGTAGGTACTGTAACCGCGAAGCGACTGACGGTAACTCAGTGCGGTGTGTTGTTGGACGTGTGGCTGTGCGAACCAACACTCAGACTGCGATGCACATCGGACTCTGAACGATCTGAACTACCGCAACTGGTATACGAAGACGCCCGTTCTTCATGTATACGTCGTGCCTCATAGGCCTCACCCCCGAAACGGCACACTCACTTCTGCCCACACCCAATCTTCTCCTCCAGATGCAAAAACGCTACCTCCTCCCGTCGACCCGGTCCCTGTCGCTGCGTCTGTCCGTCAGGAAACGTGCAATACTCCGCACGCACTGGCTTTCCCACCACTGGGCCACCAGAGCTTGAGCCCAAGCTCTGGCCAGCAGTTCCAAAAGACCTCATCGTTCTAGCGCCATCGCCGGCACCAGTGCTCGCGCTAGCTTTCAAGAAAATTTCCTTGTCCCTCCTCTCCAGCTCTCCTGAACCGAGGCATCGCGCGCGATGGCCGCGGTGCACCGCCCTCCGGAAGGTGGAGCAGAACACGATGTTCGGCTCATTCGGAGCGATCCATGCTGCGCGAACTGGACCCGTGTCGGGCCGACCAGCGCCGGAACGATTCGGATGTTGACTGGGGCGACTCGACGTCGGGGTGCCGAGGTCGAGGACAGCGAGGAGGAGGACGACGGGGGCATGTTCGTGGACCAGGAGATTGGGGCCGATGCGATGACTGCGTTCGTACGCCTGGAATGCCCTCTTCCGCGTCACTCACTTCCCTGTCATCTGACATCTGAGCTACCGTTGTCGTCGTCTTCGGCAAAAGAGCTCCTCGAAGCTTCGTCCCCGCCTTCTGCTGCTGGGGTCCCCCCCACACCATCGGCCAACTCCAACTCCGCGTCGACCGCTTTGCCATTGCTGCTAATCGCACTCTCGCCCTCCTCTTCGTCGTCGTCTGCGTCCTCCAGACGGATCCTCGCCTCGTCCTCCAAGTCACCCGCGCTGACATATGCCTGCCCAGCGACGCGCCACACCTTGACGTACTTTGCTGTCACACTGTTGGACAGCCCGTCAAGGATACGATGCGGGAAGAGCTGACCAAGAGCAGGAACTCGATGACGATCGGACGTTGGACTTGGATTCGGACATTGGGGACGAAGACAGAATCATCGGGCGGATACAGGTACGCAAGTTTCTTTCCACTACGTTTGCTGAGCGATGACTGATGCACTGGTACCGCAGGACTTCGTTGATGATAACGACGATATCCTCCACGCCAAGGATCGTAAGCAGAGAACCGCATCTTCCGGGCCATCTACAACGGCAAGTTCGAGGTCGACCTCGACGACTAATCGACAGTTCACCGAGACCCCACATACATCTTCGTTAACAGCGGTCCCGCCCGCTCATCCTCGCGCATTCTGTTCTTGTTTCGCAGAACGCAAGAGGGATAAGTACGTCTGCGGAACTTCACGATCAATTGGAGCGAAGAAAGCCGAGCACGCAGACGTCTGCGCGAGCTAGAGCGAATCACCGACGCCGTCGCCGTCGTGGACCCGTTTACGCCGAAGAAGGGGTGTGGCAAAAAGGGCGCACAAAGCAACGCGACAGGCGGCGGCGTCCGTCAGCCTCGAGATGGTCGTCGGACACATTCGGCGCTTCGTGCAAGATCTCAGGAGCGCTCCAAAACTCTCGCTCCCGCCGACGGCACGGCACGCGCGCAATCCGGTGCTCTCGGGAGCGCACGCCTTTAGTCTGAAGAGCCAGAGCGAGGGAAAGGACGCGGCGCGCTTTACTAGGTTCATCGAGACGACGTTGAGCAGCGGAATGTCGCATGGATTTTGGTCAAGTCGCCGCCGCTGGATGGCAGCGGTGGTTCAGGGGGAAGGGGAGGGGAAGGCGGGAAGAAAGATCCGCCAGCGGGGTAGGCGGGGTACGTTTCCACACCAAACTCTGGGACAAATCGTTGAGATATGACTTTGGATATGACGATTTTATTTCTGGTTGGTAAGCGGCACCAAAGATAGATGCGAATGTCTGGCTTGATGCCTTTCTTTGCGTGGTATTGTCACGATTTCAGAGCCTTAGTAACGGGATAAGAAGCCATACATTGCATAATAGATGCGATTGCACTTGTAGGGGAGCAAGTAGGACTCGGACAAAATAGTCACTATTTGTGCATAAAGAGGGCCGCCTTTCCGCGAAGAAAACACTCGTTCGAAATCGAAATCGAAAGCGTGCAGGCATACTACGCACCTCCCAATCCACTTGCCCTCCTACTTCGTAAACTCGCCTTGGAAGACGCAAATACCAGAAGATGATGTAGATGGAGCTGTACGAAGTGAAGGCGAGCAAAAAAGGCGCGACATCTGACTTTGATTGAAAAACGCGAAAGCCGTGCTTTACTCTGTACGGACGGTTGCCCGTAAACAGTCACACCGTTGCCTGACTCACTGTGGCATCAAGAGAACTGGCGGAGAGGACCCGAACTGGCTGCAAGTACGGACAGCGACGACTACACATATGGTTGGTTGCCTTGTTTCTTTTAGGAGAGGATGGTACGATTCGAATCGGCCAAGGACGCCGCAGAAAACCGCGGCTCTTGACTGTAGGACGCGATCGACAGGATTCGCCCACTTCGGATTTTTGTCAGAACGGCCGCGAACGGGGATCAAGAAGGCCAAGGTGATGGCAGAGTTCTCGATTGCGCTTCCGTGGGGTAAGCATTGTAGTCACATCGAATGAGTAGCCTTCTGAATGATCGCCCAAGTCAAGAGAGAGAACGTTTTGGATGGAGTCACGGATAAGACAAATACAGTTGACTTTTTCTCGCCGGCATCGTTCATGTCGGAAAATCTGCCAGGGAGGTGGTGCGAAACGTCATAATGTATTATTCGTACTACGTCGTGAATGGTTTCACCTGGAACACGATTCTTGCGGGGAGATGCGGTAACGTGATTTAAGAATGTGCGGTCACGGTGTGAAAGAGACGTGTCATAACGCTTACACGAAGAAGAGGGGGAAAAGCCGCGAAGGCTTATTCAGTGGAGCCCAAGGTGGAGCCAACAGCAGATCGAGCAGATGTGAGTACGAGTTTGAAGAATTAAATAGTAACTTGGGCGACACAGGAGATGCGTTGATCATCCGTTCTCTGAAATGGACGTCAATAGAACCAAGTATGAACGCGATTTGAGCCAATGAAGCATCGACTCAACCAAGCAATTTGAGCGTGTTCACACGCGAGGGAAAAAGTGATCGTCGAAGCTGCATTTTATTTGCAAAAGTCTGTCAGGAAGCAGCAGGGAGGGAATATCAGAGTGTCCATACGCTGAGAATGTCAAAGTGACGAATGTCAAAGAAGGAAGAGGTAGGAAAGAGCGAGAAAGGTGGTACGGGATTGTGAGATACAATGAGGACGCCGAAGAGAGCTGTGGAAAAATGTCAGCTGCTCAGTAAGATCCACGAACAGGGAACATCTATGGCTCCAAAAATGGGCCAAACATGTTTCCAGGAGGCGAAAGGAGAAGGTAAGAGGGAGTTGAGCGCGCCACTCTTAGGTTATCTAAGAAGACGATAAGTACGCGGGGTAGTAATAGTACGGAGCGGCGAAACAGCACTTCGCTGTCTGTCTGGCCCGCTGCTAGTGACCGAGGGCGAGGTCAAGCACGCAGTTATCATCAGATAAGATATATGGGCCAAACACGGTACCATGCGCACGCGAAAGCAGAAGACGTCGAAAGGTGTCGGATGAGACGATTTGCGAAGAGTAGCACGGGTGGTGGGGGTTGGTGTCATGGAGGACGGGCCAACAGCGGGAGTGTGGAGAGGCCGGGAGGGAAGATTCTTGCTTGCGTGTCTTGGCACCAATCTGAGTGGTGGGCAAGGCGAGAGGGAGAAGAGTGTTTGAGAAGCCTGGCGTTGTGCCCGGTGAGTGGGATGTAGATGCAGAGATGGACAGGTAGCGTACCTGCCGAAAGCCCCTCGAGCAGGCTAACCTCGTCCAGACCTGTCGTACTTCTGTGATGAACGACTCCGCGCTTGCGGAAGCTGGGGACCGGAAAGACCCACGGCTGCGAGGAGTATTGCGGCGAGCACGCTCTTAGCCGGCGTCATGGGCAAGGCAAGGATTATCCCTGGACAGTAATCGGTACTGTAAGACAGACCAATTGATCGCGTGAGGGTAGCCAGCCACAAGAACGCTGCCGAGTGTGAATGACGCAGAACGAAATCAATGGCCATTACGCACCAACATTGATCCACATCGTCTAGACCGCAGCCCAATACCAGCCGTCTCGTCTCACAGGAGTGAAAATGCGCCCCGATCGGAATTGGGTCGCCACGAATGGCGCGGCTGAGCAGCATCGTCGAGACCCAGAACATGTGCACCAGGACGCCAACCCCACACCTTACCATGATAAAAACGAGGAGTGCCAGCCAAGATAACATCAAAGAAATAACACACCGAGAAAAAAGCGACAGTACGCCAACCCACGGTCCGAGCACCTGCGCATGGTGGATGCGGTGTAAGAAGGAGCATTGAGTCGGTCCTCTTGAGGCCAATACACCAGGTACGGTATAGGCAATATGGTGAAGCGGTTGCGACCAACCCGTGGTCCACCTGGAACGGGCACGAACGTCTCAATAAGTGACGAAGTTGTGCGACGCTTGACTATTGGTGGTAATCCGGATGCGTGTTAGGCCGCCCTCGGGAATGGGCGCAATGACGGCCAAAGAAGGCCCTCCGATCCCGATGAACACTAGCAGACGCGAGACAGTACTTTTCACGGCCTTCTGCATGTCCTTGCAGAGATGGCGGATTGGGGTTCGGCCGACCGCCGGAGAAACCATTGGCAGGGGCTGGTCCCGCGTCCGCTACAGCGTGGCCTAGGCGGATGAGGGGTCATCTTTGAGTAATCATGACATGGAGCGGGTTCGCTGCAACAGTCGAAAACGACGAGTTACGACGGAGTGTGAGTTGGCCCCTGATTGATATGATAGGAAGGACCTACCGAGACCAGCGCTGGCGACAAGAAGAGGGATAGTTTTGATCTCATATCAATGTCTGCTCTCTCCGAGAAAGTGGATTAGAAGGAGTAAGAGTATCTGGTTCACGCACGGCAAAGGAAGGCTTAGCTGACTCAGACCATATCATTGGCCGTACATGTAGTCAAATTTACCGCAACCACGAGCCTTCCAATCCCCTTCGTTTACTTGAAATTATTCTCAGCCTGCGGACAACACCCTTGACAACTGTGGGAGCATTCGGAATTTTTTTTTTTTTTGGATCCATTTATATCCCGGCAGAGCATTCGGAATTGCAGGGTTGGGCGTTATCGATTATCGCGTTTCCGTAGACGCTCGAACCGCACGCTCACTCTATCCCCCATCACCCTGACCTCCAATACACTCCTCTATCCAGTACGGCCGCTGCGCAAGATTTGAAGCACAAGTAAATGTTCTTGAATTCGTGCATAGATGGGCCATTAACCCGTGCCTACTTGATAGTCACCCACTACTCTAGCTGTCTCCAGCCCGGGTTCCTCAGGATCGCGATTTTCAAAGAAGACGGTGGGTCGATCCCCTTTTTTTGTGCAGCGATGCTCGCTCAAGAACTGTCCCTGGACAGCACTCAAGTCGCCGGACCAGATGGCCGGTGCATCATCTCAGACTGGGGCGATCGAACAATTCGTGTGTGGAATGCGACTACGGGAGAGACAGAGGCGGGCCCATTTACTGGTCACATGGATTCGGTCTGGTCTGTGGCATTTTCGCCAGACGGCCAGCGCATCGTCTCGTGCTCCCATGATCGATCAATTCGTTTGTTGAACACTGCAACGAAATATGGAAAATACAAACCACATCGACCTCACCGAACACTCCGTGATCGACGAGGGGCCTGAGGGATGGATATATGGTAGTAAAAGTGAACTCCTAATGTAGATCCCACGACCACATAGGGCCCATCGTCATCGAGTCATCGCCGAAGTAATATCTGAGTTCCCGGCGAATACAAAACCCCTCGATCTGTCGACTTTCGTACATGGGCAGAGTTGGACTACTTGTATTAACACCTAGATAGAATCGCTACATTAACTTCATAAAATTTCTTTGGGTGACTCGAACTGTGTGACGTGCTTCAAATTGATAATAGCTCATTGATGAAATACACGCTAACAACATAGTAAGTCATAGGCAAGGCGTCGACGCTTTGCCACCGGGTAATGAGAGATTGAAATCGCCGAGACCCAAATAACTCGAAAAAATAGCTGGTTCATCACGACTCCAATGCCCATCTCCCATCGCCTCTCATGTGAACCGAATGACAAAGAGCATCACCAAAAATGCAATCGCGACAACGGCGTTCGATATCGCCAGACACGTCGTCCTGAGTACTTTCCAGCGACGATCGCACAGCCGCCCCCGCTCCATCACCTCCTGGTTCGCGCTCACCTTCTCCTCCGCGACGTGACGCACCCCCTCTGGTCCGCCGCCAGTGCGCCGGAGAAGTGTCCCGCATTCCGCCGCAGCTGGTCTGCCACGTACGCTAGCTGCGCCGCCAGCTCCTCTTGCAGCGCCATGCTGTACTGCAGCACTGCAGAGGCAGACGCCGCGTCGCCCATAGTGCGCCCGCCGGTCGTAGACGGCGTCCGATCCGGCGGCAGAAAAGTGCCGGGCTCGTCAGCCGAGCCAAGGAGCAGGTCGACGTCTGCTGCAGCTGCCGCTGCGGAAGCCTTCGCATCCTCAGTGGTGGGAACACCTGATGTGACGTGTGAGGGTGGTGCAAGGCGTTGGACCGTTGGCAGATCGGGATTTCGGGTGACGGATGGGGACGGACGCGACACAGTAGGAAGGAAAATTGATGATAAAGGCATTCTAGCATACACATGGCGACGCACCTCGTTGACGGATACCATAGAGGCGTCCAACCTGTCCAGCAGGCCACAGATGTCCGCGAGGCGCTTCCCGAGCTTTCTGAGCATTCGGCTGGCTGGTGGCAAAATCCTCTTGATTTTGGGTTTCGAGAATGTGGTGAAGAGCGCTCACGCCGAAGGTTGGATCTCATTGTCGAGCTACATGTTTCCGGTAATTTTCGGGCGTGCTTCAATTGATACAAGTAATACGTTGAGTTTTCTTATGACGAGAGGGTTCGGGGTCTCGCTGAACAAGGGACGCACCTCACATAGGAAATACATTTACAAGCGAATTCTTTGGACTGTTAGGGACTGAAAGGGGCGACACATCACAGTTATGTTGTGACGTAGCTCGTCAAGCAAGGGAACGTCGAGGAATCTGCCAAACATTCAAAGACAAAGGGGTACCAAAAGGGGCAAACGTACCCTTGGAGCTCACGAAGGTGCCTTTGTCGTTTACTGAGTTCTGTTCGCGCTAGGCATTTGGGGATTATAGCAAGATCATGGGTAAGTCGGCGATCGCGGCCAATTCATAAAGCAAAGGTCAATGGCCGTTCTTGAGCAAAAGAAGTATAAAGTGTTGGGAAACGCAGCGACAGCATAGTGTGTTCACCCATACGCTCAAATGCGGAACCTGAGGCCGTATGTTGCAAGTGAATTGACTGCTGTCAGAGAGAAACTGATCTTTGGGTCAAATAGAACAGCTGAAGCCGGGCCGGGAGAGATCACGCGATCACGTACCGAGCAGCAGACGATTTAAAAAACTTGATGAAAACGACAGTGGCAAAGTACTGTGACTGACGGTAGGCACTTTCTGTACGCGGATCTGTCCACGAGCGACGCGAAGCGTGCCAGAGTCATCGTTTGTGTTACTGTACTATCCCACTTCCGGGCTTCTATCGCGGTCTCGCCAATGTTTCCAACCCACTCATCCCTTTGCGGTGATCCACGTAGCCAAATCTCGTGCAACCGCATGCATAATCGATATCCTCGAAGAGTTCGTGTTTTCTTCACTCCCTTTTCACACATAATCTGAGTAATCACCAACCAGTATTGCCACCAGCGTCCAGGAGGAAAATCGGTCAGCCCGAACCACGAGTGCAATACTCGTCTACATCTACTAATGACATCGCAGTGGAGCATCCCGGCACTGGTATACTAGGCGAAGATATTGGCGAAGATGGCGACCATGAAATCATCGTAAACGTCGCGTCTCATCCTCAAAATGGCAAACTCGCTTCTGCCCACACCCAACCTTCTCGCAAAAGCCCACCCTCGTCCCGCAACCCCCGCCCCTCCCGCTATGCCGGTCCATTGGATACTCCGCACGCACCAGCTCTCCCGCCAGAGCCTGAGCCCAAGCTCCGGCCAGAACCAGTCCCAAATACGACGTCGTCCCAGCGCTGTCTCCGACACCAGCACCTGCGCTGGCTTTCAAGATCATTTCCTTCTCCCTCCTCTCCGCCGCTTCCTAAACTGACGCACCGCATGCGATGGCCACGCCGCGCCGCCCGCCGGAAGGCGGAGCGGAACACGATGTCCGGCTCATTCGGCGCGAACTGGTCCACGCTATTAGGCCGAGCAGCGCCGCGGCGACTCGGGAGTTCACTGGGGCGGCTCGTCATCGGGGGTGGCCGAGGTCGACGACAACGAGGAGGACGACAACGAGGGCATGCTCGTGGACCAGGAGATTGGGGCTGATGCGATGACTGCGTTCGTACGCCTGGAACGGCCCTTCCCGCGTCACCTCCTGTCATCCGAAGTACCATCATCATCGTCTTCAGGCTAAAGGAGCTCCTTGAAGCCTCGTCCTCGTCCTCGCCCTCGCCTGCTGCCGGCTAGGATCTCTCGCATGCCATCGGCCAACTCCAACTCCGTGTCGACCTCTTTGCCATTACTTCCGCTTGCCCACTCTCCCTCGTCTTCATCAGGCGGTTCCTTACATCGTCCTTCAAGTCACCCGCGCCAACATGTGCCTGCCCGACGACGCCTCGCGCCTTAAACGACTCGGCAGTCGGATTGTTTGACGGCCCATCAAGGGGAAGAGCTTGACCAAGAGCAGGAGCTCGATGACGATCTGGATTTGGCCTTGGATTTAGATTTGGACATTAGAGATGGAGACAGCATCATCGCGCGGATATAGGTACGCGAATTTCTTCCACTGTGTTCGCTGAGCGATGGTTGATGCACTGGTACCGCAGACTTTCCTGGTGAAAACGACGATATCCTCCGCGCCAAGCACTCTACTCGTGACATCGCAGCGGAGCATCCCGGCACTGGTACCCTGTGTGAAGACATTGGCCCGGGCGAGGAAAATGACGAAATCATCGTGTACGTCGTGCCTCATTCCCGAGATGGCAAACTCGCTTCTACCCCGCCCAATCTTCTCCAGACGGAAAAACTCCTCCTCTCGCCCGCCCTGCCCCTGTTGCTGCGCCGGTCCATCAGAAAACGTAAGACATCCCGCATGCCCTGGCGTTCTCACAGAGCCTGAGCTTAAGCTCTGGTCAGAACCAGTTCCAAGAGACGTCGTCGTCCCAGCGCCATCGCTAGCACCAGCACCTGTGCTAGCTTTCAATAACTTTTCATTATCCCTCCTCTCCAGCTCTCCTAAACCAGCGCATCGCGCGCGATGGCCGTGCCGGATCGCGCGCTGGAAAGGCGGAGCGTAACATGACGTTCGGCTCATTCGGCGCGATCCGCGCTAGGGCGACTCTGCGCGTGGACCCGCAGCGGGTCAAGCGGCGCCGCGGCGGGTCGGGAGTTGACCGGGGCGGCTCGACATTGTTGGTCGAGGACAGCGAGGAGGATGACGGGGCATGCTCGCGGACCAGGACATTGAGGCTGATGCGATGACCGTGTTCGTACGCCTGGAATGACCTCTTCGGTATCACTTCCTTGTCATCTAGGTACCGCCATCATCGTTTTCGGCAAAAGAGTTTCTCGAGCCCTCCTCGTCCTCGCCTTCTGCGGCTAGGATCCCCCGTGCGCCATCGGCCAACTCCAACTCCGTGTCGATTTTACCATTGCTGCCTCTCACTCTCGCCATGCCATCTTCGTCTTCGTCTGTGTCCTCCAGGCGGTGTGG
Organism: Lactarius sanguifluus; assembly: GCA_021527775.1. NCBI lineage: Eukaryota > Fungi > Basidiomycota > Agaricomycetes > Russulales > Russulaceae > Lactarius > Lactarius sanguifluus. The sequence goes on along the minus strand of JAKEYF010000112.1, from coordinate 44,788 downwards.
GGCGCCACGGCCCTTGAGCGCGAATCCACCCACTTCTGGCCATTCCGGAGTCGTCGGCCCAGCACATGATCCGACTGCCCTTCTCGGATGATCTCTGACTGCCGCCAACTCGCGTCATGTCGGTCCTTTCCTTCCTACCTCGCGTTTTTACTCTTTTCTCTTCCCATCATCTCATCTCGCCTTTCGTCGTTCATGTCAAGATGCCCAATAATTCCGATACCGGCAGTCACCCCCTGCCCGCGTCGTCGCTGAAGATCCCGTCTCGGAACAGCATCCCTACCATTCCCAGCTTTGCGAGCTTTCTTTCAATTGACACTCTCGAATCCCTGGAACATGAATCATCCGACGAGTTGGAGATTGATTATGCAGACTTGGGGAGGTTCATGAACGAAATCGAGGTCACCCGCGCTGACATGTGTCTGCCCGACGACGCCCCATGCATTGAACGACTTTGCAGTCGGACTGTTGGACGGCTCGTCAAGGATATGATGCGGGAAGAGCTCGACCAAGAGCGGGAGCTTGATGGCGATCTGAACTTAAACATGGATTTGGACATTGACGATGAAGACGGCATCACCGCGCGGATACAGGTACGCGAATTTTCATCACTACTTTTTTCGAGCAATGGCTGATGCACTGGTACCGCAGGATTTCCTTGATGAAAGCGACGAGATCCTCTGCGCCAAGGACCGCAAGCAGAGCAACCGCATCTTCCGGTGGTCCATCCACAACAGCAAGTTCGAGGTCGTCCTCGACGACTTTATCGACAGTACACCGAGACCCTACATTCATCTTCGTTAACTTCGGTCCCGCCTGCTCATCCTTGTGCCTCTATGTGTGTTCTGTTGTTCTCGTTTCACGAAACGCACGGGGGACAGGTACATCTCTGCAGAACTCCATGATGAATGGGAGTGCGACCGCGCGAAGAAAGCCGAGCGCAAGCGTCTGCGAGCGAATCGCCGCCGCCGCGGACCCATTTACGCTTAAGAAGAAGCGCGGCAAAAGGCACGCAAAGCAGCCCGACAGGCGGTCGCGTCTGTCGGCCTCAGGACGGCTGTCGGACACACTCGGCGTTTCGTGGAGGATCTCGGGAGCGCCCCAACGCTCTCGCTCCCGCTGATGGCGCGGCACGCGCACAAGTTGGTGCACGAGCTCGCGCACGCCTTTAGTCTGAAGAGCAAGAGCGTGGGAAACGGCACGGCGCGCTTCTCTAAACTCGTCAGGGGGATGTTTGACGGTGTGCGGGTAGACGAGTGGAATGTCGCGCGGATTTGGTCAAGCTGCCGCCGCCGCATGGGAGCGGTGGTGCAATGGGAAAAGGTGGGAGAAAGATCTGCTTGCGGGATTGCGAAGTCGTAACGGGATGAGAAACCGTATTGGACGTTGCATGATAGATGGAGTTCTGCTTGCTCTCCAGGTGCAATTATTATAGAGCGGACGAAATTGTCATACTAAGGAGGGCCGTACTTCCGCAAAACAAAACAAAAACGCAAGACTTGTCGCCAGAGATTGCCCCAATCCACTTGCTCTCCTTCTACTTCGCAAACTCGCCTTGGAAGACGCAAATATCAGAAGATGATGTAGACGAAACTGTACGGAGCGAAAGCGAGTAAAAAAAGCGCGACATCTAACCTTGATTGCATACTCAACCAAAAGAACGCGAAAGCGTAATTTGCTCTGTATGAATAGTACGGTCACTTTGAGATGTACACACCGATGTCTGACTGTGGCATCAAGAGACTGGCGGAGAGGACCGAGAGGTTGAAGGGTTAATTAAGGGCAGGTTTTGATGTCTTCGATAGCGACGACCACACATGTTGTCGCCTTGTTTCTGTGGGAGAAGATGGTTCAAATCAGTCAAGGACGGCGCAGAAACCGCAACTCTCGGCTGCAACACGCGATCAGCAGGATTCGCCCCCTTCGGAATTTTGTCCAAATGGCCGCAAATGGGGACCGGGAAGGAGAAGGCCAAGGTATGAGTTCTCATAAGAAGGATTACGCTTCCGTGGGGCAAGCGTTGTAGTCACTCCCTGTATGGGCGAATAAGCAGCCTTCTGAATGATCGCCCAAGTTAAGTATTTTGAATGGAAGTACAGAAAAGACAAACGCGACTCACTTTTTCTCGCCAGCATCGAACACCGTGACATTGGGTAGTCTGCCGGAGTCTCGAGGGGGGCCACCCTGAGAGGGTTTGTGGTGGTGCGAAGCTCCAGAAAAAGTATTCGTGCTGCGTCGCGAATTGTTTCACCTGAGGCTGGAATGCGATTCTCACGGGAGGGATAACGTGGTTTCGTTGAGAAGGTGTGGCGTAAAAGAGACACATCACGGAGGTGGAGGAGACATTCTACGACGAAAAGCCGCGAGGTAGGGCTCCAGCCCCAATGCGTGAGAAAGGGATATTAATTTCGGACAAAGTAAAGAGACTTAAGCACGGGTTTGCGAGGCAGGAATTGAATTACGTGGTAGATGGGAAACCATAGACAGTAAAACACAGGTGGACAGAGGATGCGTTCTCTGAAATGGACGTCAATAGAACGAAGTATGAAGGCGATTTGAGCAGCCTCGTCCTGCGTCAATTGAATCAAGCAGTTTGACCGTGTTCACAAAAAAAAGTGCCCGTTGAAGGCGCGTTTTATTGCAAAGGTCTGTCATGAAGCAGCAAGGAGGGATGCCAAATGTCTATACGCTGATGTCATGTCAGCGTGACGGAGAAAGTCGGAGGATGAAAAGGCAAGAAAGAGCGAAAAGGTGGTACGGTATTGTGAGTGAGATACAATGAGGACATCGAAGGGAGCTGTGAGTTCAAGAGCCAGCTGCGTAGCAAGGTCCACAAACAGGGAACATCTCCGACTCCAAAATGTGCCAGAAATGTTCACAAAGGTGAAAGGTGAATGTAAGAGGAAGTTGGGTGAGAGAAGTCCCTTCTGAAGTTATCTGGGACGGACGATAGGATACGCAAGGTAGTAATAGTAGGGGCAAAAGGGGTTCCGGCAGCACTTCGCTGTCTGTTTGGCCCACTGCCGGTGACCGCTGCGGGGCAAGGTCAAGCACGGAGTTCCAGCGCGAAGGAAACGGTTGCGTCGGGAACAAACGCTCTTCCGTTTCACTCGACCCGGCGTCGTTTCCTTGCGAGAGAGGGTTTGGGAACGACTATCGGTGCACGGTGATTGTGACTGGACGTTGTAGCTCCACGCCCAGAGAAGACGCGGACACACCGAGGAGAGCTTCCTCTCCGGATATCAGGAAACCGGCCAGATCAACGGCGAAGAGTAAATTGGATCGTTCATGCGCGTTCAAGCGGAGCGGGAGCAACTCCGGGAGCGACTTGCCATCCCCCGGAAGAAGGCGCACATGCGCACCCCTGCTCCACCGACGGTGACGTCGACTGCTTGGACAGAGAATCCCTATGGTGCTTGGGCCGGATGTTCTGGTTCAACATAGAGCATCACGGTGCCTCTACGTGGCCAGCCGCGAGCGCATCGGGTGACAGGGATGGGTATCACCAAATAAGATATAAGGGACAACCACTGTGCGCACGTGGAGGCAAGAGACTTTGAAAGGTGTGCAGCGAGACGATTTGCGGAGGGTAACACGGGTGACGAGGGTTGGCGATGTGGAGGACAGGTCGACAGCGGCAGCAGAGAGGCTGGGAGGGCAAGGTCCTGCTTGCGTGTCTTGGCACCGATCTGGGCGCTGGGAAAGGCGAGAGGGGGAAGAGCGTTTGAGAAGCTCGGCGCTGTGCTTGGTGAGTAGGATATAGATGTATAGACGGGTACCTGTCGATAAAACTTTGTCGTACTTCTGTGCGTTGGCGAATGACTCCGCGGAGTCCGCGCTTGCGGAAGCTGGGGACCTGGGAAGGACCTGCGCAGGGAGGAGCATTGACACGAGCACTGATGTACTGATGCACCGATGTCATGGGATAGGCACCAGTCTTCCGCACGGTAATCGACGTTGTAAGACAGGCTAATAGGTCGCGTGAAGGTAGCCGCAAGAACTGTACCGAGAGTGTGATTCCCAGCCTGGCAGGACAACACCCTTGACAACTGTGGGATTATCGATTATCGCGTTTCCGTAGACGCTCGAACCGCACACTCACTCTATCCCCCATCACTCTGACCTCCAAAACACTCTTCCATCCAGTATCGCTGCGCAAGATTTGAAGCACGGGTAAATGTTCTTGAATTCGTGCGTAGATGGCCATTAACCCATGCTTACTTGATAGTGACCCACTACTCCAGCCCGCCCGGGTTCCTCAGGATTGCGAATTTCAAGAAGAGGGTGCGTTGATCCCTTTTTTTTGTGCAGCGATGCTCGCTCAAGAACCTTCCTTGGACAGCACTCAAATATCCGGATCGGCCAGATGGCTAGCACATCGTCCCACGATCGAGCAATTCGTGTGTGGAACGCCACCACGGGAGAGACAGAGACGGCCCCATTTACTGGTCACACGGATTGGGTCTCGTCTGGCATTCTTGCCAGATGGCCAGCGCATCGTCTCAAGCCCCCATCCATGATCGAACAATTCGTATGTTGAACGCTACGACAAGAAATACGGAAAATACAAACCACGTCGACTTCACTAACCATTCCGTGATCAACGAGGAGGGATGAATATGTGGTAGTGAAGGTGAACTCCTCCCGCGACCACATAGGGCGCATCTTCATCGCCCAAGTAATATCTAGGTTGCTAGCGAATACGAAACCCGCCTCGATCTCTCGACTTTCGTACATGAACAGGGTTGGACTACTTGTATGGATACCTAGATAGAACTGCTACAGTAATCCGTGGATTTTCTTTAGGCGGTCTGAAGTGTGATGATGTGACGTGCTTCGAGTTAATAATAATGCAGGCAAGGCGTCCGAGTCGACGCTTTGCCACCAAGTAACGAGAGGTTGAAATCGCCGAGACCCACACTCAATAACTGGAAAAGGTAACTGGTTCATCACGACGCTAACGCCCATCTCCCATCGATCGCCTGTCATGTGAACCGAATGACAGAGCATCACCAAAAATGCAATCGAGGCGGCACACTACCAATTTGGCTTCCCCGACAAATCATTCTATCATACTGTATCATCCACCGACTGCCCCGCATACACCCGGCATCGCAACTATTACTTCTTCGGTAGACGCTCCCCCAACCACACGGAGCTGCTCGACCTGTTCACTGGGGAAAGGAGAGGTTGCTTATGACCTCTGCCTGTCCCTGCAAAAATCTGGCCTTGAATCTGGCGCCGCCTCGAGACCTGAGAACGTCCCCCCTGCCGTTTGATCCAGGCTGAAGATGCTCTCGACCTCAAAACCCTAGACCCAGCCTCTGTCATACGCACTTGACACGCTATTTTTCTCCCTTCGGTTCCTGGCCTTCCTCTGGGGTGAGGTTACTGTACTACTCATTCGCTGTGCGAACGTGATGTCTCATTACGTTTACTTCTCGCTCTGTAGGAGTTGAGGACCGGCTTTGTATGTGTTCTATTCTACTGCCCCTGAATAAACACGATCCAAATACCAATACCAATACCAATAATAATAATAATGCACCGGGGAGTTTCCGTGAGGTCCTGGGCTTGGGAAAGTGAAACATGGCAAAGGCACGCTAACTGCCAAGCAGGGCATACCGAGTAAATCTTATGATAAAGAACCGACGTCCGTGAAATAGAGCCAGACTGGACGAGATCCCTCAATGATAAGGATGTCTAGACTCTGCGTGTGTATGAAATTTGCAATAAACGAGTTCAGATACGGGACTCGTAGACATTTGGTATCTGCTACAGCACAAGAGTTGGAGTGCCTATCAGAGACGTCAAGAATAACTTAAACCGGCTACGGTGAAGAAAGGATATCAAAATTTACGCGGGAAGATACGAGGCGTTCCCCAAGAATTAGGTGTCAACGAAATAGACATATCCCGATGCCGTTGACGCGTCCAAGACATTAGCGAATCATCTGATGGCCGCGCTAGCGTGCTCGGGGAAACGCTCGACGGCGCAGCAAAAAAAGCGGAACCACTGGTCCCACCGGCATCTGGAGGGGCATACCCCAAAGTTGAATTAGGCCCCCCTATTTGTGTTGGTGGGGTCTTGGGATACCCGCTCATTCCAGGCGTGTCAACATTCCCAAGGGTATTACTGGCGGATTCAAATTTGTTTTAGAACACCATGACCGAGGGTAGGAAACACGGCAAACCTAGTAAACATATCTAGTTCTGCGATACGCTGCTTGAGAAGACACATCGAACTATTGCTGTGTTGCGGGTGGCGATTCAACGCCTCCACGGCGCATCTTAGGCGGAGGGACAACTCCAATACGGCTTGATAATTTGCGACTTCCGAAAGGCAACCACACTCGCTGAGTGGAGTGTGTTGTCCAGAATGTTGTAACAGACAAGCGCCAGGAGTCGCCTCACTGCAGGACATGTCGCGCAGTGTATTGTCAAACAGCTCCACGAAAGGAGTGTCTGATTGTAAACCTCCGTCCGTGAGATACGAAAGCAACGAAGTAATGGCATCGTCCCCCGGAGATGTCGGGCCGAACGCAGAAAGGGATTGCGTCCCAGCATCGTCGATGTCCGGAGTAGCTAGGGGAGAATCGCTTGAGGATGAAGAAGCCACGCTGAAGGGGCCCATAAAGGTCGCCAATCGGGGCCCAGGAAATTCTTTGAGCGGAGCCTGTCGAGATCCTCGTTCCTTGGACACCATCGAGATGTCCAGGTTCGGTGGTGGAGATGGGGACACAATACCACTCTTCTCCCCTTGGGAAGTCTTCGACGTGTGCTTCTCGGAACATGGGGACAATGTAGAGGCAGCAGGGGAATGGATCGCTTGATCCTGGTAGGTATCCGACGAGGACGGGGCCCACCGCGGATGTGGTTTATTCTTGAGCTACGACGGCGGCTCGTCGGTCAGGGAATTGACCCTCCGTACGCAACGCGAGAGACTTGCCTCCCGAATAACCCCCTCGAGTTCGGCGACACGCATTTGCAGGCGGGTCTTATCATCGGCTGCCTCGGTCCTGAGGGGGTGGATGTGAATTAATAGACGATGAGAATAAGGAGTCCATTACCTTTGACTGGGGTCGTCAACTTCGTACACGCAGTGACCTGTCTGTGGGCTGAATGAGTACCTGGATTACATAGTGCCCTCACGCATGGGGAACGACGTACGATGCCAAGCTGGATACAGCGACCACAAGGCCTCTTGCGGTCACACTGGAATAAGGGGTTAGAGATAAGACTGAAGGAGATAGTGGGTGGGTATACCATGCGCTTGGAAGTGTGACAATTGAGGCAAGCTTGGGTCGTGCGATTGCGACGACGCTTTCTATGGTCGCTGACAGTAACACCAACAGAGGGCTGCGGAGGTGCATCCGTTTTTTTACGTTTGGCGGCTTCTGAGGACATCAAAGAGCTTAGAGGTTGCAACTTGCAAGGTGCAGGGGCAGACAAGGATTGTGTGAAATCGAGGTGGGTAGCGGCGTCGAGCTGAGAGCATGACGGAAGGGCTATTTAAGTCTGAGCGGTGCTCACAGGCCAATGGGCGACTTGTCACAGTCGTAACAAAACGGAATGGTTGGAGGGTGATCAGGATAACGTGAGAGCGTCGAGCACGGCGGCTACGGTATTGTGGAGCTGACTACCCATGTGCATCCGGTCAAAAGGTGGGGATAGTAGGCAAGCTCAGACGTCAAGGAAAGTGGCTCTGCCAAGAGATTCACATTGTCCCGTTCCCGCGAAGCACCAAGCCAAAAAGCCAAGCACCGCGGAGATACGGAAACATTGTGGCAAGTTTTTGCACCCCAGTCACTCCTGTGGGAATACGATACTGGGGTCAGAAGTGCTTGTTCGGTCGCCCAGTACGGGAATGTCCTCCCCGGTTGTTGGGGAAAGCGCCACCTAATTTATATTATATCTACATCGGCGACGGTCTGAACGTAGCGCGGCGTGAATAATGCTGTAAGACCGAACAGATGGCGTACGGTGTAGAACTGGACCACGCGGCATTGGCCACCTGTAATTCTGTATGAAGGAGTAGACCAGCGTTCACATTCTGAGAGGTTCATTACGGCCGCGTATGACATTTTGAGTCACCTGTTTCCGGACTATAGGGCTCGGCAGACGAAGTTCCCGGGTCGCCAGCAGATTCGTGTCGTAAGAGGGCGTGTGTCCCTTCTATGTGATTCAACGCCTCCCCTTTTCTCCGGCTTGTCTAGCGCTCGTACTGAATTTCGTCAATTGGGATCGCCGCGACAGATAATGGATTACCATGGGGCCTTACTGGAGATGGTAAAATCTCCTAATTGAGGCGACGGTGATGAATAACTGGGAGATGTTATTCAATAGCACCTAATCCTCGGAATTTAGAGTTGATGCAGTCTGAGTCGAGTTGCCAACTCCAACTCTAACTCGGGAGTTCAGCGCTCCGCGCTCAGCTGTAGACATGAACCAATGGGAAGCCTTCGATTCTGAAGGTTCCCACGCCCCTTTGCTGAACCCGACAAGCCCGAGAGCAAGCAAGAGTAATACGACGAGAGACAAAGTGATGTTTGAGTACCGTCTATTTAGGAACAAGAGGGTATTTAGGATTTGTACCTATGCGAAGCGGTAAGAGGGCAAGTAGTGGGCAAGTAAGACATTCCGCCGGGCCAATGGAAACGGCCGAAAATGATAAGCAAGTTGAAAAAATCCACCAAACACGCCATAGTTCTTCGTTTGCAGGGCTCCAAGTCTCTGTTAATACAATGTATATACATCAGCGCATTTTTGGAGACAACTCCCGAGTTGCACTGGTGTGAACTCTCGGGTTTGAGTCAATCCGAGTTGTCAGAACTCAGAAGTCCGGTCTGAGTTAAGGGCCTGTCCGGTGCACCGTTGCCCCTAGGGCTGATGGTAAATCTCCTGCTATCTAGCACTTATTTTCGGTAATCAGGGACAGATAGTTACCGGAAATAAAACGCTCTCCAAAAAAAGTTGCCCTACTGGCGCCGGGGGGCAAACTTGCTGTTCAGTGTACGTTGCTCCGAGGGTTGGTGATGAGGTTCTTTGCATATCAAATCGGAGCAACGAAATTACCCGTTGATACGCTAAGCTGCCAGTGAGCGCTTCTATGAGCCTAGAGGACGTTGGGTTTGGGGAGGCGTGAAGCCACGCTGCCGATCGTGCAGGCCTTCGTGTGTCTCGTAACTTCGTAGGGGACTTCACTAAGATCGGGGAAGTGTCGTTCTAGAGCCACTAAGGCGCACGCAGGTGCGAGGCGCTCGGGGACGCGAGGGAGATAGCAACAGATCTAAGAGTGTCCGCGCTGCCGGTCGCGCACAGGCCTTCGCGGGACTCTTAAAAGGTCCCGAACCGCGGGAAAGCGCCGGGCCGCCGGAGCGGTGCGAGAAAATAACAAAAGATGCGAAAACGTCGATTTACCTGCCCAGCCGTGCGCTAGGCGTATACAAGAACAACAGCATTTTTTCTACACTTCATAATACAGTCCTATGTCGACTCTCCACGGAACTTAGGGAGCTGATGTATGAGATATCCCGTATGCATACGTGAGGTCTGGAATGTGGCATACACCCTTGCGAAGTCGCGGTCGGCCACTGGCATGAAATACCCAACGACTCCCAAAGTCTCCTTGTCGGAAAAGGCTGCGTCCTGTTCAAGGATAGCGACCGTCTTGAGGTCTCCCGGGAGCTTCTAGGTTGGGGGCACCTCACAGGTCTTCCCTTCCTTTCTCACCTTCATGTGGACGATCATGTTGCACAGGGAGTCAGACGGTGTACTTTCTGGGGTCTGCTCGAGGACCCTGGGTTCCTGGGTTGTTCTGTGCACTTGTCATCGCATGTGGATGGAAATACATGAACAAAATGGCGTATTTCTTTTGGGGCCGAAGGGCGTTCGGAAGTTCGGAGCAGACATTTCTGTCGCTCCATGGGACCTCATTAGGCCTCATTACCACCTGCGGCCGGATTCTTTCGGATTCTTTAGCCGGACAGGCCCGAGTTCACACCGCTCTAACTCGCAACACTCTACCTCGGATATCAGCAAAACCGATCGTCACAATCAAGTTGGGCGAGGCGGAAAAGCGCACTACATCTCGGACTTCTTAAAAAGAGGCAGTCACCAGCTGTCATAGTACTTTGACCTTGCAAACGTCACTAACCCACGAATGTAGTGCAAAGAGTTGGCCATGGGTTCTGGTCTCTCAGTTTGAACATACCTGGGAGGGTAGAGTAATTAATCCCAATTCGATGTGATTTGTTGAGCCGAAATCTTCGAAGGGACGGGCCGGACAGAAATCGCCACGTAAATCTATGACGCAGGCATTCGATGGAATTTTGTCCATGTGGTGCGCCAAGCGTAGTAAGAAGGCTTTCGTGTACAAACAAATCATTTACAGGCACCTGGTGCACTTGCTCAAATCTGAAGCTGAAGCGCTGAAGGCTGAAGGGGACTCGGAGTAATAAAAATGAGGGGTATATATCCCTCAGAGGGTCCGATTTGATGGTAGGCTTCCCCCTGGATTTGTAAGTAGAGGGTCCCTGGCCATCGAAAACAGCGCCGTCGAGGTGACCAAAGTCACTGGTAGACGTATAAACGTATGCCTTATTATAACGACAAATGTGCGTGCGAAACTCTTTTGCATCCAATACATCGCTTCTGAACAGTCGATAGAGAAACATTGGAAGAGTTTTAGACAGGGAAGGGGAGCAATGTATGGAGGAACACCTCGTCATAGTCATCGGTCTCCGAAAGTGGGGCGTCCTCTTCTTGCATCACCAGAAGAGGGGCCAGGATGTGGAGAACGGTCCGCGAGAGCGTTCGAATCAGTATGTAGGCACATAGGAAATAACACGCGAATTCTCTGGACTGTTAGGAACTGAAAGTGGCGACACATCACTGTTTTGTTGGGATGTAGCTCGTCGGGCGAGGGAACGTCGAAGAATCTGCCAAACATTCAGACACAAAAAGGGTACCCAAAGGGGCAAACGTACCCCTGGAGCTCATGAAGGTGCCTCGGTCGTTGACCGAGTTCTCTTCGCGTTAGGCATTGAGGGAATACGGCAAGATCATGGCCAGGTCGGCGATCGCGGCCAATTCACGAAGTGCAGAGGTGAATGGCCGACCCGTTCGTTCTTGAGCAAAAGATATAAAGTGTTGCGAAACGCAGCGACAGCGTAGTGTGTTCACCCATAGAGGCTCAAATGCGGAATCGGAGGCCGTATATGGAGAGAAACTGATCTTTGGGTCAAATAGAACTGCGGGCGGGTGAGAGTCCCGAAATCACGTGTGTCACGTAAGTCTTGTGCCGAAGATTCACCGTGCAACAGAAACGACACTGGCAAAAAAGTGCGGTTGTAATAGACAAACTGTATACGCAAAGACGACACAAAATGAGTTCAACATCCCCCGCAACCTCCGTGGGACACTTCTTTACGCGGATCTGTCCAAGCAAAACACGAAGCGTGCTGGAGTTATTGCTTGTGTTACTGTACTATCCCACTTCCTGATCTCTATCGCGGTCTTCGCCAATGTTTCCAATGCCTACCAACTTACTCCACTTATCCCTTGGCGGTGATCCACGCAGCCGAATCTCGTGCAACCGCTAGCATAATCTGTAACCTCGAAAAGTTCGTGCCTTCCTCACACCCTTGTCGCGCCTAATACCTCCCGTCTGAGTAGCATCTAGTATTGCTACCAGCGTCCCTTTTGATGAAAATCAGTCAGCCGTAACCACAATTGAGAAGGGACCCACGGGCTTTTATATTTGTTATCAAGCCATCACCAGTGCAATACTCGTCCACATCTACTGACGACATCGCGGTGGAGCATCCCGGCGCTGGTACACTAGGTGAGGACATTGGCGAGGATGATGACGATGAAATTATCGTATACGTCCTGCCTCATCTTCGAAATGGCAAACTCGCTTCTGACCACACCCAACCTTCTCCAGACGGAAAAACGCTCCCCCCTCCCGCTGGCCCCACCCTGACGCCACTCCGGTCCATCGGAAAACGTACGACATTCCGTACGCACCGGCTCTCCCACCAGAGCCTGAGCCCAAGCTCTGGCCAGAACCACGTCATCGCCCCAGCGCCATCGCCGACACCAACACCTGCGCTGGCTTTCAAGAGCTTTTCATTATCACTCCTCTCCAGCTCTCCTAAACCGACGCACTACGCACCGGAAAGCGGAGCGGAACACGATGTTCGGCTCATTCGGAGCGATCCACGCGGAGGGGACGCTGCGCGAACTGGACCCGCGTCGGGCGGAGCAGCGCTGCGGCGACTCGGTGGGCTACCGGGGCAGGGCTCGACGTTGGGGTGGCCGAGGTCGAGGACAGCGAGGAGGACGACAACGGGGACATGCTCGTGGACCAGGACATTGAGGCCGATGCGCTGACTGCGTTCGTACGTCTGGAACGACTCTTTCGGCGTCACTTCCTTGTCATCTGAGGTACCGTCATCACCGTCTTCGGCAAAAGAGTTCCTCGAAGCCTCTTCGTCATCATCCTCACCTTCTGCGGCCGGGATCCCCTGCATGCTATCGGCCAACTCCAACTCCGTGTTGACCTCTTTGCTATTGCTGCCACTCGCACTCTCGCCCTCTTCTTTGTCTTCATCTGCGTCCTCCAGGCGGATCCTCGCCTCGTCCCCAAAGTCGCCGGCGCTGACATGCGCCTGCCTGGCGACGCCCCGCGCTTTGAACGACTTTGCAGTCGGACTGTTAGACAGCCCGTCAAGGATCTGGTGCGGGAAGAGCTTGACCACGAGCGGGAGTTCGATGACGATCTGGATTTGGACTTGGATTCGGACATTGAGAAGGAAGACGGGGGCTACATTCTGGAGCGAAAATTTGGAGATGCTGCAACATTTCGGTGAGGAAGGGAATGATGGTTGGTTGGAGAAGGAGCGCACCACGAAGAGGGTCTAGAGGTGGGCTGAACGGCGGTGGCTGGGCAGAAAAGGATTCACGGACGACGGAGGTCCAGCAACTAATCTGTCAGAGGCTGAGTATCAAACCATGGCACGACACTAGTGTAAGTATTATTGGTTTAAGCACTTGGCTTTATTCTTTCTAATTTTCATGTTAGAATGTCCTCGACGCACTCCTCTCACTCTGACCAGAAAAGTGATGAGCCCTCAGTATACTACTTTGCTCGTAGTTTGCCAAGTAGGTTTCGATCTAATTTCCATACTTCCTATGATACTACGGCTTCGAATAATCCGCTTTTTCGGGTACGCCAACTTTGAATATGTCCGCCGAGAATGTTACCATATGCAGGACAAAATCGTTCCTACTGGTCGGTGACCGCAGGCTGCCTCGGGCATCAGCTCATATTGGGTCGCACTCACTCGTCGCTGCACGTCCTTGTCTCTTGCTTCACCATCCTGTGGGCTTCTGCTCCTGGTCAACAAATGTATTGTTGACTTTAGCCCCAGACACTGCGTCTCTCGACGTTCCGCACTTCTAGATCCCTGCTCGTACCAGTTACCTCCTCCGCTTCTCCCCTCCCTTTCTCGATTTCTTTATTTGCCTCTCTCATTCTCTCATCCTCTTCATCACCGCTCACGTACTACACGCTCCAAAACACGTGCAAACCGAGCCACCCTTCTCTTGCGCGTTCACATTGGGCCCATGAGCAATTCTATATTTGGATGGAGGGGTTTTCTCACTGCGTCTGCGAGATCCAGACTTTGACTGGAACTGCTCAATTTTATGACCCTCGCCCAGGTAAATATGAGAGGCCTCTGCGTGAAGAATGGTGATTATTTATTTAGGTCGAAAATCACTTTCCTCCCAGGCAGGTGCCAGCCACCAATCTGAATGGTGTTGGTGAAACGCAATGCGAGATGGGGTCGTGTCACTTGGGTCATCCTGCCATATTGTTCATGACCTACATCGCCGGTCATGTTTCCAACAGAATAGAATTGGCACATCAACCTTAGGATGGACAACGATGGACAATCGCTCCAGTAACCATTTACAGGCGACCGTATTATACAGTGCATTCACGCCCGGTCCAAAACCCTCAATAACACAGCGTCTTTCACAGCGCTCTCATACGCTGTGGAGACGGAGGGATGTCGCGTGGTAAGATGCGCAACGGATGACCACAAGGCTGAGTGAGGCGGCCCGCCAGCGTGCAGGCCGAAATCGATTGGACAGGTTCGCATGTCCGTCGTTGACACGCTGGGAGAGTAGTTCTACACCTTAACCCAGGTATTGCGTACAGTGACCTGGAAAGGACCAGGAGCGGGTGAGCAAAAGACCGGGGAAGTCGACTAAGTGTCGTGAAGCACAGGAACCGCTCTGCTGACGGACGCACCGCGGATTTCCTACGAGGGTGGGGACAGTGAGCGAACTGAGCAACCCGCGACCCGACGAGCGTGAATGAATGGGCCGAACAGGCCAGCCCCATGCACCCCCTCGAATTTGACTACGAGTTCTTGCAGACGGGGTAACAACCCCAGGTCAATCGACACAATACTACTACACTGCTTCAATTCGCCGACCTCGAGCTGTTGTCTACACCGATGGATGTATTGATTAGAGGCGCTCACCAGGTCTCTTAACCTGTAGGAATGAGGAGCCAACCGGAAGCTCGTGAGAGATGTGCGAGCTCCCGGCCAATTGCCCATTGCCAACAGGTTATGGGCCCTGGAGAGCGCCGCTAACCAGCTCGGGGAGTCTGCTCCTGATGGCTCCTGCTCCTACACCTACCCCCATTATTAAACACAGCATCCTTCGACAACATCCATCGTCTTCAATGCGAGGGCACTAGATAGTAGACACAAGCCTTGAATACACAACCAGGAATAATAACGCACGTGTATGAGCGGCAGCCTAGATGGACACAGCCTGAGCACTGCCTCGGTGTAAGCTCAGAGTTCTGGGGGTAAAGTAAAGCTTGTGACTCGTGCGTGTATGAGCGACAACTGAGGCGTACACTGGTTATTTATCAGAGACAAGATATTCACGTGGATTACCGAAGACCGTGATTCTACCAATCGGCTTGTGATTTTATTAGTTTCGATCCAAAAAAAACAGGCGGATCGCGCGAGCTCCAAGGCGAGCTCGTATCTCAACCGCTCATCGAGTTACTCAATTCCTAGAGATATACCCAAAAGTCGCGAAGTTACCACTGGGTGCGTCTTGGACTATCCTAAAGCGACGTTAGTAGGTTCGCGCAGAGGATGGCGGCACTTTTACGGAACAGACGAAAGCGGGAGGTGTGCGCTGCGGCCACTGGTTGTTGAGTACGTTGAGTCCCTGAGCAACTACAGTTGCGCTTGGAAGGGAAATATATTATTCACATGCAATCCTGTGGTTACATCATGGTTCGAGGTCAGACGGAAATCTGTAGCGGCGGAAGTAATCCTCAGTGACAATTTAAGCACCAATTCAAGAAAATAAGGGTATACCGGTCGGTGTCGATTAGGAGTTTCAGGAGTGGAGATACTTTGTCTCGGTGTTTGAGAGTGAGTCGTCCTTGAATATACCCTTTGTCCAAGCTGACTTCACTTTTGTTCCGTCGTCTCTCTCCGACAGCACCACATTGTCAATGTCGCCCGAACGCCATAATGTACGCATCTGTGGGAGATGTTGTCTGCAATATTGATTGCCCATACCGAAGAGCCAACAACGCTAAGGCCGATCCATCGGAAACGTGAAAGTTGGTATGTTTCTGGGAGAGAGTGAGTTCCCCGTTCGTCTCTGGTGCTTCGGAAGAATGCATTTGGCGTTGACGCGTTTAGTTGTACGCATTCCGGGATAAGAAAAAAGAGCCCCAGATTAGGGAGGGGCCGGACTTACTTTGTCTCGAGCAATCGTCGTACGTACATATTTACACCATCCTGCTTTCCAGTGAGACGTCAGTACGCGTCAGTCCCTTGTCCACGCAGACAAGACAGCAGTCCGTTGCTTTCCTGGCCCTGGCCCCAATTTCCCGTTTCATTTATGTCGGTACGTTGCCCACAGCTGGTGACACTCTTGGCGGGAATTCGGGCCTCTAGATTCTCGAGCTCTTTACGCAAGACAACCATTGCAAAGTTCGTGTCCCATACTGTATCAGCTAGCACGCATCCCCTGAAAGCGAGCATGCGCCAGATGCACACCAACTTCCTAGACCGTCGTTGCGATAAAATGTGTCGTCAGCAATGATCACTGTGGCACCAGAGTAAGACACCAATCACGAGCTATGATGGGCAACATAACTGCAGGACTTTGTAAGGCTAAGAAAACGCAATAATAGTCGATTTTGGTTCCAATGAGAAGGCTGGGTAACTCACGTCGTCCAACGCATGCATGTTGAGGTTGTCTGAGCCAAGGTTCGTCACTAATTTTCTGAAAGTAATCAAAGTAATAGACAACGTCGGATTTACCGCAACCAAGAGTGCAACACTTCCAGTCCCCTTCGTTTAAAGTAATCGAAATTATTCCCGACAACACCCTTGACAACTGTGGGAGCATTCGGAGTTCGACAGCATGGGTCGTTATCGATTACAGTATCTCGTGATTCCCTAGACGCTCGAACCGCACGCTCACTCTATCCCACCACTCTGATCTCCAAAACACTCTTCTATCAGTATCTGCGCAAGATTTGAAGCACGGTAAATGTTCTTGAATTCGTGCGTAGATGACCATTAACCTGTGCTTATGATAGTGACCCACTACTCCAGCGCACCCGAGTTCCTCAGCATCGCGAATTTTAAGAAGAGGGTGCGTTGATCCCTTTTTTTTGTGCAGCGATGCTCGCTCAAGAACCGTTCTTGGACAGCACTCAAATCGCCGGATCGGCCAGACGGCCAGCACATCGTCTCAGGCTCGGCCCTCGGGCGATCGAACAATTGGTGTGTGGAACGCGACTACGGGAGACACAGAGGCAAGCCCACTTACTGGTTACACGGATTCAGTCTCGGTCTCGTGTGTGGCATTTTCGCCAGATGGCCAGCGCATCGTCTCGTGATCCCATGATCGAACAATTCATATGTTGAACGCTACGACAAGAAATACGGAAAATACAAGCCACGTTGACTTCACTAACCACGTGGATCCCGCCACCACATAGGGCGCATATTCATCGCCCAAGTAATATCTGGGTTGCCAGCGAATACGAAACCCACCTCGATCTGTCGACCTTCGTACGTGGGCAGGGTTGGACTACTTGTATGGATACCTAGATAGAACTGCTACAATGATTTTCTTTAGGCGATCTGAAGTGTAATGTGACGTGCTTCAAGTTAATAATAGCTCGTTGATGCAGTACACGCTGACAACCCAGTAAGTCACAGGCAAGGTGTCGACGGTTTGCCACCAAGTAACGAGAGGTTGAAATCGCCGAGACCCACACTCAATAACTGGAAGTAACTGGTTCATCACGACGCTAACGCCTATCCCCCATCGATCGCCTCTCATGTGAACCGAATGACAAAGAGCCTATCACCAAAAATGCAATCGTGACGACGACGTTCGATATCGCCAGACGTCGTTCTGAGTGCCTTCCAGCGGCGATCGCACAGACGCTCCCGCTCCTGCTTCATCATCTCCTGGTTCACGCCCACCTTCTCCTCCACGACGCGACATCGGGAAAACTCCCCCTCGCTAATTAGCGTTAATTAGGATTAATTAGCAGTTAGCGCCCATTTTCCGTTTTAATTAAGTCCTCTGATAATTAACAATAATTCGCGTTCAGTTTGAACTAATTTCGTGAAATTTTTCAAGAAATGTCCCATTCAGATTTCATTCAGAAGGATTTATTCATTCAAAATTGTATAATATATGTGTAAAGAAAAACATATTGACTATAAGGTGAGTAGCTTGGAGAGGTACCGTTGGCGTGCTACTAGACAGTATCACCATGCGCCTCACCAATGCTTGCACCAATGGCCACTGGCAATGTGATACCGGTTGCAACACCTTGGGACTTCGACCTGTCTTTCGAAGATTGGAGCGTTCATCTAGTGTTCGAAAGTCCAGTCCCATGAACTGGAAAAAAACCGGGACCGGACCGGACTGCAACCGATGGCAACCGGACCTTCGGTTGCGGTTCATCCGGCCTGAGAACTTTACCGGTTGCGGTTCATCCAAATCTGGCAAATGCGTGAACCGCCACAGGGCCGGTTGGGACTGGTCCCAACCGGTCTTTACAGCCACGATCAGCCACGACCATCCGACAACGCCAACTTCGACAACGACGACCAAACGCGAACTACGACCACCATTCCGATACCCGGGCCGACTGCAGCAACGCCGACATCAATGCCTCGGACCAGCCTCAACAACAGCCTCAAAAACAACAACCGCGCCATCACCAACGACCACGATCATCAACATCGCATCGACAATCACCGACCACAGCTGCACCCACAACACATTGGCGACCACAGCGACGACCAAGACGATGACACTTCGACGACGACACTTCGGCAACTTGAACGGCGACACGCTTGGCGACACTTCGACAGCCGCAACCTTGGCCGCAACATCAACAAGTCGACGACGACGACGATCTGCCGCAACAACAACACATCGACAACCACGATGACGACACATCGACAACCACAAGTTCGCAACATTAACACATCAACAACCACACGGCCGCAACAACAACGTGTCGACAACCACGACCCACGACTCCGACGCGCGACAACGGCGACAACGGTGACAACGGCCGCAACGTCGACACATCGACAACCACTGGCACGACGACCACGACGACTCGTCGACGACGCGACGGCTACCACGACGCGTTCACAAGGTGACGATGATCCTCGCGAGGACCATAAGTATAATAGTATTTACATCCATAGAGTACTAGTAGACAACTTGTAACTACTAGGAGTACTGTTTAATACATATATTTACAGGTTGCAGTCGGTCTTTGGCCGGTTGCAACCGACCCTGGATGAGCCGGTTTAGACCGTGAGGACCGGTCTTTTGAGATTCCGGCAACCGGGTGGGACCGACTCCTGTCGGTTCGGTCCGGTTTTGGGGCTCAGAGATGAACCGATGGATCGGTCCTGGTCCCGGTCTTTCCAAATTAGGCAAAAAAACCGGACCGGACCGGACTTTCAATCACTACGTTCATCACCTTCACCATTGTTTGGCTTCAAGCGGAACCATCTGGTGGCAGTTGTGGATGATAACACGGAACTCACCCATTTAAATGAGAATGTCTATATACAATGAAATGTAAGAACTACGCAAAACGGGGATGTGTAGAGCATTGCTGTACTTTACCATTTTACTTTGCCACCATATTCCACTGTTCCTCTTGGGCAGCGACTGCAGCAAGGACTGCGGCCTCTTCTGTTTCCATCTTAATCAGGCTACACAAATGTCTGAGCCTCACAGGGGTCACCAGAGAGAGAGGCCTACCATCACACTTCTGCTTGAGCCCCATTGGCGCGACAGACCTAAATTTGATGGACACATTCACGAGCCCCTCCGCAAATGCCATTGACGTGATCGTGTGTGGATGCACACCAGGTGGGTCGACACTCTTGTGCTCGGCAAGATAAGCTGGACATCATACAGGGCAATGTCCGAGAGTTTGATGTTCTTGGTGTGGAACTGTCAGGAGCGACACTAGTGCAGCGGCAATGATGGCAGCTTCATCGGAATTCACATCCATGGCGATTTTGTCTCTGGAGGACTCAGCCATTGACGGTCATGTAAACACATGTAGTGGACATAGTCTCCCATGGCAGCTGCTAGCGGCACCCTCACCATTGGCAACCACGTCGCCCCCGTCAATATAACTTAACCAAGTCAATATCAGCCTATCAGCACATCTGTAAACACAATTAGGTGTTCAGAGTGTCCTTGAACAGCTCCGAACAGCTCTGAACACCTAGTGCAATTACAGATGCACTACTTTAGCATGTTACTCACACCGTGAAGGCCGAATACATACCAAAGTCAAGTTGGAGTTATTCAAGGCATTGAAAATGGGCTGAACAAACCAACCTTCATGTCCATGCAAGCACTTTCAAACACCTGGCGCATCACTTTCATGCAAAAGTCAACATCATTCAAAAGGCTTTCCACCTTTTTTCATCAAGTTGGCGGTACCCATTTCCAGATGCCGTGACATGAACACGTACCCGGGCAGACGCCTCGGCATTGGCACTCAGGATGGCATTGAGGCGATCAGCCTCCTTCCACGACTTCATCATGGCCTTGGGGTCCTCACGAATCACCACGCCGTGCTTGTGCTCAAACTTCTCCACATGGATCTCGCACAGCCTTTGGTCTCTGTGGAGGAAAAAAATGGGTCAGCACGTCGTAGCCGTGTTTGGACTTACTACTGTTTGATGACGTGGCGATGGGTGGGATGGTAGTAGCAGCAGTGACATCGTCTCTGTACATTGAATGCTTGTAGTTGTAAGAGCCACGGTAGTTGTGTGGCAGTGGGAGGGCTTGCAAGTGATATAAGGACGTTTCGTGGATAAAATGAAGAGGAAAAAAAAAAAAAAGTACGATTGTTTCTCCCATTCCGGGGTTTGCCATTGGAAGGGCAACATCCCGGTTGCCTTGAGTCCATTATGGGGAGGGAGGATGGTGTGCGGTGTGTGGGCCCAGAAAGTGAAGGATGGGATGGAGGATGGTCCAGGGAAGGAAAGTACTGTACACGGGAAAGTTGAAGTCGAAACGATGGAGGGTCGTTGGGCGGTGCAGGAAAAGCTTCCCACGCTCCGACCAATCAAATTAATCAACCATAACGTGACTTAGTTTTTTTTTTTGATTCCACGTTTCCGCTCCGTTCTCCCGCCTCTCCCCGCACAACTCCTGCACACACCAGAGTCCAACGGTGCACCATACCTCCATGCAGAGGTGAAGCCGACGAGCTACGCCGGCGCCTTCTTGGTGCCGTTGTGCTCGCCGTCTTCTATTTGCTGTGGAGCGTGCGATGATGGCAGAAACCTCCTCACTTCGACGACGATGCCAGCCACAAGCAATGGCTTCCACTATGATGATGTCTCGGCCCTGCGTGACCCCGACCCTAACATACCCGACGTCGCCACATACGAACCCAACTCGAACCCGGACCACCACCACGCCACCACCGGGGCATTCCGCCGACGCAAGATGGGCTGTACAGTGCGACTCAACCACGATGAGGATGTGGGCGACGACGATGGCCAACCGTGATTGCAGTGGCGACACGAGGATGGCAACAACCACCACTACCACGACCGCGGTGCATCGTACCGGGTCTACCAGCACGCAGAGATGAAGGATCGTATTCTCCACACTGCCGGCTACGCGCTCCCTGCGGTTCTTCACGGGCACGTACGAACGGTCGCGCCAATGACGTTCTTCGGCTCGCCACGCACAGACACCACGCAATCACACCAGTAGGGCAGCAGCGGCCCTGGCGAAGTCGGCGCCGAGGGAGGTCATAAACGCGCTGTCGAGCCGCATCACTCTCTCAACGCCGTCGTACCTGCGCCAGCTGTACAACATGATGGAGTACGTGCCCGCGGCGACGCTCCAGAACACGCTTGCGGTCGCAGGATATTTCGGTGATTACCCGAGGCAGGAAGACCTGACGACCTTCATGGAGAAATATCGCAGCGACGGGCTGACAGCGACATTCTCTCTAATGCAGGTCGACGGCGAGGCTCTCCCAAACGGACCCAGCGAAGAGGCGAGCTCAAACATCCAGTACACAGCGACCCTTACGTACCCGACCCCGCAGACCTTCTACAGCGCCTCCTACGGCGGGGAGAGTTTCCTCGTGTGGGTCAACTACGTGCTCACACAGCGGGACATCCCACAAACGATCAGTACGTCTTACGACGGCGACGAACAGGATTTAAACGAAGCCTATGCAACAGTGGTGTGTCGGTTGTTCGCAATGCTCGGCGCGCGCAACCACGACCGCAATCAGGTAGTAATGACGACGACATGGCGAGGCGATGACCACAACGCTCGTGAACGTCGACGGCTCGTTCCAAAGCTGAAAAAGTACGACATTGTCATAACGTCATACGAGGTTAGTAACGAAGTTACCACTCTGGAGGAGTTTAACTGGCACTACTGAGAATTGCGAACTGCCGTTGTCTACGCACACGCACTGGATTGTCATTGCGCGCGGGGAGGGTTCAATGGTGCTTGAGGAATGCCGACAGATATGCCCAAAAAAAACTCCCCCATAACAGACATGTACCAAAATTTGGAAGTAATTAAGGAAAATTTATAATACGCTTAATAGATTCTTAATAGCGCTCTCTGGACAACAGGCGCCCGCCCGGATTTGCAGTTTCTTAGCGCGTTTAATAGATTAATGCTAATTAGAACGGGTTTTACAAGGAGTGGTTTTCCCGATGGACGCACCCCTTCTGGTCCGCCGCCAGCGCGCCGGAGAAGTGTTCCACATTCCTCCGCAGCTGGCCTGCCACGTGTGCTAGCTGCGCAGCCAGCTCCTCCTGCAGCGCCGTGTTGTGCTGCAGCTCCGCAGAGGCAGACACCGCATCGCCCCCCGAATTGCGTCCGCCGGTCGTAGACGGCGATCCGGCGGCAGAAAGGTGCCGGGTCTGTCGGCCGAGCCAAGGAGTAGGTCGACGCCTGCTGCACTGCAACTGCGGCTGCGGAGGCCTCCGCATCCTCAGTGGTGAGAACACCCGACGTGACGTGTGAGGGTGGTGCAAGGCGTTGGACCGTGGGCAGATCGGGTTTTCGGCTGATGGATGGGGACGACACGGTAGGAAGGAACAGTTATAGACGCGAGGGTTCAGGAATGACCCGGAAGGGAAATCGATAAAGGCATTCTAGCATACACATAACGACGCACCTCATTTACGGATACCATAGAGGCGTCCAGCCTGTCCGGCAGGCCACGGATGTCCGGGAGGCGCTTCACGAGCTTTCTGAACCAAGGTCCCGGGTTCGAATCCCGGTTTACACCACTTGGGGGTTTGTAGTGGTCCCGTGGGTGGGAAAGTCTCTGTAATGGATTTCCCCCAAGAAGTTCCTGGCACTTTGTCAGGTTTCACTCCAATGTTGGGAGAGCCTGGCACCTACAGCCTCGTGATCACACCAAGCCGGGGAAACCCAGCAGGAGTTTCCAAAAAAAAAAAAAAAAAAAGTGAAGTGATACATAGGGTATCCCACCTCAGGCGCACAATAATGGATTCAAAAAAAAAAAAACACCGGTCAGTCATGCGGTCAGGGTTCGTAGATTCAAAGAAAAGCCGACAAGCACAGTGAGGGGGGGAATTGAGGCATTCTGATCTGCAACCGACCCTCCTTCACAAGTTGTCTGACCTTGGTCCCAGTACTCCCAGGGAAATATGGCACCTCCGCTCCCGACAGACTTTCGCGGCGCCTGTGTCACCGGGTAATTGCACCTATAATGATTCTCGCACCGTTTCGGCCTCATAGACCCCCTTATATTCCCCCCTCTGATAGTGGCTTCGCAATGCGCTGTTCTCCACGCAGCCAAGAGCGACGGTCAATTGATACACAGGACATGGGGAAATCGCGGGGAGGAGAGGTCTTATAGTGGGGCGTCAGCCTGTCGTGTCTGAGTTGGCGGCAGTTCGCTGACGTGAGGTGAATGAAAAGGGGACCAGGCTTTCCCGCCCGTCCGTCTTTTGCTTGACATAGTTCTAAGTGAAGAGAAGAGGGTACAATACTCTGCCCTGAGGCGCCCAGGCACATTTCGGGGTGATCTGTGTGTTACAACAGGTAACCTAGCCGTCGTCGTCGAAAGTCTCCTAGTAGTACGTACAGATGAAGAAACTAATCGTTGTGGCAGGGTCACAGATTTTGGAAAACGGAAATTACCTAGAGCACTCCGGTAAGATTTCGGACAATTTGGCCTTTGAATCCGTACGCACATATTAATCAGACAAGGAATGACTGCCAATGTCCCTTTGCAAGGTCTTTGAATGCGACAAACCGCTGAAAAGCTACCCGCCTATACTCTGGTGTCTCCATGCCTTCGCTGGATCGACGGTTGTGTCCTAAAAAAGTGATACACTTCACGACCTCAGTTGGATCTTCGGGGTACTGGCCGGTCACAACCGCAACGCTAAGTGCTTGAGTGACGGGGACGAGATAGAATGTGGGTCGGGTGCCGACCATAGTGATGCACGGAATAGTCATAGCATCGAGAGTGGGAAGTCCTCTGGTCTGCCGTTTCTCGTTGTTGTACTGGTACGCGGCAATCGCCTCTGCGATGACCTGTGGTTCAGGCTGTGTCGAATTAAAGATTGTTTTGTCCTCCTGCAAAACGAGCAAGACCATCGATCGTCGATCGAGCAGACAGACATCCGTTTGTGCAGTTCGGCGGTTATCGCCACAGATCGTCAACGGGATAATGTAGCGTGTGCTGAGGGCTAAGCCCCGTTCTTCAAACCCAAGTAAGCGAAGTGTCTCCCGAGAAAAGTCGTCGATCAAGCTTTCTTGACCAGCATTGGTGGCCAAGTCAAGGTGCGTGAGATATCGGAAAGTGTGGTCCGGAACATTTTCTGCATCAACATTGGAGTTAACCAGTGAGGGGTCTAAGCCCACTAAGGTTGGTTCAGGGTTTTGAAGGAAAAATTCTTGAGGTGACCTAGTTGTAACGGTGATATTATATGCGATCAACTCATTGGTGGTCCAATCGCTGCCCGACTTGGGAGATCGGATAAGGTTAGCCATTTGATCAACGATTTGCGTCTTTCGATCAAGTAAGAGGACGTTAGAATACTACTCTGATCCATGATGAAGCTTTCTCACCTATGGTAAGACAATTTTCGTTTTTACTGGAAGAGGTGGAACACAAAGTTGAACACAAAGGAGCGAGCTTGTGTCCAGTCCAGACACAGGCGGACTTCCAAATACAAAGCGGGGTTCATAAATATGTTTTGGGAGAAATTCTCTGGGAATTGGGTTATCTTGGGGAATTGGGGTTATAAAATAGCTATCTAGGGTTATGGAATATTTATTCGCCTTTTCCGTGTTCAGAAACCTCCTTCTGATAAAGGAGATCAGGCCCCTCGCGTTTGGCAAGGTACAGGATCCAGCCATCTCACCGAGGGTTCAATGTTTCCTATAACTGTAAGTTCGTTGTTAATGCACCCCCAATATAACCACTGATACAATTTCACAGAGAATGAGCCAAGGGGTGTGCGGAATGAAAATTTTACATATGTACTAGGGCCTACCAAAATCTGCTAAGGCCGTTTGGCCACTGGGGGGGGTGTGTGTAAGCAGGCACCTATCCATAAACGGAAATGTGTTCTTGCGCGTGTACGTCGATCACCAGACCAGACATTGCAACTGACCCTCGCACTGACCATCATACCATCGACACGACGACATCCAACATGTCGACTGAACCCTCAAACTAAGTTTTCTTTCCCTTTCCCCCTTTACCTAGCTAACTACAGTTGTTTTCCTTTCTAGGTTCTCACCGCTGCCTCAGTGCCTCCACCTCGCTGCGTACAAGCCTGTAGCTGCCGCCTCCACCTGGCACCCGACATGCCGCCTCGTTATGGCATGCAAGAGGCTCGGCCATGGCGCTGTAAGGATAGTTTGGGCGCTGGGCCCGAAATCGTGTGTTTTCGATCACAGTCTGGCGTCGCATGGCTCAGCTACCATTTTGTAGCGGTGCGACTGCCGCGCTACGCCAAGTCAAGTGAACTAAAAGGTGAACTGAACAGGTAAGCACACCCAACTCGGCGCGGAGACAAGTCACGCGCCAACGCACAGTCACTGCGGAGAGTATAGACGCTTGGAGTCTTTATACAAGAACTCAGGTCTAAAGGTGATCACGCAGTGGTACGTCTGAGTGGAGAACCAAGAGGACAAGTTAGATTGGTAAGGAGTAAGGAGTACAATGGAATGCGCACCTGAGTGGAGAACCAAGAGGACAAGTTGGTTCCACTCAGGACGCTACAGGGAAGCTTATATACACTACTGTGGCTGAGTCTAAACTGAGTTCGAACACTATTACTAAGTGTACAGTAAGGTCCTATGACTCAGGAGCTGACGCGTCGTGTCTATTAATAGCGTTATCTATGGTGCTGACGTGGCACTTTGTCATAACGCTTACGAGCGGCTCCACTTGCTGAGTAAAACCTAATACAGCGAGTAAGCATAAACTACTAAGCACATTCTAGATCCTTCTAGTCCCTTCCATCCTTATCGTCCAATCGTGTGAGTCCGTACTAATGAGGGATACTAATCCCACGATCACGTGCACATGGTGGCAAACACATGTGACTAACGAATACCTCTGTACTTCGGCCCTTTATATCTTCACCATATAAATCCGTAAAAATACAGAAAAATAGGGATATAATATGCGTCCGTGACATCACCCCCCTTCTTAAGGGTCGACGTCCGCGTTGGCCTCTGTGTACATGTGAGGGGACTGCCAAGGCAAGGACGCGTAAATGAGAGCTGCTATTTTTCTAGGTGCGCCCGGGTTTAAAGAGTGGAACTCTTTAAGTTTTTCCGGGGCATGCGCTAGGTTTTTAGCGGGTTCCCAAGTGTCCTCGCCCTCTCCATAGCCCTTCCAGCGAACGAGGTACTTGAGAGTACGACCAAAGAGTTTTGAGTCTCTTATGTGGTCTACTTCGTACTCTTCTTCCCCTTCAACTGTGACGGGTTCAGGTGGAGGTGGCAAAAGCCCGTTGACTTCGTTTCCCTTGTAAGGGGAGAGGCGGTCTACATGAAATATATCATGGATCCGTAATGCAGGGGGGAGTGCAAGCTTGTAGTCGACGTCACTTCTGACTTCAGTGACTTCAAATGGGCCTAATTGCTTAGGGCCCAGTTTTGACGACTGCTGATGTATCTTTATCTGCTTGGCTTGCAACCAGACTTTATCCCCGACGTTAAAGGCGTGTGGTTTGTGCCTTTGTTCAACGTCTGTCTGCATTCGCCATTTACTTTGGCGTAGAGCTGCCTCTGCATCCTTTCTAGAGGAAACTAAGTGTTGAAGACGCTTATCGAGCGTTGGAATACCAGTTGGCCTGCCCGCTGGAATCGTGAAATCAGGCGTATAGCCATACAGCAACTCAAAGGGTGTGTGACCCGTAGCTGAGTTAAGTCTGCTGTTGATTACGAATTCTGCGGTAGGGAGCAGGTCTGCCCAATCATCCTGCCTCTTACTAATGAACAAGCGCAAGTAGACTTCTACTTCTTGGTTTTTGCGCTCTACCTGTCCATTAGCCTGAGGGTGATAGGCGGTAGTGAGACCTGCATCTATTCCTAGTCGCTTGTAGAGTGCCCGCATGCTCCTTGCAGCAAACTGGGGTCCTCGATCACTAATGATCTTTCGAGGGATCCCATGCAAGGGGAAGACTTGTTCAAAGTAGATGGATGCTACCCCATCAGCCGTAATCTGAGAAGTCACTGGAAATAGATGGATCTGTTTCATATAATGATCCACTATGTTAAGGATCATATCCTTTCCACGTGACATAGGCAGAGGGCCGATTAAATCGATCCCAATTAACTGCCATGGACCCTCAGGTACTTCTTGCGGCTGAATCGTAGCTTTGGGGTGCAGATCTTTGCGATAGCGTTGGCATCGATCGCATCCTTCTACGTATGAACTTATGAAGCCTGCCATGCGTGGCCACCAATAATAGCGGCTAACTAGCTCAATGGTTCCGTTTTTACCGGGATGTCCTGTGATCGTTGTATCGTGGCATGACTTTACCACGTCCCTTCTAAGGGCGCGATCGTTCGGGACATATAACTTTCCACGGTGATAAACAAAACCGTCTTCTTCTTCCCACAGCGCAACTCCATCCGTAAGAGCTTTTGGAGTGGTCTTTTGTAAACTTTTAAGACCCTCTATCACTTCGGCTTCTTTAATGGATGCGAGTTTGATGCGACTGCCAAGGGAGTCCACTTCTGGGCGGAAGTGTGCTTGGGCGGCATTGAGGAAATGCTTAGGTTGTAAAACCTGAACCTGGCGGTTATCCTCGTTGTCCCTGATGTGGTCTTTGGAAAATCTACTGAGTGCGTCGGCTTGCATGGAGTCTCCTTTCTTATAAGTGATCTTGAAGGTGAAGCGGCTTAAATATAACGCCCAGTGTGCTTGCCGGCAATTTAAGTCTTTCATGCTTGCCCACCATTCCATGTTCTTATGGTTGGTGATTGCTTCAAAGGAGATGCCTTCGAGGAAATGTCTCCAGTCCTCTAAGGCTCTGATTAAGCCTAGCATTTCTCTGTCGTAGATTTCGTAGTTGCGCTCTTCTTTGCTCATTGACTCTGAGCGATACGCAACAGGGTGCCAAAGACCGTCTGGGTACTTCTGAGTAAGTATCCCGCCAGTAGCAAATCCTGAAGCATCTGTTTCGACGCGAGTAGGGAGGTTCGGATCGTACACCTTTAGAATAGGTTCTTGAACGAAACGTCCCTTAAGATCGTCGAAAGCTTTCTGCTGTTCAGAATGCCAGTGCCATGGAGTATCCTTCTTTGTGAGGTCATGTAAGGGTCGGGCGATAGCCGCGAAGTCCTTAATGAATCTACGGTAGAAGTTGGCGAACCCAACGAATGCTCTGACTTCTTTGAGATTCGTGGGTGTAGGCCACTTCCTTACTGCAGAGACCTTGCCAGGGTCCATCTGCACTTCTCCAGGACGGATAATCATCCCTAAGTACTCCATTTCACGTTTCTCGAAATCACATTTCTCAGGCTTGAGATAGAGGTCGTAGTTTTCGAGCCTTTTAAGTACCTCGCGTACTATCTTGCGATGGTGGTTAAGGTCTCAACTGTAGATGAGGATATCATCCATATAAACTGCGACTTCTCCTTCTGCGATGAGATCCGCAAAGATTGCGTTCATGAGGGCTTGGAAGGTTGCGGGGCTGTTGGTCATGCCAAAGTACATTACTTTTGGCTCGAACAGTCCACGGTTGGTGACGATAGCACCCTTCCATTCGTCTCCTTCTTGGATTCGAATATTGTGATAGCCCCATCTAACGTCAAACTTTGTGAAGTACTCTGCTCCTTTCAACCGGTTGATGATGTCAGCTGCGAGTGGGAGTGGGTATCGGTTCTTAATAGTGATTTTATTAAGATGGCGATAATCCTGCACTAGACGGAGTTTTCCGTCTTTCTTTTTGATAAAGAATACTGGGGAGGCCATCGGTGACTTAGATGGGACCAGATATCCTTTAGCAATGTGTTCTTGCAGGAATTTGTCGAGTTCCACTTGCTCGCTGGGTGACATTGGGTACGTCTTGATTTTCCAGTGCTTAACTGCATCTGGCTCAAGATCTATGACGTGATCCCACGGTTGATGTTCTGGGAGCCTCTGGGATTCTTCCTCAGAGAAGACTTTTGCGAAGTCACGATAGTGCTTGGGCACCATTTCTTCGAAGGTTTTCTTTGGCTTGGCTGCAGTAGCTTTCTCGGCTATCTGCTGACTATACGTAAAGCCTGCCAAACAGAAAACTTCGTCCTGGGCCGTGTCTAGCACTTTTTCCGCAAGGAGACGGCGGCGTTCCATACGGTTTGCCATAATGCGCGTCACCTCTATCTCAAGTTCCGGTGGCACTATTTCAGCGGTGGAATTGAGACGCATTGTGCCTTCCTGCCAATCTATTTCCGGGTTCCGTAATCTGAGCCAGGGTAGTCCCAAAATGACGTTCTCCGGGCCAAGGGAAGTGACTAAGAAGTCATGACTTTCTTCCGTTGGTCCGACTTGGAGATTAAGTCGAACTTTGTGGGTGATACTACCGGCTTCATTGAGCGTCCCGTCTATGTTATAGAGGATAATGGGATTCTCAAGAGGAACCTGGAACATCTTGTGGCGGTCAGCGTACTTTTTGTCAAGGAACAACGAAGTTGCCCCCGAGTCTACCATTGCTGCTACTTTTACAGTACGATGATGTCCTTTTAAATACACAGAAATATGAAAATGTGATTTTTTATCTTTTGTTTCGGGAATAATAGTTGAAGACAGTGCTGCATCAGAAATCATCACGTGCGGCGCTGCTTCGAGAAAGGGTGGAGCAACAGGAACACTACATATATTGTTCATCTCCAAGGCAGATGTAGATGTGGAGGGGCCGAGAAGACAAGAAACGGAGCCGACACTACTATCTAACTTACAGGTAGAGGAAGAAATTGTATGAGTTACAGGAGATAAGTCCGAAACAAGGCAAGAGCGTAAACATATTTTACAACTACAGGAAGCCGAGTCATCTACTGTAAATAAGGGGCCAGACGCAGCTATGCTGGTCCCTTGCACTAAAAAGCTGCTTTGAGCGATTCAATCTGCTCTTGCTGCTTTTTCACCATCTCCATCAATTTGGCTACGTCTACCTGTGACGTCTTAGCCGGAGAGGCACTTGAGGAGGCGGATGCTACCGCAGTATTTGAAGAGGATGGTGGACTAGGGGAGTCCGTTGCTGCAGCCTTAGCTTTAGCTGGCTTCCCCATTTTCTTGGTCATGCAGACGGGTGCACGGTGGCCGACTCTTTGGCACCAGTTGCACATGTCTCGTTTGTGGTTTCCATCCTTCTTCGAGTGTTCTGTTGACCCGCACCCATAACACTTCCCCTTCATCCACGTCTGGTATTCAGCTCTGGTTTTTAAGATATTGGCCGGTCCCGGTTTCCTGCCTTGCTGACACGTAGCGTCTACTTGCATGGCATCGGGATTGGCCGATGTAGGTGTAATTCGGGAGCTTTCACCCCCCTTCTCTGCTTTCCTGGCCCGCATGTGTTGATCGATGTCTTGCGAGGCCTTTTGCAGGTCTTTGTAGTTTAGAGCTATTTTCCCCGTGAATGCGAGGATGTCCTTGATTTCCTCTGAGAGGCCATCATAGAACCGGGTGCAGAGGTCTTCTTCAGACCACTTCGTCTGTCTGGCGTACTGGTCGAACAGGGATATGTACTGGGTCACCTCCTTGCGACCTTGTTTTGTCTTTTTGAGCGCTTCTCGCGCTAAATCTGTGGTATCCCGCGGACTGAACCTGAGGTTAAAGGCTTTGACGAAACCGGCAAAGGTTCCGCCAAAAGGTGTTCCACCTTGGTTTGCCTCTTCCAGATATGGAAGGGCCCAGGTCTTCGCGTCCCCTTCCATAAGGTTGAGGGCGGCCGCGGTCCATCGACCTTCGTCAATGTACCACCTCTTGTCTGCATCATTCCATGTATTCATTGCGTCTCCCGTGGAGCCGGCCCAGTTATGGTAAGCGGCAAGGAAATGTCGGGCTTCTGTAGAGTCGCCTTTCCCGTCCCATGGTTTTGGGCGGGCCACTATGTCCTTCTTGTTACCGTTAGAGTGGGGCCGGGTGGCGTGAGACGCGCCGACTGCTTGTGTCAGATCCTTGACCTCTTGGGCTATTACGCCCATGGCCAGGCTGAGCTGATGGATGAGGTCCAGACAATCCTGGACTGTGGGAGGAGCGGGTGCAGAACCCGAGGCGGCTGCTGATGTGGATGCTGTGGGGTCGGCCATTGCGTCTAATTGGGCCTGTCTCTCTCTTCTTTCTGCTTCTTCTTGTGCCTTTCGATAATTCTCTAGGAGAATTAGTTGTTCGTCAGGCGAGATGTCGTCCCAATCTACTACTGAAGAAGTGAAAACCTTTTCACTCTTCGTAAGGGGAGGGAGCGCGAATTTGGAGTGAACTCCGTGAGGATACTGGGCTTGAGCCTGCTTGGCTTTCTGCCGACCGCTGGGAGCCACTGTGAGGTGGTGAAGGAGAGGGAGGAGGAGAGAGTTGGGGAATTAGATTGGCTGCGAATGCGACCAACTGGGGAATGGTGAAACCTGTGCCGTTGACTTCACGTTCGAGACTGTAGAGGTCTAGAAGTCCATAGCAAAATCTGGGGTCACCGTAAATTGCCTGTACGTATTGTTCAGCAAGGTTACAAGGGGGCAGTTCTAACTGGAATCCCTGGTAACGGATGTTGACACCGTCTTCGTCTACTGTAACGTCTACCACGGACGTTTGCCTGACTTAGGCTTCCCGGGGTGTGGCGAATCTGACGAAAGGGTAGAAGAGGCGATTGACTCTGCTCTGCGGGTAGAATGAAGGATGAGGGAATAACTCTCCTCCTAATCCTCTGTATCCGTGAAGGTCGTCTCCTTGTTGAAGTCCGGGGGGTGGGGTCTTTGATAGTTCTACTTCGTCCCACGTGTCGTGATCGATGAGGAATAGCGTGCAGTAGGGTGATGCTACGCGTTCGTTGAGGTACAAGAAGACTTGATGGTAGATAGCGTCGAGAGGATAATCCACTGTCCACGGAGGGAACGTCGGGATAAGTCACAGTAGAGATGTCAACGAGTGACACTCGCGAGTATGAGTACTCGTCGGAATTTTCCGAAGGGTGACTCGTACTCGACTCGTACTCGTTGGTACGAGTACTCGTGGGCACGAGTACTCGCCAAATTCTTAGGACTGATACTCGTACTCGCGCCGCGAGTACTCGTCTTAGCCGCGAGTACTCGTATTCATTCATTCAGAACGAGTACTCGTCTGAAACGAGTACTCTAAGGGTATTGTTATTATTGCAAGATCTAGCTACAAGCCTACAACATGTACTGTAACTTGCTATGCTACCTACAATGCCCCCCGCACTGTCACTGCACCCTGTCGCCGTCGCATACTGGCATCGTTGCCGTGTCACCGCTGCCGCCGTTGTCGTTGTCGGTGTCGTCGCGGACCACGGTCGTGGGCCGTTGTCGTTGTAGGCCATTGCTGTCGTAAGCCGTTGTCGTCGTGGGCCATTGTCGTCGTGGGCCGTTGTCGTCTTCGTCGTCGTTGTCGTGTTCGACCTGCCTTGCCATCGCCGATTCGCCGTAGTGTCGTCGTGGTCGTGGTCGACCTACCGTCGATGGAGTGCCGGCGGGGGTTTGTTGTCGTCGTATGGCTGGCCAGCCATTGTCGTCGTCCAGGCGCATACCAAGGTCGTAGTCGTGGTGGTATGGTTGATTGATGATAAGCAACTTGTGGTGTAATGTAAGCAACTCACGGATGACGCCGAGCTTCCCACGCCCGGTGATTGCCAGTTTCGCAAATGCGGACTGGCCCGCAGGCTGGGCCAAGCCACGTGCGCTTGTAACATACCACCACCAGCAACAGCAAGTCAGCGTCGGCGACGACAACGATGCGACGACAACGACGGAACGACGCCAGTCGACCATGGCAAGATCGATGCCAAACGACGGGGCGATGCCAGCACCAGCAAGACGGCGGCGGCAACGATCGACACCTTTGGAAGACGCGGCGATGACGACGACGACGACGGAGTGACGCCCGTCGACCACAGCAAGGCGATACCCATCGACCACGACGACGAGGCGACACAGCAATAGGGCGACATCAACCGACGACAACAACAACACGGGCAACCGCGACGACAAGTAGTTTAGTATAGATAGTAGTACATGTAACCCAATACAACTTGCAATACAAAATGAAATGTTTTATCTCATACTGCTTGAACAAAAGCTTGGGACTAGTATTGGTGCCATTACCACGAGTACTCGCGAGTACTCGCGCTTGGAGAAGGGTCTACTCGTACTCGCGCGAGTATTCAGGCACGAGTACTCGTCACGTGACGAGTCAAACTCGCGAGTCACTCGTTTGGCCACAACTCGTTGACATCTCTGAGTCACAGGGGACCCCTTGGTCTCTGGGGTATGCTGGACGACTCACTTAAAGGGGGAGATCCCTATAGAGCGAAGAACTGGTAGTGGTATTGGAAGAAGACCAAGATGCCGTTCTTGGTCTTCACAGCTCTCTACTTATACAGTTATGCGCGGGCTTTCAAGCGCCGCTCCGATCCGCACTAGCCAATAGCGTAAGTACCGTGAACCCTAGTACAGCTATCCTAGTATGAGTCACTACGATTCATGATCCGATCCGTTATCGTACACAATCACATGCGCCGGAGCTTACCCGGCTGACTGATCTCATAAGTCCATGACGATATACTGCTGACGCGGTGTCATACCCTTGACGTCAGTGTCCACTTCCGGGCCGAACGTAACATCACCCCCTTTTCAGGATCGGGCCCCAGACCGACCACGCTCCAAGACTTCCCTTATGGTGGCGATACGTTGCCCTTCCTCTGCTCCCGGGCGGTAGGAGTCCCTCTCGTCCTCGATGCGCTTGATGGCGTTCGCGCGCTCTAGCCGCAATACGCACTGCCGTCGGGTAATCCCGATCCTCTCGAGCTCCTCCACCTTCTTGCGCAGTTCTTCCTCCTTGGCCGCGTATCCCGCCTGGAGACATCGGTAGCGGTGTATCTCCGCTGTGACCGAGAGGTCCTTCATGCCCAGAAGGGCGGCGTCGACGGACTCGCGATAGCTGCTGTCTTGATCTAGAAAGATCAAGTCGTCGTCTGTGTAGGGTGCGGGGCTCGGATGGTCGTAGTCGGGCGCGGCGTGTACGGATTTCCCGTACTGCTGGTCGCTGCCCTGGCGGTAGGCGAGGACGAAGGGGTCCGCCGTAAATACGAGCTGCGTATACCGAGCTGGGTGCAGCCTCCCCTGAGTGTCGCGGATCTGGAAGGGGATGTAATGGACTCCCCTGTTGTGTTGGTATCCATGGGGTGGCGGAGTTTCCACCCGAGATCTGGAAACTGGACTGTGTTCCTCCGCCTGATATCGGCGGAGCGCGGGTCGAGAATTCTTCGGAGCACGTATTGGTCTCCCGTCGGTGGTGCATACCGGCGGGGTTTCGTCGTGAGTAACTGTGAGGTGAGTCCCATATGTAATATGGTGGTTGAGCGGGCAATGCTCCTCCGACAGGTACCGGTCGTACTCTCGATCCTCTTGTACCGTAGTTTGGTCTTGACGGGACGGAGGTCTC
This sequence comes from Lactarius sanguifluus, assembly GCA_021527775.1. Classification (NCBI taxonomy): domain Eukaryota; kingdom Fungi; phylum Basidiomycota; class Agaricomycetes; order Russulales; family Russulaceae; genus Lactarius; species Lactarius sanguifluus. Next base: position 10,015 of record JAKEYF010000112.1, on the reverse strand, counting down.
GTCGGGATGTAACCTTGCGCCGAAGGGGACCGTGAATGTACGGCTGTAGGGCTTGGCGAAGGAAGGAGGGATGGTACGGGGGAAGAGGGACGACTTGTTGCTGGTTGAAGGGGCTGGGGAAGCGACATGGGTGATAGTGCTGGGGCGTTCTGTACGATGAGGGTTGGCTGGACTGAGATGGGGAGTAGGTCGTCGAGGACATAGTGGACTTGGACTGGGGATGAGGACATGAGTGTGGGGGATTGGAGGGGAAGGAGATAGGGACGTCTCTTGGGTTTTTCCCGTGCTTATATGCACTTCTCTAGCGGGGTTCGAATGTTTGAACTCCCTTATCGCTTCATCAGCGAAGACGTCATCCTTCGAGACCCATTGATTATCGGAGTCCGGGTATCCACGCCACTTTACCAAATACTGCAGTTTCCTGGTTCTGCCGAACCGCCGAGAATCTAGAATCTTCTCGACTTCGTATTCTTCTTCTCCTCCTACCAATTCCGGTGGTGGGCGCTGGTAGTTGGGGCCGTGCGTGTGAGTCTCTTTGTATGGCGTCAGAAGATCTGTATGGAATACGGGGTGGATGCTCCACTGCGTGGGAAGTTCTAGGCGGTAGTTGACTGCGGACATCACCTGAGTAATCTTAAACGGGCCGTGTCTCCTGGGCGCAAGCTTGGTGGTTGGTTGGTTGGTACGTAGGTGGCGTCCTTCTAGCCATACTAAGTCCCCAATTTGGTACTTGGGCGTATCTTTGTGTTTGATCCAGCCCTGCTGCGCTTTGATCATCAGTTCTTGGGCGCGCGTTCTAGCCTCCCTGAACTGTTTCAGACGTAGTGCTACTTGGGGAATTGGTGAGGGACGGTCCGTCCAATCGGCTCGCGGGTTGTATCCCATGAGAAGGTTGAAAGGGGACTCCTTGGTCGCTTCGTTGGGCCAGTTATTGTGTGTGAATTCGGCTATCGGGAGGTATCCGGTCCAGTTATCCTGTCGTTCGTTGACCCAGAACCTGAGGTATTGTTCTAGCCACTGGTTGGTTCGTTCTGACTGACCGTCCGTGCGAGGGTGGTAGGCCGTGGATATATTCTGTTCGATGCCCAATATCTTGCATAGTTCTCTTACGAACTTGGAGGCGAATCGGGGGTCTCGGTCGCTGATGATGCGCGACGGTAGTCCGAATCGGGTGAATACGTGTTTTACGTACAGGGCTGCGGTTCCCTCTGCCGTAATTTCTTCCAGGCATGGGATGAATATGGCTGCTTTTGAGCAGTCATGGTCCGTGACCGTCAATATTGAGTCACATCCCTCCGATTGTGGTAACTTGGTGATGAAGTCGAGCGCTATGGTTTGAAATGGGGTTGCTTCCAGTTTCGGGAATATTGGTTGTAGAGGGGCTCGTGTGGGTCGGTTATTAACCTTGATCCTCTGACAGTCGGCGCATCCCTTGACGTAGTCTTGGGTTTCTTGTCGTAGACCCGGCCACCAGTAGTATCGTTCTACCATTTTGATTGTTCGATTGATTCCTGGGTGTCCGTGTACTGGTGGGTCATGATGTACTTGGATGATACGCCGTCGTTTGTGTAGGTCTCCTGTTACCACGCGTCTTCCATCTTTGTACCACGTTCCTTCGATCCTTTTGAGTTTGTGCGGGTCTACCCATTTTTTGATTGTCTGTTCTTCTTGTGTCACGATCACGTGACACCACGCCGCGTAAGCGTTTCCGTTTTGGGATGGATGACTCGGTTTCCATATTTAGACTGTGACTCATATGCTGCCAGCTCAGCAGTGCCAGCACTCTTATGCCCTGCTGGCACTTGTGCGTCTCCTAGAAAATAGTATGGAAAATACCAGTACTGTAGGATATAAAAGAGACTCATAGTTTACATTGTATTTTCCATCTTGGTCTTCAAATAATATAGCCCAAGTCAACTTCCTGAGTCAAGTGCGAGTTTCTGCTTAGTAAGCACCGGTAGTCCACCGGCCCGTCTTACTGACTCTTGTGTTCCTCGTGTAACGATCCGGGTGATCGTAACATAAGACCAAGATCCCCTTTTCGCCGCGGGTGTAGAGTCCCGCCTTCTCGTGTCCAGTGCGGTCAACCGACGCGCACTTCCAAGCCTCTCGTCCGTGGGTGAAAGACCCCACATCGCCGCGTCCCATCTCGATTGTGGGTACCAGCCCCACCTCCGCCGATATCAAGCCCCGTCCTCTCGTCTAGTCCAGTGCGGCCACGTCGGCGCGCACTTCCTGTCTCTCGACCTCTGTGGGTACAAGACCCCACAACTCTCGCGTCCAGTCCAGTACGGCCAGCCGGCGTGTACTTCTTGTTGTCTCAGCACCACTCCAGCCCCGTGCTGCCCCGCGTGCACCTCTCGTCTCACTAGCACAGTCCGAGCACCGTGGCTAGTCTAACTCTCGACATCCCCGACGACGATTCCTGGGTCGTAGTCACACGCCGTTGGTCTAACGACCTCCCCGCACACGTACTAGGCGAAGCTTACTGGGCTTACGCACACCGAGACGCGCGACAAGGCTACCAAGCCCACATCAACGGGCACGTGTTCTACATCGAGTTCATCAACCACCGTTGGCACATTTTGGAGAAACGTGACGACGACTTCGTCACCAAAAGCTCTTTCAAGATCCCCCGCAACAACGACCTCGGCTTAGGCTGGTGGTCAGAAACCGACGAAGAAAACCCCGAGATACTCCCGGCACCCACCGCTCCAGTATCAGCCGAAGACGAACCACTCGAGTACACCGCAGAGGACGTCGTTGCAACAGACCCCATCACTGAATTAACCACCGCGTTCCGACAGCTGACACCCATCCACGTAGACGCTACCCTCATCGAAGAGAACGCCGAACCACAACAAACCCTCGAAGAGCTCACACAAGCAGTTATCGCAACCTACGTCCAACCCACCGCGCCCGACATCTTCACCACATACGCGCTTCCGGCAATCCCGACCACCGTCCCAGCAATGGCCGCCGCGCCCCTCACAGGTGCCTTCAAAGGCACAACACCAACGACATTCGCCGGCAACCGCGCAGAAAGTGAACAATTCCTTCGGGAATTTCGTCAGTTTCGCCGCAACAACCGAACTCATGAGAGCATATTGAGCCCGTACTCACGAGTCGGGCTCGCATGCAGCTTCGTACGTGGCCCCGTCGTAAACGACTGGGTAGATCTAATGGAGCGTACGCTGGACACCGCCGTACAACGAGCCACCAACCCCGTCGCGGAGACAGACGAGGCACTCTGGACCGAGTTTGAGACCGCATTCAAAACAGCGTGGACGGACACACTTAGCCAGCAAAACGCGTACCAGCAGTTGACCACGCTCGTAATGAGCGGGGACGATGTCGACGGGTACATCGCGACGTTCGAGCGACTCGCCCATGTCGCCGAGTGGCACCGAGACGCAAACGGAACCATCGAGTTCTTTCGCCGCGGGCTCAGCCCCGCCTTGCTCCGCGCTTGCATCATGCGCACCACGATGCCCGAAACGATGACAGAATGGCAGACCGCTGCACGAGCCGAGGCTCAGCGCGCCCGCACCCTGGCCAGCTGTTTTGCCGCCCGAGGCAATCGCGCTACTAGACGACCCGACACGGGACAATTCCAGGCCTTCGTCCCGACCCCCGTCTTCACTGCACCCGCTCCCGATACCGCCGTACCAATGGACATCGACTCCATCTCCACGGCCCGTCCACCCCGTTTCGCCCTGCTCACCCCCGCCGAAAGAGAGCAGTGCCAACGCGAGGGACGATGTTTTTACTGTCGACAAGTCGGCCATTCGTATCTCGTCTGCCCGAAGAAAGCGGCTCGCATCGGTCCCACAGCAGTCCCGGACGCGCAAGCCAACGCAATCAACACGTACAGCGTCCCGACACCAGCGCAACCAGTCCGTGCGCCTCCTCAGCCCGCTGTTATCAACACGGCCTCAGCGACCGCCCACCTCCTCGGCCTCAGCACGCACGAGCGCGACCACGTCATCCAGACCCTCATGATAATGGGAGGATCCGACCTCGGCTCAGACAACGGCGACGCGCACATCAACGCCATCGACCTCGACTTCAGCCCACGCACGTCCCGATATTCGCCACCACCCTCCCCGAGATTCCCAGCTTTCACGTGGGTCGACCCAAGTCCCGCGCCAACACGTCCCGTATCACCCTACTCGACTGTCGAGGACGACATCAAGCCTAGAGGGGGAGTAAAAACCTCGACGCCCTCGGTTTTCACGGCCCTCTCGACCCCCGACACGACAGATTCGGCACAAGAAACCATGGCGTACGACATCCCCGAAGAAGACGACGACGACGACATCTTTTACGACTGTGAAGACCCGACGCCGACCTCAACGTCGCCCACCTCGGCCCCGATCCAGAAGACTCAGGACGACATTCTCCCCCGCAACACCGTCGAACCGACAACAGACGACACGACCGCGCTAACGCAGCGGTTCTCACGCACCGACAAACACCGCACCAGTTCACGCCACGAACAAGCTCACCCACCGTACGACCCGATCAAAGAAGGCGACGACCACGCGCTGCAAGACTGCGAAGACGGATACGAAGACGCGCATCAAAAAAATCATTCGAGGACGAATGAATCAAGAGGGAGGCGTATGTCACGATCACGTGACACCACGCCGCGTAAGCGTTTCCGTTTTGGGATGGATGACTCGGTTTCCATATTTAGACTGTGACTCATATGCTGCCAGCTCAGCAGTGCCAGCACTCTTATGCCCTGCTGGCACTTGTGCGTCTCCTAGAAAATAGTATGGAAAATACCAGTACTGTAGGATATAAAAGAGACTCATAGTTTACATTGTATTTTCCATCTTGGTCTTCAAATAATATAGCCCAAGTCAACTTCCTGAGTCAAGTGCGAGTTTCTGCTTAGTAAGCACCGGTAGTCCACCGGCCCGTCTTACTGACTCTTGTGTTCCTCGTGTAACGATCCGGGTGATCGTAACATCTTGGGTATATACCGGATATGCTGTTCCCATTTCTAAGGTGTCGATTGTTGATCCCGTGCGAGTGGGGTTTTCTGTGGTATCGATGACGTTTGCTCGGACGAAGATGTGGTCTGGTAGCACCGTGACATGTTCATTGTCGTTTTCTCCCTGGTCGTAGTCCGGTCGTCGTGATAAGGCATCTGCTCGTCCGTTCGCTGTGCCTTTGATATGGTGAATCTCGATGTCGTACTCTGACAGTTCCAGTACTTCCCTTGCTACTCGTCTGCTGATCTTTTGTGGGGATCTCCAATATAGCAAGTTCATGTGGTCGGAGAAGACCTTGATTTTGTGTGGCGATCCGGCGAGGTATTGTCGCCAGTTGCGTAAAGCTTTCACAATTGCAAGGAGTTCCAGATCGTAGATGTCGTAGTTTCTTTCGGCTGCATTCAGGGTGTTTGAGTAGAATGCGATGGGGTGTCGTTTGTTGTTTGCGTCTCGTTGGAGAAGTACTGCTCCTACTGCGTATCCCGAGGCATCTACTTCCATTTCGAACTGTTTGTCCAATTCCGGGTGTTTGAGTACCGGTTTGCTGGTTACTAAGCTCTTGAGTTTGTCGAACGCTTGTTGTTGTTCCGTTCCCCATTGCCATTCCGTGTCTTTTCGGGTTAGTTTATTGAGGGGACGTGCATGCGTGGCAAAATTTCTGATGAAGGCGCGGTAAAAGTTACAGAATCCTAGGAATGATCGTACTTGCTTTACGGTTTTTGGGGTTGGCCATTCTTTAATACCCGAAATTTTGACGGGGTCCATTCGGATCACCCCCTTTTCAATGATTACCCCCAGGTAATCGAGAGCAGAAGAGTGGAAGGTGCATTTCTCTGGCTTTAGGTATAGGTCATGTTGTTCCAGTAGGTCCAGTATGTCGTGCACTGCTTCAGTGTGTGCTTGTTCTGTTGATGCAGTTGCGACTCCAATGTCGTCCATATATACTCGGATTATCGTCCCTTTGGTTTCGTGGTATTCAATAAGGGGTTTGAATATGTGGTTCATCATCGTCTGGAACGTGGACGGGGAGTTGGTCATTCCGAAGTACATTACCAATGGTTCGAAGAACCCGTGTTTGGTTTTGAATGCTGCTTTTCCCTGGTCTCCGTCTTTGATTAGTATGTTGTTATACCCCCATCGTACGTCGAATTTGGAGAATATCCACCCGCCACTTAGGTCTGCGATTAGTTCCGGGATTAGCGGGAGTGGGTACTGGTTGCGTATAGTCCATTTGTTCAAGGTTCGATAGTCCTGTACCGGGCGTAGTTTTCCGTCCTTCTTTTTGACGAAGAAGAAGGGTGATGCGTACGGAGATTTGGAGGGTCGTATGTACCCTTTTGCCAGTTGTTCGTCCAAGAATTCCTTTAGCGCTTTGTCCTCTGCCTGGTTTACCGGGTATATTTTGCAGTCGATGGTGTCTGGTGCGTCGGGTTTGAGTTCTATGGCGTGGTCCCATGGTCGTGAAGGGGGGAATCTGTGGGATTCCTCTTCGCTGAATACCTTTGCGTGTCTTTGGTATTCTGCTGGTATTTCCTTCTTTTCCGTGTATTGTTGCGCTGATATTGCCATCTCTGTTGCCGTGGTTCGGAGGTGTATCGGTAGTGATTCTTCCTTCAGTTCTTGGTATGCTTGGTTGAAGGTGTTGTCTGTGTATTGGGTAATGAGTCGCCGTATTTCTGTGAGGTCTGTTGCCGTGGTTCAGAGGTGTATCGGTAGTGATTCTTCCTCCAGTTCTTGGTATGCTTGGTTGGAGGCGTTGTCTGTGTATTGGGTAATGAGTCGTCGTATTTCTGTGAGGTCTAGGCGGTGGGGGTTCGTGGTTCGTAGTATGATGGGGTATTGTTTGGTGTCGAGGGTGGCTGTTGCCCATTGGATTCGAGGTTGGAACATGGCTAGCCAGGGGTATCCCAATATGAGATCCTCCCCTCCTATGTTGGTTACTAGGAACTTGATGTCTTTTCGTTTCCCGTCAGTTTGGATGTTTAGATCGATGTAGTGGGTGATTTTCCCCCCTTTGTTGTGTGTTCCATCTATGTTCCAGATGTTTCGGGGGCGTTCTAGTTCCTTGGTTCCTAGACGCATTCTTTTGACGAAGTCCGGGTGTATGAAGTTGTCTGTTGCCCCGGAGTCGACTAGTGCTTTCTTTTCGGCCATGAAGTAACTCGTGCGGATCGAAACTGGAACATGCATAGATCGATAGCGCGTTATGAACGATGAGTTACAATTGACTGCCCTCACCCAGGCCGTTGGGTTTAGGCGTCCTGAAAATCCGGATTCCCTGCCATATTTCTGGCGAACATCTCTCTCCCTTCCTCCTCTAGATTTGCGATCCTGCCCATTATGTCTTCTACTCTCTGCTGGGAGGTGGTGCCGCTGTTTACTTGTGTGGGCTCGTCGAGGTTGATGAGCGGTTCCCCTGCTACGCTCTGTGGAGCGGAGGGTACGTCCTCGATATAGGCGGTTCTTCCTTGGAGTGTTCCGCGGTTGCGCGGTTGGCGTGGCTCTGTACATTCTCGTGAGAAGTGGCCTTTCTGGTTACAGTTGTAGCAGGTGACGTCCCTGCTGTTGAATATTCCTCGCCCTCCGCGTCCTCGGCTTAGGAATCCTCCTCGGGGTGCAAAGGGAGGTCATCCCTGGGTGTAGTTCCGCCATTCTTGAGGGTTGTTGGGGTTTGCTTCCTCTGATCCTGCGACTCTGGCGCGGATTCTCCCTGGGGTGGTATCCATTGCGTCTGGGTGGTTGCGGTACTGTTGCCACCCCTGTTGTCTAGTTGGGGGTTGGAAGCGTGCGGGTTGTACTTGTCTAGATCGCGCGTTGTTTTGTGGTTGTCTTCCGAATCCATCTGTCCGCGCTTTCATGTGGATGTAACGCTTCTGTTGCTCAATGGCTGCGTTTTTCCATTGTTGGTATGTGTGGGGGCTGTGGAACTGATATGCGTTTCGGTAGAGGTCCATTGGTAGTCCCCTAGTGAATTTGTCCAGGACTAGGGGTTCGTCTAGACGGTAGTCAGCCTGTCGGACCATTTTTTCGAATTTAGTGACGTAGCCGTCTATGTCGGTTCCCGTCATCCTGAATCCTTTGTCCAGTTCCAGTCTGGCTCGCTCCTGTTCCATATTGTCGCGGAACTGTCGCTTGAAGGCGAGTTCTACTCCAGCCCATAGCCATGTGTCATATCGGTCGATGTGTCCGTCGAGCCACTTTTGGGTTTCTGTGGTCCATTCGTCGACTAATGGTCCTTGGATGTAGGTGAGGAACATCATTGCTTTGACATAGGGGATTTGTAGGCTTCGGTTTGCGAAGTTGACTCCTACGTATCGTTTCCATTGTGTGAGGAACGCTTCTGCTTTGTCGCGGTCTCCGGTGAATACCATCGGTTCTTTTCCGATGAATTTGTCTGTGGTTGCGTTGTTGGGTGTTTGGGTGACATTGATAGGTTGTCCGTCATCGTCTCCTCCTCCTCCTCCTCCTCCGTTGTGGTTTTCGTCCCCTGGGTCTCCTCCCGGAGGTCCTTGTCTTTCTGGTTCTTTGAATAGTGCTGTCCTAGCGTGGGTTTCCTGGGTAATCGTCTGAGACATGTTGGTGGGGATAGACTTAGCGATTTCCTCTAAGGTGGTCTCTTCTGCCTCGTCTTTGATGATCCGGATTTCTTCGGGGTTGCTTGCGAGTGAGGGGGACGGTGCTGGGGTCTTGGGTGTGGGAGATCGAGCTGGTTCTTCTTCTTGTCCGTCAATTACACCCCACTGATCCCTGGTTACTACGTTGTCGACTGTGATGTCGAGGTTGAGGCTGGAGCTTGCTGGTCGTGTTATTTGGTATTTGTCGTGGAGGTTGTCCCACTTGATTTCGGTCCAACAGGTATTTTCGAAGTTGAACTCTACCGGTATTATCTGCTGCTGGTTCTGTCGGTTGTAGTAATAGGTCATGTAGCCTGGATCCTCTGCGTCGTCTTTCCAGAACGCAGACTGTAAGTATCTTTTGGGTACGTTTCGTTCCCCTCTTCTGTCGATGTGATAGGGTCTAAATGGTACCCAGTAGTCTTTGGTTGCTTTGAGATTGGCCACGGTGGATCTTGGTCTTAATGTAACGTCTACCACGGACGTTTGCCTGACTTAGGCTTCCCGGGGTGTGGCGAATCTGACGAAAGGGTAGAAGAGGCGATTGACTCTGCTCTGCGGGTAGAATGAAGGATGAGGGAATAACTCTCCTCCTAATCCTCTGTATCCGTGAAGGTCGTCTCCTTGTTGAAGTCCGGGGGGTGGGGTCTTTGATAGTTCTACTTCGTCCCACGTGTCGTGATCGATGAGGAATAGCGTGCAGTAGGGTGATGCTACGCGTTCGTTGAGGTACAAGAAGACTTGATGGTAGATAGCGTTGAGAGGATAATCCACTGTCCACGGAGGGAACGTCGGGATAAGTCACAGGGGACCCCTTGGTCTCTGGGGTATGCTGGACGACTCACTTAAAGGGGGAGATCCCTATAGAGCAAAGAACTGGTAGTGGTATTGGAAGAAGACCAAGATGCCGTTCTTGGTCTTCACAGCTCTCTACTTATACAGTTACGCGCGGGCTTTCAAGCGCCGCTCCGATCCGCACTAGCCAATAGCGTAAGTACCATGAACCCTAGTACAGCTATCCTAGTATGAGTCACTACGATTCATGATCCGATCCGTTATCGTACACAATCACATGCGCCGGAGCTTACCCGGCTGACTGATCTCATAAGTCCATGACGATATACTGCTGACGCGGTGTCATACCCTTGACGTCAGTGTCCACTTCCGGGCCGAACGTAACATCTACGAAGCTTTCGCCTGACTGGGCGAGGGTTTCTTGGGAGGAGGAGTGCGCGGAGTGGAAGGAAGCTGACGACGACCCGTGTGCTGAGATAGATGGGGAAGGAGCACGCTCGTTGGTGATCTGAGGTGTCCTTAATACGTGAAGCGATGCCGAAGCAGAGGCTTGATTACTGGGGGGCGTCGGGATTGGTGGGATGGATGCTTGTCTCCTCCTAA